>JAHTMQ010000433.1:0-589763 GCA_019327925.1 Leucocoprinus sp. KB1807203
CACTCTAACTCTTGTTCTTGCTTTGTGTCTTTTTCTTTTTCTTTTTTGAAATTTACGGGAATTTGGGTTCCCAAGGTTCATGAAAAGAAGCACTCGGAGGGAAAAAGAGAAGACCCACGGGGTTGAATCAACATACTGAAGCATGCGATTCAGGCTATGACAGATCCCGTGTTTCATGTCGCTTGAAAAGTGTATAGGGAGGGGGTCTTGGAGCTGTTGTCATAGATTGGTTGCTTTAACACTTGTCACTTCATGGTGGGATACTTGGATTCTTACTTGATATTTGGGTTGAATAGGTTCGACAGGAGATGAAGCGTGGATATCGGCATTTTGTATTCCCATCCAAAGGAAAAGTTCTCTCTCCTTCTTCGCTGTGTGTGTGCATGTGTGTATGTGCTTCCTTATGGGGATTGACCCAAAGATACGGACGACAAAGGCTCCCTTGTTGTTTCAAGAGTACCATAGTCCTCGAGGCTGGTTGTTCGTGTCTGATTTCGGCTAGATATGACATCTACTAGGGTCCCTATTTCTATCCTTATAACACTGGGCCTTGTCTGTTAGACAACGCATATCCGTGGTGCTCGCTCCTTCTGTGGTCCAGTACAGTCAGGTCATACTCTAGATCTTCCCCTCTGCTTTTTATCGTCTCATGTATCATGTTTTTGCCTCGCTCTGTCTATGATGCTTTCGTGTCTTGTTCATGACTGACATTTGACAGTCCTTGCCTTTGGCCTGTGGTACATGTGGGTCATTTCACCTTGAACACAAAATAAGATCATGGGTTCTGAAAATAAAAAAAACATTCACAGGAAAAGATGAACATGGGATACACTCTTGATGAATATGAAACTTTATGACCAGCGAAAAGTAATACCTTATAATTATAAGAGAGGACATTTTGCACGTCCAACCTTACCATTTGCTTGGTTGCAAATCATATGCATTACTTCCTCTATGTCTATTTTTAAGTTCAGATTATTCCGCAAAAGGTCAGGGTCGATGTCATTTATGACAACGTCCTGTCATGCGCTAAACACGTTCTCTTGGGAATGCTGACCTAGAGAAGTCTCAGTGAGGTGCCAATCGGTTCGGTGGAACTTTGAGTAAGGCCATGAGAGGGGAAGAGAGGTATCATCGGGGGTGACTTAGTTGCGTACTCGATTCATTGGCTTTTGACAGTGAGCGCCCGTCCCAGGGTTGAGGTACGTAAGTGTCTTGATTTCTCTCTCTCACCGGCAAGCAGAAAATGTCGCTTGTTACTCTGACATTGGGCGGGAGCGAAATTTCTTACTCCACAACAGCAAGGCAGCCAAGATAGCTCATATCGATATTTATTTTGTAAATAATAGGAAACATCCGGGCAATGACACGTTTACGTCTACGTTTGCTCCACTTTGCAAATCAGTTGACAAAAAACTTATTAAAATTTCCGCGGTGATAAGTTGTGGTTGCTGGCCCATCAGTGGCGATGCAAGGGACCTTTTGCTCATTGAGCCCACCTGGTCAAGGTCATTATTGTGACATTTTTGCCCCGAAATCGGACAATACCCGTGAGACGCACCGACAGGATAATTGTTATGCCTGGTAAATTCAAGATAAACAAATCTTGGTCAGTCACAATCTCGGGTGGCTTCTCTTGCCGAATGTCAGGGTCGTTATATGAGAAGTAGTTGTTGGACAAGGAGGGAGAAAATGTTGGTGCGACAAGGAGACTCCCAGCAACAGGCATTTCCCGTGACACATAATCGGACAGCTCTTGCCGGATCTGTTCCCATGATCAAGAGAAGGTTCATGTGATACCGAAATGACGGAGGGCACCATGTGAGAAGAGAACCATTCCGGTGTCCAATGTACAGAGCATTTTGGCATAGACTCAGAGACAGATTTAAAATAAAGAGATGAAACTGTTCGGCTGTGAAGGGTGTTGCGCGCACATGGGCCGAGTGGTAGACCACGCACGGTCCTGGAAAGGAGGATGACACGATTAGTATGTTGAAAAGAATTTCGAAACACGAACGTTGGGAACCTAACAGGAAATGGAATAGAGACCTGAGGTATGATGCCGTACGGAGATAACAAAGAGTGAGGAAATGGCAGCAGAGGCAGTACACACATAGGCGGTCACCAAGATTGAGTTGGGGCAAGAGATCAGCCCAGGTGAGATGGAGACTCGGTAGACATTGCTAGGGATCCGAGAAGGCAGAATCGCAAGAAAACCAGGCAGAAAGCCGAACAGTGGCGTCCTGAGCATGTGGATGGAAATAATGAGGACATGCTGAGTGACAGAGGGCATTATGAGCAAGGAACAAACAGCGGGGGGTATCGGGCGCTTTGTTTCCGGTGGAATCATGTTAACCAGTCATCTCGATCTCCGAGAACCGAAGAGCTGGGTGGCGTATTTGTTTGTATTATGGTGTCCCCAGTGTCCGGGGTGAGGGGAGGTGCCAGTGGCTGAATGACTTGCTTAGGGATCGAACGGTGAGATTACGACGACAAGGCCAGGCAGCGGGATAGGACGACGACCGGAGGCAACGGGAACGACCGAGAGAGATCTGGGAGAGATCTGGCTGAGCGAACTGGTTCGTTTCCGGATTGGGCAAGATGTGGTTGATACAAATGAATAAAAATGAGCAGCATTGCTGTTATTGTTGTTGTTGACCGATCCATGAATCGTTTCTACAAGCAGTCCTTTGACGACGACGACGCTGCGTGTGCTGTCGATGCCGGCTACTGGACGGCACAGGCCCCAGACTTGTACACTGGCCCTTTCCAGTCGCGCACCCTGCTGCAGGAGCTTTACGACGAACCTACCCAGGAGATCTGGTCACAGCAGTTGCAGCAGCAGCAGCAACATTTTCCTCCTCGTCCACATGAGTACCAGATCTCCCGTCGCAACACCTATCCTGTCGTTCGTTGCGACAGAGACATGCAGTACCAACCTTTCATGACCCACCAATATCCTGATCAGTTCTCTCAAGAGACCCCTCTTGGCTATCATGACACTTCTACCATCAAGCTTGAGGATCCGTCCTCCATCCTCCTCCCTTCTAACCAGTCCTTCTATCGTCCCCAGTCCTCTGCTGCCGTCCCCCTTCCCATGCCCTATACTCCTTCTCTCCCTATCCAGCACACAGACGATGCTGCCTCCAAGGAGACCCAGTTTCTTCGCCGCCGCTGCTTCAATTGCCATACTACTGAGCCTCCCTCCTGGCGCCGATCCACTCTCAATCCCGGAAAAATAGTTTGCAACAAGTGTGGTCTCTACGAACGCACCCATCTCCGTCCACGTCCTCTTCGTTTCGACGAACTCCGTGCTGGCAATAAACACCGCAAGGCCTCCAAGGACACCGTCAGTCCAAAGGCCAAACCTTCAAATGTTAAAAAAGTTCCCCCACTTCTTCGACGGGCCTCCGTTTCTTCCAATGGGTCTGTCCATTCTGCTGGTGCCACCAGTGATTGGGATGAGAATAGTATGTCTTTCAATCTTTTGTATTGTTTCTTTACTCACCATATTAGTCTCTGTCTATTCTTCAGGTTCTGCCCCACCCACCTCCTTCAATTCTCCCAGTGTTCAGTCTTTCCCCCTCTCTCGTGACTCCCAGTCACCCCCGCATGACGGTGCTATCCGCCTTCCCAATACCCCCCTCTCTGATATTGCCTCATTGTCCCAACAACAACACCCCCAACCTTCTCCTCCCCTTCCTAATGTTACTGGATCTCCAGCATACTTCTCTCCCTCATCTATGCCTGCGACCCCTAATGCTAGCAACATTCAGGCACCAGAGTACCTCTGTCGTTCTCACGATCATGGTGTCACTAGTCTTTGGTCTGACACCTCCCTCAAAGACCCTCCTAACGCCATTCTCGGCGGCCCTGTTCCAATGTCTGTGGCATCATGAATCTAACAATGTCTACCATGCATACGCTCTATTTATTCATCAAGAAAATGTATCATCATGGGCTTCCTGTATCATCCCCACTAGCGCTTTTCTTGAATCAATACGTTAAATTTCCCCCTTTGTTCATCTATTTTTCTTCGTGTGGATCTTCGGTGCAGCCTTGATAAGCTGCCGTGTGGTAGATGGTATCTTTACCTATTGTTCCTGCCTCCAGCGCTTTTGCTTTACTTTCTGAGAAGGTTGTACCACTATTACGCTACCTCTGCTGATTAGAGATTTTATCGAAGATTGTCCATGCGCTTCTATTTCGATACCAAAACAATATTGATTTGATTTATGTGTACATACCACTTTTCTATAGCATAAAAATGGACGATGAACAGAAAATCAGAATGAATAGAATTTATCTATCCATGGAAATTGATGCTGAGAGTGATTGTGGGTATGACTAGTAGCGACAACGGAATTTTATATTTGAGATGGTGTCGAGAGTGAGATAGATGGGCTGCACATGATTCATTTATTCAGGCCATCTCCGATATATGAATTCTGTTTGAATCTTGGACGTCATAATGATCGCTCTTTCGGAAAAAATTAAGGGAGAAGGCGCTTTGAAGGATGAGCAAACCAGGTTGACGGCATCGGCTAGAATGTCAAGAGGTGTCGCTGCTGCCGTTGTCGGACCTAATGTCGTTTGCCATATTAGATTTGGTTCTCCTATATATAGATCTCGTTCTCACCATTACGCTCATAAAAGAAGCTGAGCGCTTTGAAAACAACACAATGTGTTTTTGGAACCTCGTTAATCTACTGACTGGTTAGATAAAGGATCTAGGGGCGTTTCTCTGGTCGAGGATCGCAAACTTCTCTGAGAGACATAATTACGCTTTCCTCCTCCTCCTTATTCCCCAGATTAGATTTGTTTGGTCTGCTTACCACGGCTTCTCGCTCGATTCTACGATAAAACGGCTTCAACCTTGATCGCTTTCAAGCAAATCCGGTTCTTAATTCTTACACCCGAAATCGAAAATAGCTTTTTGCTGAACCAGGGAGTTTGCACTAAAACCACCTTCTCGAAGTTTGAATACATCCTTGAATTCTGCGGTGCCGTCATCATGTTTTTAAGGTGGTCGAGAAACTAAAACGTGATCGTGGGTGAATCAGAATATCTGGTCCTCAAACACGAGTCTGTACAAACAAGGAATGGCCTCTCTCGTTCTTTTCTTTTAAACAGAGGCATATGGCGAATGGAAGCAAAGTTCGGTATTCGGGTTTAGAGACTATGTTCCGTTTCCGTTTCCGTGATCAAAAGACGATTGGACCGGAGGTTCGGATGCAAGGCCTCGAACACCAAACTTGAACTTGTAGTCAAAGTCCCTATAAGAAGTTGGGTAGCGGTTGTTGTGCGTATATCCAGCTGCTATTATGCCGACATGTTCATTTTTGGATAGACTGAGAGGCGAAAAGGGTCTAAAGTAGTTGTTGCAAAACGGACAAACTACTAATTACTTCGTACCTCTTTTGTGACAAAGAAAATAGGGGATCTATTCTCCAGAGAATTCATAGGAACGGAAGGATAAGAAGCCGAGAAAGGCCCGAAAGTGATGACGACCTCCATACTTATGTACTTTTTCGTTCCAAATGAGGGCTTCCTTCTTTTCTTTTGGTGGATGTGTGAAAAATAGGGGCTTTCAGGGAAGCCACTAAAGGCGCCCAATTTCAAAAAGTGGTATCTAGTTTTCAAATGACTTTTGACTCATGTGGACCCGTCAAATTGAGGAAAAACCCATCAATTCTCATTTGGTTGGAGAGATATTTTTGCTCGGTAAGTTTCAACCTGATTCAAAGTTCTCCGGCATGCTACGGTGCATCTTGGACTTTTAGACCTTTCCTCTCCAAGTGAACTCAATCTCCATGCAAAGTCCCATAATACGAGGTGAAGTTACGCTCCTCACAATACTGTCTCCATTTATAGATACCTCGTCTCCGTCCCAAGGAGCCGATAATTCTTTCACGTGTGGCAACCAATCAACGGTGGCGTTTATCCTCTCGGCATTTTGTACCCCATCCAAGTTTCTGTGGCAGACTCAGCACAGCTGGTCTTTTTCTTGTCCATCGTCTGGCCCAATTGCTCATTACGTGAAAATATGAGAAAGAGAACCGACGCAGTCGAGCCTAGGCTCTCACACTAACAATCGAGAAAAGGTACTCAGGAGATGGGGCGACCCCCGAAATAAATGACAATGACGTAATTGGTCTTAGATTCTTAGGCACGGTCTGCACGTAGTAAAGTGGACTTGAGCATTGAGCTACCCACCATGTGACGAGGGTTCTATGTCCGCTTGGCAAAGAATGTAACTTGGAAATTGCTCTCCTGGTCTTTTGAACTTGCCTCAGTGTACCTGAAGTACAGTTCCAAGTTCCTGGGTGGCGTGACAACTAGGCTTCTTATCTTTGTTGATTTCTCAGGATCAGTATTTCATCCCCTACACAGATCGTCTGTGTTCTCGGCTTTTATGGTACTTTTCGACAACGTCTGGTTCTTCATTGTCTTTCAAACACGAGTTCGTCTTATTGCTCCGCTGGAGTTTCTAAAAGCCGGCCCGATCTTCAAGTTAACCCCGTACGATTGGACTTTTGACTCGTGTGGCTCTGGTGCTGAAATTGATCATTTTGGACCTGGAAGCGTGTCTCAAAATGGGAAAGAAACTGCGAAGGTACCTTGCGTGCAATGGAGGGAATAGTGAGATGCCGCTTACTCGATCAGTTCCGTCGCTACGATACGATACGTGTAAAACTCGTGTAGCTCTGGGAACAAGACGCCAGACACATTTATTACGCACGGGCATCGATCGTCTCCAAAAGTGGCATCCTTTGAAGTTCTGCTCAGGTACTTTTTATGTTTCGAACAAAATATCCATGCAAAAATTCATCTGTCATGTATCTGTCACTTGTTCTGTCCAGCGCCGTGGTCGGCCGATGTATCGTTTATTTTGAATGATAAATCGAAAGAGTCAAGCTAATTGGGTGTGCGTCTATATTTATTGCAAATACGGATTTGACAGACGGTCGTTTACCTTACTCGACCTTTCAATCACCCGAGCTCCTTTCACGTTGTTAGAGCATGTACCTGCAAGTCCTTGGACTTCTGGTTGAAGCTCTTCTATTTCGGGTGTTCTTGTTGTGGAACTTAGGACTGGAGCTGCTAGAGAGCGATCATGATTAACACAGCTCCTTGCGAGACAAGATGTAACGGACCGGACGAGGTTCCATAGCTCGCAAGCTAAATCGAAGCAAACCAATTGTTACCCGGTAATAAAACATGAAACTAGTGTAAGAATATAGGGCTCCACAACGCTCAAATTCCAGTCATCGATCTTCTAGCCTTTGTTAGATGTTATCCCACAGAAAATTTCCATACTGAGAATGTGTGCATCTTCTCCGCCAGCAGTGTCTTCGGGTGAAAATCTTTCTTCTCTATCATGCCATCAGACATGCTCTGTCCGACTTAACAGCCTTCATCGCTTGTTTTACCATCACTCTAGTATCCAATAATTCAACGAGCATGCCCGTATGAAATAAAAAAATGCGCCGTTACAGATGCCGAGATGCCGCAAACCTCACATGACTTTAGCTGACAGCTGTCCAGAGCGTGGCGAATGCCGGTGAATTAACCAGGAGACATCGGGAAGAAGCATGGCCTGTTCCGGTGCTTTTCCAATTTCGGAACCCTTTCCTCATGCGTCAACAAGCGCACCCATTAATTCCACGATAGCTACTGTCAGGAATGTTATTCGTGTTACATCGAACAACTGAGAGCCTTCAATCAGAGGCCTCACTATGATTTGAATTGGCTGTTGGGTCATTGCTTTTTCTCTTACTTCGCACCACTCAACGTGGATGCATATGAGCCTGAAGATCGATTTTGAAGATTGGCGCACTAAAACCATGGTAGACTAGTATATTATTATGAGCTTTAGAACGAGGGTGCATCTTCACTTGCTGACCCACATTCTTAAACCCCTGCCAGCAGGTTGTTCATATATATTGGTCCTTCTACCACCAAAAGTTCCTTTTGGGCGATGTGGGAACAGAAATAGATGACCGGGTAGTACCTCCCCGCTGGTAAAGACTTACATTTTACGTACTTGTGTCGTTGCGAACCCAGTGAGCCTCATTGTCTCGCCAGGGCAGAAGAAATGTTGGATTGTTTGCACAGATGGCTAAGCCTCATGCTAGTTGTGTGGGTATAAGACAGCAACAATTGGGGGCTGTTTCACCTCGGTTCTGAGAAGGTTTACCAGATCCCACGGTGGGCGGTGTCAGCACAGAATGGCCAATACTCGGTATGCGCCAGTAATGGAGCTTCTTGGCAGAGAAGCCCTTAGCTGTAAATAGTCGCTGTCAAGCCGCGCGGGAAGGTAGGCATTGACAAGAAGCCATGTCACGCGGTTCAAGTGCCGTCCATACCGCATAAAAGAGTTACTGACATTGACTGCTTTGTCGAGGTAAGGCACGAAGAGACATGCGACTCGTGGGGGACTTCTAAGAAAGAGTCACGGACTGAGTCAGAGTCTCTATGACCGACCTATTCGGGAGGTCGGTACGAAAGCTCTTCGACGAAGTGTCTTGTAAAAAAGTATCTGCCGACAGGTTTGGAGTTGAAAGTTGAGGTTTGGTTCGAACTTGAGGGCAGCAGTCTGGCCATTCATAGGTTGCTCCTTTCGATGCAGGCTCGGTTTTGGACGCATGACTTCTGAAGGCCTGTCTTCACGGGGATCCGTGGCGGGTGAGACGAGATTAGGCTACAAATGAACAACTCAGATACGTGTTCGAAAGGTAATGCCGAGTCTGGATTTCTCAGTTGACGATCGGGCCATTGTGATGAAGTCTGCCAATATAGGAAGAATTGATTTACTGACTGATATTCTCTCGGAAGAATTTCGTCTCACCAGAGTTGAACCTATGCGCAGTCAGGGTCTAAGTGCACTGCGGTCAACATGGAGAAAGAGTCTTCTTCCTAGTGACTGATTTGTAAATAGACTGCTACTGCGTGCAAGACACGGAAAAGGAAAGGTACTTGTGAGTCTGGAGATTAGATTATTGACCGAAGGTTTCAACATACTTAATTTGAATCTGACTCAGGCTGGTCTCGCGCACCCCACGTGTGGCATGGATGAAAAAGCTTTGCATCATTTGAAGCGATGCCGAAGAATCATACTCTCGCAAGAGCCCTGGAATGGGTGAAAGTCTGACATGCTCAACCGATATGGTCGCAGAAAAGGGTGCGAATACTCTGCACCGAGTACAAAATGATGTCATTCTCCCATTTTGGCATCGAATAATTGAAAACATTCAGCTCGAAATCTGCATGTAAAGTGGGCATAGTGCTGTCTGAATGGGAAGTCAGGAACAAATGAGTTAAATGACTGAGTTCCAGAAGCAGAAATTTCTGTGTTAGACAGTTACATGGCATGTAAATCCTCGGAATTTGCAATGAACGGTTCAATACGTTTCACTTGTAAGGGGCAATTACGGCAGACATTGCGTGAAGATGTTCTGCAAGCAGACACCGCATGAGAAAACTTACTGCAGAGTATGCGGGATTTTCGCGAGCAAGGAGTCGCACCGAAACTTTTTATGTGAAAGATTATGCCAGTGCTGAACACCGACATCATGCATGAAAGGATTTATTATGTCTTTGACATCGCATCGGCAGCATTCAGCTTCGACCCACATATCGTGCTTACCATATGGAAGACCCCGGTATTCACGTTTGCTTCTAACTTTCTGTAGGATAAGATAATATACTTTCGATGGATATTTGGAGGATTGTCTATGATTCTTGCTCACGAATTTCTTGTGAACTTCTTGTGTTCTACTTTCTCCGCCAGAAAACACAAAGGGTTGGCAGCAATCATAGATAGGAAGCCGACGTCTGTGATAAGAGTGGTGGATCACAATGCTCATCTGAACAGTGCACATGTGCTCAGAAATTATTTCCCGTCTAATGCCTGCCTTCCTCTGATTTCCCCAAGGGTGCGACGCAGAACTATTCCAGAGGGGTTCCGGCACATGTCGTCGGCATCTGTATAATTCGAGATAGTATCCCATTTAGATTGCAACTCTCAAAGAGTGCACAGTGGACATTCGGTTGAGTATGTATACTGTCAACACCCTCATGCACCTCAGAACCAGACAATGTCGCCAGTCCAGTTGTAAGATATGAATAGTTCACAAATGGAGGAACTGCTTTCCTGTTATTTCAACTCTTTAAATAGATTTGAGAACGCTCATCGGAAAACCCGTTGTAGTAAGGAGATACAAATTGCCGGAGATACAACTGTTTAGCAAAAGAAAGGTGAAAAACTAGGTAGGGGTGATACTGGCACATCTACGCGGTGTCACGTCTGTCACATCTTTAAGGTTTACACTATTCTTGCAATGGCCAAAGGGTCTCAGCTCCTTCAGCTCAAAACAGCATTATCCCAGGCAGGTATCACTGGGAACTCTTCATCTAGCAAGAAGCGAAAGAGGGCGAGTGCGCCTCTGGAAAAAGAGAAAAAGGCAGCACGTCTCGAAGAAATCCACCGACGATTAAACTCCTTCGATGTCAAGGTCACAAAAACTAAACATGATGTCGGTGGCCGGAAAGTAAAAGGTATTTCCGGTACGCCAGCACAGAGCAAACAAGCTGGCATTGAGCAGGTTAGTCAATATATCAAGTCTTGAATATTATCTATGACCTCATAGTGCTTCAGCGCAAGAATACGCTGCTCAAAGAGTGGGAACTACGCAATCGTACAGGTGGAATAGTCGACAGACGATTTGGCGAGAACGACCCGTCCCTGAGCTTAGAGGAACGTATGCTTGAACGTTTCACTCGAGAACGGCAAAGGACATCCAAAGGAGTGACATTTAACTTGGAAGACGAGGATGAACTCACTCACTATGGACAAAGCCTTTCAAATTTGGATGATTTTGACACTGTGGGTTTGGATTTTGAGAGCGAAGATGAAGAGGCCGGTGTGCATGAGCAGTCTGCAGTAACATCTCCAAATTCTGACTAGGCTACTGCAGGTCAGCTGAACCAAAACATTGTGTCAAAAACACACTTTGGTGGCTTCGGCGAGGATGAAAAAGAATCCGATGGTGAATCTGATGAGGTATGGTTTTGTCAGTCTTATCCCTTATTTTGACTGACCTTTTCATCAGCCGCCGAGGAAGAAGTCGAAAGCTGAAGTCATGGCTGAAGTGATCACTAAAAGCAAAGAGCATAAAGTCAGATTATCTCTGATCAACGACTGGCCTTTGTTCATGATTTTTGCAGATGCTTCGTCAAGCAGAAAGAGAGCAAAAGGAAAACACGCGACACGAGCTTGATAATGATTTCACAGCGCTTCGTGACCTTCTATACGCTCCAGATCCCTCTTTTCCCGAAAGCAATATCTCAATTCCTGGAATTCCCCAAGGGCGAGAAAATAAGTCTTCCAATGCAGACGCCACAATACTTTCGTCAGTGTCTGGAGCTCAGGATGCTGATTATGATCAGCATGTTCGTGAACTCGCATTCGACAAACGATCCAAACCGAAAGATAGAACGAAAACAGAGGAGGAAGTAGCTTTGGAAGCAAAGGAGGCCTTAGAGAAGGCGGAAAAGAAACGTCGAAAGCGAATGTTGGGCCTCGATGACAGTGAGAGCGACGATGAAAGAAAGGCAAAGGGAGACGGAAGCATGGTGGGGATGATTTGGAAGATGATTTCTTTGACGACGAGGGCAATGAGTGGGCTGGGCTGGGGGTAGGCCTTGGCGTGAAAGCCCCGTCAGAAAATAGTGAAGATGAATACGAGGAGAGCGATCTCAATGAAGGTGGTGGTGGTGGGGAGGATGATGACGGAGAGGATCCTGAGATTTCTGACAATTTGGAAAATGGACTAGAAGAAGAAGAGGAGGAGGAGGGCGAGGAGAAGGAGAGACTTTCGTCAATAGAAGGGAAGAAAAAAGCTCCCTTTTTGAATAATCAGGGAATTCCATACACCTTTCCTGCACCAGCGAATCACGAGGAGTTCCTAGAAATTGTTGAAGAACTTCAGGACAAGGACCTTCCAGTGGTTATTCAACGAATAAGGACACTCTACCATACTAGCCTTGCCGCAGAGAATAAATTTAAGCTTCAGGTGAAAGTGACAAATCCCTATCTTAGCCATTTATTGATATCTTTGATAGACTCTGGCAAAGGTGCTTTTAGATCACATCCTCTATGTAACCGCACTACCGACGCCCCGTTTTGACCTTGTTTCGCTACTACTCCCTCACCTCCACGCCATTATCAAGGCTTACCCCATCCCTGCTGCTCAATTTTTCAATGAAAAACTCAATTTGATGCACAAAAATCTGAAACGTAGTTTATTGCGGGGGACTACTAGCCTCGGAACTAGGACATGGCCAGGTGCCTCGGAGCTTTGTCTATTACGCATCATCGGTATTATCTGGCCAACGAGTGATTTAAATCATGCTGTCATCTCTTCGGCGAGGGTGCTTATGGGAGCATACTTGGGCCTTTGTCGGCTGCGTTCCCTCCGTGACGTTGTGAGCGGCTTATTCCTATGCACCCTTTTTCTCCAATACGAGCGTATATCGAAGAGGTTTGTGCCGGAGGCCATTAACTTTCTTGTCAATGCATTCCTGCATCTTTCGCCAACGAAGTTTGAAAATATGATGCTTTTACCCGGGTTTTCCCCTGCACCTGATTTTCGCTCAGAATTTTACCAACAGTCACGGATTCAACTCTCAAAAAAGAGTCCTCAGCAAGGAAAGGCAAACCTTACGGATCTGTTCATGCTAGAAGAGCCAAACGAGCAAGCCAAAGTGGACCTATTGAGCTTGACATTGGATTTGTTCGAAAAATTTGCAGACATGTACAAAGGACTGGATGGTTTTGTGGAGCTGTATACGCCTATATTGGAATGCTTGCGTGGGGCAGAGGTCAAGGACTGGAACAAAGAACTCAAGTCACGCTATTTCAAAGCTATGGGCACGACTACGTGTCTTCTGAAATTCGCGATGCAGTCTCATCAACCCCTCGTTCTCCAAGCACACAAACCCATTCCTATCCCTTCATACGTTCCGAAGTTTGAGACTACCATTTCTAGCTATCTGCGGAGGAAGGATCCTAATCACGAGAAAAATGAGACGGCTAAGCTACGATACCAGCTCAAGCAGGAGAAAAAGGGTGTTGTCCGGGAGCTTAGGAAGGATGCAAGATTCCTTGCTTCTGTGGAGCAGAAGAGTCAATTGGAGAAAGATAAGGAGTATAACGAAAGGTTGAAGAGGGCGTTTGCTTCAATCGAAAGTGAACGAGCGGAGCAGAAAGTTATGGAAAGGGAGAAGGCCAGGGAGAAGAGGAGGTCTGGTCGCAAGAAATAGTAAATAATCTCTGAACAGGACGTAGCACGTGATAAGCGCGAATTGTAAGCTATATCAACGACAGAATCCTATTCAATCAGTTTATGGGGTCAGTATGGCCATAATTACACAGTCAACTCCTTTTCCTGTTCCGACATTCAGTATCTCAGAGATAGACGCATCCCTTGACCAGTTTCTTGACTTCTTGCGCGCTCTTGTCTCTCAATACCTTTCAGATACTGCACCCAGGATTCCGAGTTCCAGTAAAGTTGCTTGGGTCGAGGTCATTATCGGCTTGACAGATCATCTACTTTCAATTTTTCCTCCACCTGATATTGTTCCCTGGAGTGCTTTACGGGAGAAGGTCATCTGTGCGACTACTGCCCTCGATGTAGTCAGGAGAATCTTTGAATGCGTGGATGAGATTCATCAGGGCACATCCGAGACTATCAAGAAGGTTTTTGCAAGGTTATTGCATTTGTGCTTTGTACTGGACTCGTGGGTGGAAATCGAGGTTAATACAAAGGACATGCTACAGCCGAAGGCGTTACGACAGAAGTGTTTCGAGACCTTGGTGGTTGTCTTGAAGGGACTGGGCTTGACTCTGTGCACAGATAGAGAGAATGAGGAGCCACCATGGATGACATTGAGAATAATCTTGCATGAATGTCTAGATTTTTGCAAAGGTATGTGACGTCCACTAGGTTGCGCGGAGACATCAGTTGATTTCGGTGCAGAATTCTCGTCCAAATCAATCCATATAAGCTATCCTTGTACATTTTCATTATTCAGCAATCCAAGAATTTTCGACAAGAAGGAAAATGAGCTTTTGAGAACGGTATGGCCTTGCTAAAGGTTGATTTATTTCCTGATGCCATGAAGTAGGACATGTCAGATCCTTTCAAACTCACAGTACCTTCGGTAGTACATATGATAGCCTACCTTATCACTCTGCTGCAGGTCGTTGCCCATGTTTCCATTCCCTCACTGCCCTGCGAAGGTCTCATTACTGACCTGATCAAGAAGGTGCCAGAGACTATGAGAAGCGTTCTTAATCTTGCATTGTCTCCAACATTTTCTCTTTCACCTGCTAGTCGTGCTAAAACCTGTGAAGATGTTCTTGTGCTCTCTTTGCACTTACAACATTCTTCTGGCCTCCAGATCCAATCGGCTTACTTTTCATGTTTTCTCGTACGATACCGTCTTTATGAGGGTCCAAAGGATGCCTGGAATGTGCATGATCAAACTTCTGCTCAACTGTTGCAGGATAGGCCAGTGTATGGTATCTCAAAAGCCGAACTCTTAGACATCATGAAATTGCTCTGTTTCGAGACCTGGGACGCACGAGGAGTTCAGCTGAGAGTAAGGGGATTACTTTCAGCTCACTTCTTCATGCCTAACAATATATAGGGCCTCGGATACGCATTCGTATGTAGCGCTCTTTCGGATCCAAAAGTCTGGGACGCGGGTGTCCTTCTGGCCGACCTCTCATTGTTCAAGAAAGCGCCGCAATACCATGCCACTGTGCAGCTAGTTACTAAAAGATTGGTTAAGAACCCACTCGTACTCAATGGATCATATAATGACGAATTAAGAGAAGTGCTAGAGAGCCTAGGTCAGCAATTTGGTGAACAGATGCACCACGAATGGGACCAGGGTCATATCCAAGAGGTCATTCACACAATCATGCACAAACTAAAAAGGTCCTTGCTCTCCCAATCTGTTTGTTGCCATAGCTGAATGTGAACAGGTCACTATGCGATCCCTCCACCTTGACGAGGCTTGAAATCGCAAAAAAATTGACAAAACTCCCTTGTTTGATGACCCGTTGCGACAAGACCAATTGTCGAATGCATCAATCCCCCGTATCTTTCTTATTTTCTCGGGAATACCACTCTATTGCTATCATGTTATTGAACGGTCCCGAGGACGAGGTCACGCCCGCTGTCCGCAGAGAGACACTTAGGGCTCTCAGATATGCCATTGACCATCATCCAGTCGGAGTTTCAACAGATGGTTTGGATGATGCGGAACTTTTTTTGATAAACTACATCAGAGATTCGGATCGTAGTGCGAGATTGTCTGCTTGGTGAGTCGTAGGTTTTTGGTGCTCATAGTAAACTTCACTGAGCGTCTTGCTAGCTATGGACTTGTAGCCCTCGTATCGGCTTATACACATGCAACTAATCCTTGGCATTTAACTCAGCGCGTGTTCACAGCTTTGTATCATCATATGGGCACCGCAAAGGAGAACCTAAAAGAGACGGTCGTAGTTGCCGTCGGATCAATGGGAAAGTGAGTCAATGACTGTTCAATCCGTGTTTTAGGTATTCAGGGTGTAGAACCCAACACCCAGGTGTTTTGGGACAGGTCCTATGTTTCCTCATCGCGCAATTAGGGCAGCCAAACCCTGTTGTCAGAGGAATGACAAGTATCCAGGTATACTGTAGGTTTATTCAACCGATAGTTCATATGTTTATATGGTTTTAGCTGTCAGAAATAACAAAAATCCACAAAAAGACACCATATACTCTCGTCCTGCCCTATCTTGACCACGTTGCCCAATTTCTGATATCTAAGATATCAGTCTCGCCGATCTTGTTGGCTGAGGCATGTAAATTTCTGTCAATAGCCCCTGCAGATTTTATCACTGTCACGGCCCCGCGTACATTTCCTCAACTATTTTCCAGTTGCGATTCCAAGGCAGTTGACGTCGTTGCTCGTCAAGTGGGGCACAAAGCATCCACTCTTTTCCTGCAACATTCACCAGAAATTATGGCAAGGATCTTCATGCTGTCAGAACAGGAGGAGGCCAAGGCAATATCATTTGTGTCAAAGATCCTTGCAGATGCGTCACAAAGTGAAACTATTGATTTGCAAACAATTGTCAGACTTTCTCTAATGAAGTTACTTGGCGAGTTGGTGATTTTTATGGGCGACGAGAATCCAGGAACAGCAAAAGCAGTCAGTCTTGTATTTCCCCTCAGTCTAAAGCCTTTGAATATCAGGGAGGCTGATAGATGATTTATAGGCCATCAGTGCCATAGGCAAAATCGAACGCATGGTCAATTTACCTGTGAAATCAAGGAATCAAACCACTGATTCGGGCGCTTTTCTGAAGGCACATGTGCTTGGTTTGATCTCGCAGGTGAATGATATGCTGCAGGACGTCCAAGGAAAGAAAGGCGTCACGGTCAAGCGAAGGATCATCAGAGGTCTGGGAGTCCTGATACTGCAAATTGGGCCAACCATAACCAGTGTGGCACCTCAAGTAGGCATAATTCTCACAGGCATATCGTTCCATTTTTGAGAGACTCCCTCAGATCATGGCGACATTCCAGACCATGATTGGCGTGCTAGAGCTCTCAGAAGTGACTTTGGGAAGCTGGCACAATTTTTTGACAGTTCTTGCTCCAGCCGAAGTCGGTCCGCATGTTGGCCCAACGAGCGCGGCCTTCGTAGGGGCATGGCAGTCCTTTTCCCCAAAGGCTAAGCAATACGCAGTAGAGTCTATGGAGTACATTGTACAAGAGATTGACAAGGATCTTCTCCAATACCTTAATGACGTCGTCGACATCTCCGCAATTCCTGAGCTCAGTCATATCAACCATCGACTACAAGCCTTACGCTGTTGGACTCCGCGAGAGCGATTACGACGGTTGCTCGACAAAACAACGAGCGAAAATATTAGTGTTGCCATTCAATCATTGAATGAGTTAAAAGCGTTCCTATTTACGGAGAGTGCGGGTCATATGAGAGCGCTTGTCTCCGGGGACATGTTCGACTCCCTTGCTGGACAAGTGGTTGGCGCTCTGCTAGCTGCTGCCTGCAGGGATGGAGATGGACTAGAAGTTTTCAGAGGTTTGGCATATGAATCCCTCGGTATCTTGGGGGCTGTTGACCCTGATCGTTGTGAACTACCTGTCGGGCTTTCCAGGATCATTGTCAAGAGCAATTTTACTGATGAAGACGAATCTATACATTTTGCACTGCACCTTATCTGTGATTTGCTTGTCGGAGCATTCAGATCATCTAGCGATATTAAACATCAGAGTTTCCTGGCATATACAATCCAGGAATTGTTGAAGTTTTGTCAATTCAAACCGGCATTAGTTGGGGTCGGGGCAAATGTCTCTATTCCAAATAGAGTACGAAATCGATGGAGAAGCTTGCCGAAACACATCCTCGAAACCGTCACCCCTCTGCTTGAAGGAAATTTTACCTTAAATTTTAGTCCAAGCCCCCAAATAAAACATCCAATTTATACGCACCAAACAACATATCGTGAATGGATCCAGCTCTGGACAGCATATCTTATTGACAAGGCATCCGGACCCACCGCTCAGACAATTTTCAACATATTTCGCTCCGCGGTGAAGAACAAGGATGCTGGCGTCGCTCACCATTTGCTTCCCCACCTTATTCTCAACATCCTCATAGGAGGGAACGAGGAAGATGCGCAGCAGATACGCGTAGAACTCCTAGTAGTACTCAAGGACCAGATTGACAATGAAAGTCAATCATCACCTGATAAGAAGTTATTGAGTGCTCAGGTGGGTTAAGTTTTTCGGCCGTGATGATACATTTGACTCCATGTCATCGAAAGGCGGTTTTCATGCTTCTAGATCACTTGAATGCCTGGGTACGCGTCGTACGGCAAGACCTGAACTCGAAGGAAGGTGATTCCAAGCGCCTTAGGGGCGACAGGAGTACCTTTAATATTCAACTAGAAGAGCAGCTACTGCGAATTGACTCGATTCTATCAAGCATTGATCATCATCTTATGGCTCAGGCTGCTTTCCAATGTAAAGCCTTTGCTCGATCATTGATGCACTTTGAGCAACAGATTGTTTTTCTGAAAGAATCACCAAAAAACCAGGATTTGTCGGACTACTTTGAACGCTTGCATGAAATATATGCACACCTAGACGAACCGGATGGGATGGAAGGTATCTCAACTCTGATTCTCTCCCCCTCGTTAGAACATCAGATTCGACAGCATGAAAGCACTGGTCATTGGACATCAGCCCAAAGCTGCTGGGAGGTTCGCCTACAGCAGTCGCCTGACAATGTCGAATTTCATCTAGGACTATCGCGATGTCTTAGAAATCTCGGACATTACGGTTTGTTCACATTTCTGATATTTTTCTTGGCCTTACCTATTGTCAGACACGCTTCGGACGCATGTACGGGGTGTTCTCACACGTAAGCCAGAGTGGCGTGAGGCATTAGTGGGGTTTCAGATAGAGAGTGCGTGGATGGTTGGTGCTTGGGATGACGTCCAAGACTTCGTGGACATGTCGACGACGCAAACTGCACAAATAGTCACTGGTCGTGTCTTGTTAGCGATGCGTAATTCTGACACAAGTGCGATTTCAACGACTTTGAGTAATGCCAGAACAGTCCTGGGCTCTCCGATAACTGCGGTAGGCCCCCGAAGCTATCGTCGGTCCTATGACGCTGTACTTGATTTACATCTTATCCACGAACTGGAGCTCATTCATCAAGCTGTAACTCGGTCGACCGACTCAACTGAAGGACAAGAACGAAGACGTATTATAAACGAGCTTACAAAGACCTTAGATACTCGACTAGAATCTATTTCGCCAACTTTCAGGTTCCGTGAACTCGTCCTCAGCATGAGAAGAACTGCATTTTCATTATCGTAAGTATGAGGAGACTGATTCCTGTTCGTCATGAGACTAATCAGTTGAGTTCAGGACTACACCTCATCATATCCCCGTGAGCGAGATTGGAAAAACATGGCTTGCCAGTGCGAAAATTGCTCGGAAAGCGGGTCAGTGGCAAACGGCCTATAGTGCTATGCTGCAGGCCCAACAGAGCAAGACGCACTTTGCGTTCATTGAAAGCGCCAAACTAGTCAAAGCTACAAACGATCCTCTCCGCGCATTGACGGAACTGGATAATTCCCTGAAGCTGGCTGGATTGTCTGAAGCATCAAATTTTCTGGATCTTACAGTCGAGGATGAGGATGTTCGAATGAAGGCCAAGGTATACTTTCTCAAATCTTGATCACAAAGCGCATGTTGATGGAAGGTAGGCCCAACTTCTGCGTGCACGCTGGATGTACGAGTCCCAAAGATACGATCCTACTGTCATCTGGAGAAATTTCCAACTTGTTACGGAAATGGACAAGAAGTCTGTCAAGTATAGCCCGTTTTGCAGTCGCTGACGGTATCAGTAGTTCTGAGAAGGCACACTTTTATCTTGGTAAATTTCACGATGAAACTTACAAAGGCCTCTCTTCTGATGAAAAGCAGACGCGGTAAGAAATACTCCAGGATCTCAAATTTGTAGACTAAGCTTTGTTTTTAGGGGACTCAAGATGATCCTTGCGACTATCAGAGCATTTTCACGAGCTATCAAGCAAGGATCAAAATATGTTTACCAAACTGTCCCTCGCTTGCTCACTCTCTGGCTTGACACCGGAGAAAACTCTTCTTTAGAGAAGGATCATCGAGACGTTATTACCAAATGCAATGGGCTTGCAGACAAAGCGATCCGCGAGATACCCGCATACAAGGTATATTGAAAACACTACCTCTGCGCTTTGCCTCATCTCCTTTCCTAGTGGTACATTGCTTTCCCCCAGATTGTTTCAAGAGTCGGTCACTCGAATACAGAGACCTACAGAATACTCAAGAAGCTCATCCTCAAAGTTTTAGAAGAATATCCGAAACAGGCACTCTGGATCTTTAGCTCAGTGGTGAAGTCAACTAAATCCAATCGTGAGCAAAGGGGTAGAGATATCTTAGACCGACTGAAAGTCAGTAGTCCTAGATACACATTTTGCAGATTTACGCTCACGGGTATTACGATAGAATAATCCTGGTCTCGCCGAAACCATAGTACCGGGTCTTGTCAAACAGATCCTCGTCATGACCGATGAGTTGCTTTTGTTGTGTGACCGCCATCTCAAGGACGATAGGAAGATTTTGCATATGCAAAAAGACTTTCCAGGCCTCGCCAAAATTGGATGTTGCGACCTCATTATACCTCTCCGGGAATCGCTGACCGCATCCCTGCCACCTACATCTGCAGAGCAATCAACGCATCAGCCCTTTCCTCCGTATCTGCCGATGTTTCAAGGTGGGTTTGAAATGCTTCGGCCAATCAAGTCACCCCCCTTTTTTATACTTGATTCTTGCAGAGTTTTTCGATGAAATTGAAATAATGCGGTCTCTGGCTAAACCAAGAAAAATCTCAATTCGTGGGACAGATGGACAGACATACACCTTCTTAGGAAAACCGAAGGATGACCTGCGAAAAGACGCAAGGTTAATGGAGTTCAATTCAATTATCAATAAGCTGCTAAAGGCCAACTCTGAGTCACGGAAGCGCCAACTGCGTTTGTCGTTCTCCTTTCTAAGTGACGGTTGGTTCACATCATGTTATAGATATCCGAACATATGGTGTGGTAACTTTGAATGAAGAATGTGGCTTCATCCAGTGGGTCCCAAACACAGTGCCTGTTCGACAGGTCCTCTTGAAGAGTTATGATGCCAGGAGAATCAAAAGCTGGGTATGGATCTTGATCACAAGCGATACGAGGTTTCTCAAAGGCACTTTTTGATAGCACACCGAAATGAGTGAGATTTTCGGGAAAATCAAAGACTTAGACGACCCAGCTGCAGCAGGCCTTTTCATTAAGAAAATCCTGCCCAGGTAAGCATTTCTCTCCCAAATTAGTCGTATTTGGATCAGACAGGCGACACATATACGTAGATTCCCGCCCGTATTTCACGAGTGGTTCCTGGAAACGTTTCCGGAGCCCAGCGCATGGTTGGCAAGTCGAATGACTTACGGAAGAACCGCGGCGGTGATGTCTATGGTTGGATTTATTCTTGGGTGAGTGTTTTTGAACTTGGTGCATCCATTGTCATTAATACTGGTGGTAGTCTCGGCGACAGGCATTGTGAGAATATCCTACTTGATACTAACACGGGAGATGTCGTCCATGTGGATTTTAATTGTCTTTTTGACAAGGTAAGCAATGAACTCGCGAGTCCCAGATTTTACCCACAAATTATTGTAGGGAAAAAATTTGGAAACGCCAGAGCGTGTTCCTTTCAGATTGACTCAGAATCTGGTAGATGGACTTGGTGTGACAGGCATTGAAGGTGCGTCCATAAATTGAGGGAGATCGGGTTGATCCTGATATTGTCCTAGGTATCTTTCGCATTGCTTGCGAGGTGGCACTCCAGCTATTACGAGACAACAAAGACTCTTTGATGAACGTTTTGGATTCTTTCATTCACGATCCTTTAGTAGAGTGGGAAGATGAGAAACGTCGCTTGGTATGCCATGAACGGGCCTGATGACATGCATCTGACGATCCCGCCCAGGAATCTCGACAAAAGAACCAAGGGAAGACCTCGATCGACACTTTGGCCAAGACAGCGTTGAATAAAATTGAACGGAAGCTGAAGGGCATATATAGACCTGATACATCGAAGGACAGGAATATCATCCAAGAGAAGGAAGTGACCACAGGCAATCTAGTGCAAATTTTGATTCAGGAGGCAACTGATGATGCTAATCTGGTGCGTTGACATTTCTGCGTTTATTAATTAATGTTCAATGAGGCTTCCAGGCGAAGATGTATCCGGGATGGGCTGCGTGGCATTGACGTATAGATTATGCTTAGCACATATCCATGAGTATTATAGAGCTTGCTACCAGTAATCAGATACATAATTTGCTTGGACAATCAAGATCGGTTCGCCACCAATTTTTGAAGTCTTTCAAGTTCCTTCTCTTTCGTAATCAGGGTATTTCGCCACCTATCTGTCTCAAGGACCACAGCCTTTCTGGCCTCTTCGAGTCGTTCCTGCTCTTCCTTCTCCATGAGTTGAGTAAATTCTGGTGTCCCTCCTTTCGAGGCTTCAAGAGAAGTAGGATGTGCCAGATGAAAGGGAACAGGTCTGCGTCTCATTTTTGGCAAGGGATTAGGTGGGTGGGCAGTCAGGGTGTTGAGGAAATTTTGGAAGGGGTCGTTGAAAAACGACTTCGTCATATTGCCAGGAGTGTACAGGTCCGTGCTTGATTGCAACTTCCAGCGGCGGTATTTCTGGCTCACCAGTTGCTGCCCATGGATGTAATTTGAGATGATGATATAGGGTCAATGCCTTCTCGCCAGATTCTGGAACAAAAGTTATGCGTATCTGGATTTCAAACTCTCCCCATCTGCAGAATGAAAAGGTCAGTTGGCCTGCTTGAAAGAGTGTCCTCGCGTACCCGGTCTCGGAGACCTCGAAAGGCGGCTTATCCACATCTGCAAGATATCAGCATCAAATGACATGGGGGAAGTGAAGGCTGACTCCGCGAAGGGTTGGCATATGTATCGTGTAACTTGAAGGTAACGCGCTTGATAAAGTGAGAGATATCGTCTGCACCGCCTACCATGTCAGAATTGGGGGCAGAGGCGGCAGAGCGGACGGCTACAGTCCATTTGTGCGTATGATCGGAAGGGTAAGCCTGGCGCTCTTTTTCTGTCAAAACGGTAGCAGTGTTCCCATAAGTTATTGGGCGATATATACTCAGGCCCTATGAGTCTCTGAGAAATACAGTGAGAAGTAGGCGAATACGAGCATACTCTGACGCGGACGCGGTCGTTGGACATTGTGTACGTTCAAAGGCTGACGGCCCGGATAAATCAATCCCGCAACCGCAGATCAACGACTTTATTTCTGCCACCATGAGCTTCTTGACTCCCCTCTATGAGAGTATGTTTGTCGTTGCTGTTCCTCATCCAAATCTCACTTGAATCTAGAGCCTAATCACGTCCTTGACAGACAACGCTACTATCAAGTATGTGTATTTTTTTCGTCCTTTGGACTGGCCCCAATAGTTCTCTATAGGCCTTTTCCAGCCCTGTGCATCTCCGTGGTCCTAGGCAAAGACTGTATCTTGGTACGTAGAGCATGTGGTTCAAACACGACACCGGCAAACCCGGCCTTTCACAGGTGCCTACGCCGTCCTTTTCGCTAGTGGCATGTTGACCACTGTCTTCGCCACAGCTTCGCTCATAAGGGTGCGTCTTCCTTTTGTCACTGCCCTGGTGCGATAATTCATGGACTATCTAGGGTAAATCGTCCAAGTAAATAAAGGCATAGTTGTTGCAAACGGGTCTTCTCTTCAGAATACATCTTCTTTAAGTGCCGAAGCAATTTCTATTCGCATGGGGAATACTGTTTATATCTGTCTGGTGGTCTGCTGATGTACATCTAATTGGTCGATTACCACTTCTTGAAGACCGGTGTGTCATCTCTTTCCGAATCAAGCCAAGTTGTACCGGTTGTACCGGCCAGAGTCAAGATTTCCCATAGTTGAACGTCTACCTCTACCGGCTCTCGGGTGCCATCCTGTGGCTTGTTTTTCTTTCGGGTCTACATGCGTCAAGCCATGGGATGAAGCACAGTGTGCAATATCTGTCGTCCATTATTGACGGATGTGTCCACACAAGCCCAAATTCTCATGAGAACGATGTGATGTAAAGGAGGTTGATGGGATGTGTTTTATTTTGGTGCTTGTCTCTTTCTTTCCAGAACTACGATGTCTGTCAATGCTATGGCCCACGCTGATAGTAGTCGGCAGCCAAGGACGCAAAATCAAGGTCTTGATGAAGACGAGTGTCCTGCATATTACGCAGCTGTGAGCAGAAGGTGTGTGATTAAGGCATATTTCTCCCTTGCCCCACTCGAGCGCCTTTGCTATTCGCACATGTGACACAGCCTGTGCGGCGGGTCCTTTCTTACCTGACAATGTGGGCGCTGTGCTTAACTACTATTTAACCCTGCCTAGCAACTCGAGTGTCACCAGTACAGGCATGAATATCCTGACAAGAGCTCACTGGTCGGATGCCCATGATATGACACAGCTTTCAAAGCAAGTATTATTTCTATCTATACCATGTCTGTCGCTGACTCAGTTGCTACAGTGTGAGATCTGAAGCCAAGTTCAAACGCTATCTCTACACCTACAATATGGTCCTTGCGCAGACACCGATGCGGTTTTACATCTCGTTTGTATCATCTTTTCGTGGAATATTAGATCGAGTCTCATCATAGAGCTTAGGGTTGAACCTTACGACGGGAAGCCATTAGCTGGGCAGTATCAGTTCCGATTCTCCGTGGGATTCAACGGGATCGAACGCCCTTTAGGCGAACCGATAACACGTCATATGTCCGTTGATCCTCGCGAACTAGATTTTGCTGTTTTGTCAGTTTCTTTGTCACTTGATTCATTTTTCAGAGTTAATTCTGACTGCGCCCGCGTGTTACAGTGTGTTTTTGGGAAAAGATGCTAAATCAGTCCTTCCCACCAACAGTTTATGGTCGCTTCGAGTGTGGTTGAGAGTGGAAGGCGTTGATCATCAACTATTCAAAACAGATGAACTGTTTGTGGGTAGGGACCTGGACTTCAATGCTATTGGGGATGCATCTTTCGCACGACTGGCAGAAACGGCGCCTGATCATCAGGTATACAAGGGTTATTTAGGCAAGGCGCTCATTGCGTTCACTATCAGGTGTGTACTGGTTGGCTTGGCGAATCGGCATGAAAGCTGACCCTATTGTTCTTAGATGGCAAAGAGTCAGAGATCAACTGTATAAATATTCTCTGGAGTACGACGGTGGCGGAGTTGGAACTGTGTTATTCAGTGATTTTCGAATGAAAATTGAGGTGGACCCTAAAATGGTGACATTTCTGATATAGTAAGTAACCAACAACCATTTTCTACATCATGGTCATTATCAGCCATTTCGTTGACGAATTTGTTTTCAGCACGATACCAGTCCATTCAATGCCACCAGGCGCCACACATCGACTACGGGTTTGGGTGAAAACATTGGTCCCATTGATCCCCAATCCGGTCGTATCCCAACCTCTTCCTTTCAATGACTCCGTCATCTATCACCGTATATACAAAGCTGAAGACTTCAAAGTTGGTGGACGACTGGAATTTCACTCTTTAGGGAATAGATTGGTAATGGCCTTTCCCCGTTCCGGTGGACCCGAGACCATCACTATGAGGCGGGCACCCACCATAGCACGAGATAAGGAGAAAGAGCTATCAAGCATTCCAGAAACAAGCGCTATACAGCCCTACAGTCATTACTTACCACCTGGAGCACAACACCCCAGGCAACCGGGATACCAGGCAGATCTGGAGCCGGTTCACCATCAATCACAGTCTTCCGATCCAACCACACAACTGACCCGGTTGCAACCTCTAAGGGCGGTGAATCCACGGGATCATGCACCTGTTTCTCGTAGTCACAGGTCTCGAGGAAAAATTGTTTGATATATTAGCCCTCTGCACCGGACGACTCTTCTCACGATTCTTCATGACTGGATGCCCTACATTTTATCCTATACAGAACAATCATTACTACGTCGCTGTCTTGTTTCTCTATTTATTGATATAGTGTAGTTCTACGCTTGGGTCAACATATAGTTGTTCTTCAGCTATGATTATATTCAGAACCAGGGGTTCACAAATAGTGTACATTATCTGCTTAGGACTCTAGACATTGGCTAAACCATGACTTTAGCTGCAAAGAAATTGGTCCACTCTTTCTCTCCCCAACTGCTCGACGCCTCATTAGCAATCAACCCATCCCATAGCACAGTAGGAGAAACATGAATGCTGTTTTGACGAGAGAACTTGACTAAAGACAGCGTGAGTAAGGCTTTCAAGACGTACGAGTACTGACACAACATACTATTATACTTCAAATCATCGGTAACACCATTACCTTCATTCAGAGTACCTTTCAGAGTCAAAAGTTGACGGACGTTCTCAACTGCCTCGGATGAGATGACTTGACCCGCCAAAGCAGTGAGATTGAGCCTGATCTGCCGTGGAGTTAGATCAAGCGTGGGTTCGTCGAAGTAATCCTTTTGATTATCAAAGAGCTATAATTGAGTTAGTATCTCGCATCTCAGACGAGCTGCAATGACATTTGGCCGCATGCAATTGATGAAACCAAACATAGTCGGTTATCAAAAGAGTTCACATACAAGGCGACTAAATGTCCAGAACTTGTCCGGAGAAGATTTAAGAACTGCTAGGCCAGCTTCATGGGTCAGTGTAGACGAAGCATGCCAGGGCTGGACTTGAAGGCGAAAGACGACTTTGATTTTTCCGTCATACTTTCCGCCAGGAGATATGAGCGGTACGATGTAATTATCTATGGCTCGCGAGAACTTGGCGCTTGGAGATAGATTGAAGAGAACTTATCAAAATCGGGTAAGGAGTGAATGCTGACCTGAAAGGACAAACATAGTCCACTTGAAACACAGATTAACGGGAATCTGGAAAAAGGTGAAAGCGATACTTACAGAATGCTTCGAGAGTATGGGGCGCATTTGATTTGCCGGCGACAATGAGTCCTTGCAAGGCTGGTTGGAGTGTCATCTCGATCAGGAGCGCCTTTAGTATCATGAACATACAATTATCTCTCCCATCACGTGGCTAGGGGGATCATCTCCAATTCCACCTTGCATAACGTATTGATAGATGCCAGTGGACTTCTTAACATTTCTAAGTCAAATCAATGACGCCGTGATAGCTGAGGATGGACACGACCTGGGTTTTCTCCTTAAACCTACAACTCGACATGGCAAGGACCTCGTCAAGGAGTTTCTCCCTGCTACTGTAAGCAGTTGGTATTGTATTCGTACAGCCGAGGCTGAGCAAGTGTACTCGGGTAGAAAAGCTCTATGGAGAAGTATGAAGGTGTCCTCGCTAGCCCCTGGGACGAGATCGCAATATCTTATGTCCTGACTTGCACGCATGTTGCCCTGAAGAGGCCAGGAGAAGCGTTCAAGGAATATTCTCAGCTTGTATCGTGCGTTTCTTTTATTCTGCGCGAGCTCTCAGATACTTCATTTTTTTCCTGACTATTGGATCGATTGTTCAGATCATTTTCTCGCTTCTTCACAGAGAACAGGGGCTGGACATTGCCTGCACTATTTTCGATCTTGAGAGGTCTGAGAGATCTGGCTTTTGATGTGCGTGCCCTGGTCATGTATGACCAAGTTGGTTTGTTCACTAAATCAGAAACACACAGGCAGACATGGATGCAAGATTTAGCAACCAAAAGGTTGAAGCCATGGAGGAAGCTGCTCGTGTGATTGCCAAAGCCTTCAGCAACTGTGTGATCGATAGGTAATTAAAAAGGTTGATGTATTTTTGTTATGTGAATTTTATGGTAAAATAGGATCTCGCCACCTGAGGAGTCAAGGAAATGGGGCATATATTATGTTGTCGGATTGATTCTGAAGTGCTACTTCCGAGTGAGTCTGTGTTTCCAAGAAATAGATACAGGGACTAAATCCAAGGGGTGCGTTTGACTCTTTTTCTTGTTTTCAAAGGTGAAGCGTATTTCTTTGGCCAAAAACATTCTTCGTGCCCTTCAAGCGAATGATATACCACCACTGGAATTGTATCCTCGCTCGCATCAGGTGAGGAAGGTATGCCAGGTCATGGTTGCGTTATGCGTCAACATAGTTTAGGTCACATATCGTTATTATATCGGCATGCTAGGTTTCCTCAACGAAGATTTTGCAAAGGTCAGTCATGTTCGCATTTGATGAGACACTGTTGATACATTTCAATGATAGGCTGAAGAGGAACTAACCCTTGCATTTTACAATTGTCATATCGAAGCACATCAAAACCAAGGGTGAGTTGGACTGTGTGTGTGGAAGGATGCATTTCGACGCTCAACATAGAGTCTTTTTTTTCTCTCCAGGCGCATTCTGATATATCTAATACCACTCCGGATTATCAAAGGACATTTGCCATCTATCGAATTATTGGACCGTTTTCCATTACTCAAAGATCTCTACTACCCTTTTATCTCTTCTATCAAGACTGGCAACCTGATCGCCTATGACGAAGCACTTTACAGGGTAGAAAAAGAGCTTTTGGAATTAAACTTGTGGGTAGCTCTGGAAAAAGCAAGAGAGATCTGCATGCGCAGCCTTTTTCGACGAGCGTGAGTAAAAAAAGTTGCATTTATTTTTGTTATGAGGATAACGTGCTCACAATACTCATCAGATGGATTGCCGAGGGCCAAAGTACTCGAATACCACTCTCCGTCTTTTATGCCTCTTTAAAAGTTTCTGGGATCGAGACGAGCCCAGAAGAAACTGAATGCTTCGTTGCGAATATGATTCATAAGGGTTATATCAGGGGTTATATAAGTCATGAACGACAAATCGTTGTCCTGGCTCAAACGAATGCATTCCCAAAAATTATAGAACGGCCTTCGCCATTCGCCTCGATGACTTTGTAAAAAAAAATTCTCGCAAGAGTATTTTGAATGTAATCTGTTGCCTGTTGTCTTGTATGTGTTTGCGTTGCCAGAACTGATCAATTTTGTGTTGGTACGCTATCCACACATCCAAATTTCTAAATGGTGAATCAAGAAAACAGGTGTGAAGATGTATTGACTGAGGTTGTGAGACCGAGTTGGTGGGATCTACTCGAATTGGGACAAGATGTCATTTCTTCGTGCACCATTAGACTTTTTATTCAATTTCAATTTCCAGAGATTCACAAATACCAAATGTATATATATGAGAGCCAAGGTTTTAGAGCCTGGAACGAGGAAGGCTCTGTTCTTCCTTGACGTCATTTGAGAGTGTTCCAATACCATGACTCAACCAGACGGCCATCTTATCACCGTGTTTGAGGTACAGTGGAGGATCTCTGACGAAGCCTACACCTTTCGGAGTGCCAGTGAGGATGATAGAACCGGGTTCCAAGGTGGTCCCTTGAGAGAGGAAGGAGACGGTTTGGCGAACATTGAAAATCTGATCACTAACAGTTGCATAAAAAAGGTTGAGTGCTCAGGCCCAAAAACTGAAAAAAAGCTCATTTACTTACGCCGTGGTACCATCCTGAACGATGTTTCCATTCAAGGTCAACTTGAGTTCAACACTCTGAGGGTCAGGAATCAAGTTGTTGGACACAAGGCAAGGGCCTAGGGGATTGGTGTTGTCTGGTTACAAATGTCGACAATCAACATGATGATGAGTTAGTTTCTTAGATGCCCTTTTAAGAGAAAAGAACCCACCAAAGCCTTTTGAAAACCCCCACTGAGAAACTGCCATCTGATGTTTACGGAAGGATACGTCGTTGGCGCCAGTATATCCAAGGACATAGTCCAAAGCCTCTGCTTCCGAAACATTCTTTGCGGCCTTGCCGATGACGATGACGAGCTCGACTTCATAGTCAGGAAGATGTTCTTTGGGCGGCTGGGCAACTTGAGGAATGATCACGGGTGCCAGTGGACCGATAAGAGAAGTAAGGGGTTTGTAGAACAAGATTGGGAACCTATAGATATGTTTTTTTTTCAACTTGTCTGTCCGAGTGGGAAAAAAATGTCACCTTACGCCGGTTTGGAAAGCTTCGCCTCGGCCTGTAAGTGTGTAAGATCATTCGGGAAGAAAGTTGCACTGAAAGAAACAGTAGGACGAACAGCATGATCTGAATAATTCAAGCCCAAGCAGCGGACAAGTTTGATTTGGTCATTGGAGAGCGGTGAGAGGAGTGTGTCCACCGTTAAAACTTGCTTGGTCAGTTGGGCACTGGGATCCAAGGCGGACCCCATGATCTCATAGGCTTTGATAGACTGTCGGTTCGCGGCCGCAATACCAACTGTGTGGAAAGAGTTCTCAAGGTTTTAGAAATGTTGTTTTTCAAATGGAAGGCTGACCGTCGAGGTTTGGATTGACCGGTTGTCCGATGTGAACACGTTTCGTCTCTGCAGCCACGAAACGGATGAGTCTTGTCCATTGCTACAAGATTCAGGAAATAGTGCATTACTCGGTAAAGAAGATAAGAGCTAGTTGAACTTACTGTTCGTATTGGAGCCATGTGTAGAAAGTGTGCGAGGGGACGGTAAATGTGCCTGTGAATTGGAATGATCTCCGCTTTCGATAGTTTTTGTCAACAATCATGTGATGACTTGATTTTATGTGATGTGGCTGGGGAGGCAGCAATGTACATATAAGGATGTGTGACACTGAAGAGTGTGTCGGTTTGCACTGTTAGCACGAAAGAAAAGAGATATTTTTTTGGATCAACAATTTATAACATGGTGCTGAAAGAAAAGAGATAAAATACGTGGCTAAATATTACATCAATATCCTCTCCATCACTGATTTAATTTGATGGGGGTCATGTGATGTGTGCGTTGGCGCGTTCACTTATGTCACTTATGTACTTTGAGGCGTCCACAAGATTCTTTTTCCTGTTTCCCCCTTTTCTTGTCGTCTGTGCAGCTCGAGAGTTCCTTTTTCAAATTTTTTAGAATGATGGCTTCTAGCTTGCAGGAGCTTGGAAATTATATACAGGACATCCTTGACGAAGTATGCGCCATTGAGTTTCTCCCCCCACGTGTTTCTTCGTAGTCTACCCCCTGTTGACTATTGTTATCAATATTTTTAGCTTTGTTCGCCTCGCTCATCTTCTAGTGCGAAGACAAAGGCCCTGGATCAATTGGAAAAGCATATCGCAATCTCTTGCCTGGCGGCGGACGACAAGAAGAAGAAAACTGGGTCAAAGGAGAGTTGGGATCACTTCCTAGCATTGCAATATACCTTCGAATGTAATGGTGCGAGTGCTTCTCTCTTTTCCAAAAGTTATCTCTTTGTGACGAAGACCGGTCTTCCTCTCATTTACGCAAGTTCCTTCCAGATTGTTAGCTTGGATATCTGTGTCGACGACAAAGCTACAGCAGCCTGTGGATAAGGATACTCCAGAAGGTAATGTCTTTTGATGTTCATTATAACTTCTTCATAACCCTCCGCAGGGCGCACACTCATTTCACAAGTCTCTCGAGCACTTTGTGTCATTCAAGGTATTGCCCTGAGTCACGGAGCCAGTAAATTATTCTTGAGTCGGAAGTATAGCTTGGACGTAAGTATTTGCATCTCGCATTTCCCCCTAAAAAACTCTTTATCGAAGATATAGTAAAGGTTTTGCTGGAGCTTTTACTTGCTTCAAGACACCTGTGTTTGATGAACAATGAAGAGGATCGGTCTACTGGCTCGAATCAACAGCACGCCCCACTTACGTCAACCGTGCTCGATACATTGCTTTGTATTCTCGTAGACTCTCCCTCCGCTCTGAGGACGTTTGAACATGCTCAGGGTGTCCAACTCGTTGTAAGGATACTCAAGCGGGCGGGGACACCCCGAGAAGTGCGGTATGTCAAACAATTGCTGCGATTCAATCCCCCCCAAAAAAGAACACAACTGAGACAACTGCTTTTTTATTATAGGATGAAATGTCTGGAATTCCTGTACTTTTATTTACTGGATGAGACCGGACCTCCAGAATTAGCGCTTGAATCAAAGATGATGCCACCAGCCTTGCCAACGGAATTGAAACACGGCTCAGGGTCGTCCACGTTCTTGTCCTCTTTATCTTCGTCTCGTTCGACAAGTGGTAGGCCATCCCAACCAGCCATCTCAGTATCATCTCTATCTACGCCTGCGAGCTCTTCTCCAGAAAAACCATTCGACCTATCAAAGTTCCGGTCGACCTTCAAAACAGGTCCCAACACGCCAAGATCCTCATCTAAATTCCCCAGCCATCAGCCTCGACATGACATCATGATGTTGAAGCGAGACATTGACTACGAACCTCTTAGCCCGAGAAAACCCGGGTTTGGAGAGCAGGTCGGCATGTCAACTTTACGCCCTCGTGTGCAGACAACACACGGACAGCAGCCTTGTACTCCCAGTCGTAGTCTTACGCATAGCTCCAAGTTGTCTATCAGTGTCAGCAAAAATGATTTCCCGGGCAACGGGGGTGATGAAAGGAGGAAAACGACTGATGAAAAGAAACAGTTTTTGGGAACGATGCTTGGGAATGTTGATGCGTTGGTGGAGGGGGTTAGAAAGGCGGGTATCTGGCATTTGGATTGATTTGTTCTTTGCATACGATGATGTATATATATATTGTACGAGTTAATGATTGTCTGTCTATTCCATCCCGAACCAACGTTTAAGTTTGTGCGATAATCCTGTACCTTGGCCTGGCTTTTGCTGGGATGAGGCAGTCGAGTTGGGTGCGATGTGGTCCTCTGCAGGGGATGAACGACCTGCATCTAGTGCGGCGGAAAAGGCACGCTCCATTATTCGCTTTTCCTGATCCTGGGTGAGGGGTATTGGAGGCGGTTTTGGTGGCTGGGAGGGGGAACGGGACAAAGTGCCTGTGCGCGCTAGGGCCTTGGCCTCCTCGTCTACATCATCAAAGACGTCTTGTTTGACTGCACCTATGGCGTAAGAGTAGATGCCGAAGGCGAGGAGTCCGAGTCCAAGGCCGGTAAAAGCGTTGCGGAGGCGATAGGGCTCACGGGCGCGCTTGAGACCAGGAGACATGAGCTGAGGCAGAGTAAGCAGAGGGGCAGTTGAGGAAATAATAATATACGGACGCCATTCCGGGGTCTGTAGGTCTGTTGCGCTTGTCTTCTGTCGAGATACTGCATGAGGCAGTGTTTGGCAAGGATGTTGTAACCAAACAGCAGGTCTCATGTTTTAATAGTTATTGTTATTGTCAGCGACTTTGACAAACGGACCGAGTTTCGTGACGTGACGTGACTCGAATTCTCTCTCATCGTAAATTCAGCTTTTTCTCCTTTTTCCTTTGACCGCTCACCATCATGTCCCGCCGTCATCGTCCGCTGTACAGAACGGCATCTATCTGCATATCCCTCATTGGTGCTCTGACCAATTCTGCCATCGCTGTTCAGGTGTTTTCAGCATGCCAGGTTGTGAAATGGGGCGAGGTCGAGAGCGAATGGGCAGGGCGATAGTTGGATTCAGGTTGCCGATGGCATCAAGATCATGTGTATGCTGCTCTCCCTCTACTTTGTTTCTTCAGCCTCGGTCTGTGCTATCGGATTAGTTGGAATCCTCAAGGTGCGCTTTGTGCTTTTTTCTCAGGGTTTGATTGACTCTTGGTCCGTACAGAGCAAAGCCTCGCTGGTGAGGTTTTACAGAGACTACTCTATTGCAGACCTTTCCTTTTGTACGCTTGCCACCCTCGGGGGCTCCTATGCTGCATTCATGTCGTCTACGCGTGCCATCCTTTGTGAAGAGTTTTCGCGCCACCCGGAACTCATGCGTGATATGCTTGAGATGGGGCTCAATTCGGAAAATTGTGAACACTGGCTCGCAAGGGCCATGACGGTGCTGATTGGTGCTATGGTCGTTCTTCTCGTCGTGAGGGTATGTGTTATTGCTCTTGACCTTATTGATTTTGACGCTGTTAAATAGCTGCATTTCTTGCTTGCTGTATCCAGCTTTTACTCGCAGCTCACTCGGCAACACACCCGGTGCTCGTCGAGTTGCTGCTCCCACCTGCCAATGCATTCGCGTGGTGGGTCTCGACGCATCAGTCTCGTTTCATCGACAGATGACGATGCTGAGATGGTCTATGTCGCGGTGCCCCGCAGCTCGCTGCCGCGTGAAATGCAGACGACGGCTCAGGAAATGTGGATGTCGTCCTGCTCGGCGTCTGAGCACCGCCACCGCCACCACCGTCATTGTTCACGAGAGATGGGGAGGATACGGCTGCCATGAGGCAGGACGAGGGGACTGCTGGGCGGAAAGGCGTAGGCAGTGAATTGATTTATGTGTAAAGTAGTACATTTATGGGATTTGTAAGAATGTGGATGACGTAAGAGAGAGTATGGACTGTGTGTTGGTGCGAGTTTGGCACTCGCCATGCTCTCTCTCCTCGCCCTCCTTTTCTTCCTCCTCACCGTCCATGCCGACCCCGCCAACATCCCCTTCACCGACTGCTTCGACGCCGACAACACCACCCAGAGAGCCACCATCGACACCGTCTACGCCCAGGTCCTCAAGAACACCGACTCTCTCAACCTCACTGTGCTCGCACACACTCCCCAGCCCATTGAAGGCTTGACAAACACCTCTGGCGGCAGTCTCTGTATGTCTCCCTGCCAACCGTCCTCAGAGCCATCTGACAGCACACAGCTACTCTCTTTACAACCACCTCGGTCCTCACACTCAATGCCTGGACAAACAGCTCTTTCTTTTGCGACACCCTCCGTCCACCATCTCCTCTTCCTTCCCTCGACAATGGAACAAAAACCTATTGCCCCCTTGCCACAGGTCCTTTCGCTTTTTCAGCAAGCGTCCCGTGGGGTCGCGACAGGGCATTCACTACCCTCATCACCCGCCTCCGCGCAGTTGATCCAAACAGCACAGAGTTGCTTTGCATCGATGTACATACCACTCCATTAGATCCTTCAGAGAAGCAAGGTCCCTATGGACATGCCCGTGTCATACTCTGGGCCACCGTCGCCTTGGCCGGAGCTTACTGGTTCTTGGTCGGCATCGCCAGAATCGTCTCTGCGTGGGGAAGAGGCGTTACCAGGACTGACAAGGGCCTGTGGGGCAGATTCCAAAGTGGTGGCTTTATCCTTGCCAGTGCCATCAGTGGTGAAAGGCTCGCCACTTCTCCAGCTCTCATTCGTTTCTGTCAGTTTTTCCTCGTCTCCTGTCCATTGCCTCCTGACAACCGCCAAGGTACCCCTTCATTACGGGATGTCATATTTCATACCCAGTGGTGTGCCGCATTGGCCATGGTTGCCGTACAATGGCCTTCGTTCATTTGTGAGCTCTTCCTTCCGCTCAAAGGCCCCAACTGATCCGTTCAAAGATCCTCTCTTGACGCAAACCGCTTGGTCTACTCTTTCTTTTAGTGCGTACACTCATCTCGTGCCTTCCTGTCTGACTGACATCCAGCTTAGATGTGACTCTAGTTGGACGTTCACATCCATACCATTGGGATCCGCTTTCTACCCTGCCATACTCACCCCCTTCAGATTTCGCTGATCAACTCTCAGATCCATCTTCACCCCTTTTTATTGACCCAACAATACCAAACACGCTCTTCACCCTGCCATCCAATGCCTCCGATGGCATCTCATCCTTTGCTTATGCTGTTGGCGTTCGACCAGAAGATCTTTTCCCCAATTGTCTCATCATCTTCCTTGCCATCGTGGCCGCCACCATCGTTCTTTCTGTGCTCCTGTGGGCACTCGATTATCTCATGGTCGCCGTTGTCTTGAAATCATTATCGCGGCCTGGATACTCAACTCGAGCACGAAGTCCCGCGTTTGGTGCGAGTGTTTCTACTAGGAGTACTCTGAACAAGGAACAAGATGTCTCCTTGTCCCCTGTGCTAGGTGAAGAGAGCAAGAGTCTCACTGGAAATAGTACCATGTTTGGTAGCCGTCAAATCGGCACGCATCGGTCATGGTGGCGGCTGCGTACCGGCATAGGTTCTTTCCACGGTAGCGTCCTTCATGGAAACCTTGTTCGCATCTTGGTTTTGTTCCATCTTCCTATCACTATCTTCTCAGTGTACGAGATGATTCAGCACGCTCCTCTAGTGGCCCGTGCAAGGACTGTATTAGCTGCATTGTCCTTTGCCATCTTTTCCGTTCTCATCCCTCTTCACCTGGTTCTACGGGTGACGTTCACAACCACCAATAAATTGTACGATGAAACGCGGACATTACTTTCTCTTGGGCCTTTGTATAATCATTATCGGCATGGTTCGCAGATGTTTGCAACGCTGCTATTCGCTAACAACATCGCTTTCGGGGTGACAATCGGGGCTGGGCAAAAAAGTGGGACAGCTCAGGCTATTGTCATCCTCGTTGTCGAGGTGATATCAGCACTGGGGACCAGTATCTGGCTACCGTGGGGTAGCGGCGCAGGGCATGGGTCTCATCAGTTTCTTATTTTGCGTCGCAAGGATTGTTGTCGCTGTCCTTCTAGTCATTTTAACTCCTGTGGTATGTGTCCTCTGAAGTGATTCTCTCTCTCTTTCTGATCTCGATGCCACACATAGATCTCGATCGGACCAGGACCAGGTGGTTGGGTTGCATATGGGATTCTCATCGTTCTAGCTCTTGTTTACCTCGCCCTTCTTCTCATGCTTCTCTTCAAATTAATTGAAGCTATTGTTCGCATCTTGGGTGGCGTAGGATTTGACCGGAGTCGTCGCTCATCTGACGCCGGTCTTGTCGGTGTCCTTGGTCTCTTAGGCTGCTGCGGTCTTCAGCCTAGGTCGAAGAAACGGAGAAGGAGATCGAAGCAAACGTTGTCACAGCAGTCAACTGTTAACGGCCCTCAGCTCTTGCCGCAAAAGAGTTCTGACATGGCTTCTTTCCATTCACAAACTGCTCTTGGTAAACCCCCTAGTCCCGGATTTGTCCATCGTGATACCGGCAGAAAAATATCCATGAATTCTGGGCCTCCGCCTAGTGTGTTGAGGCCTGAACATGCATTACCGAGACCGTACAGGGAGGATGATGATGATGAGGGTTTCATCATGAGCGCTTGGCAATCATATCCACTCAGGCATGGGTATGTACCTGTCTCAGAACCAGCATCGACGCCAACGTCGACACCTCCCAAAAGTGGTTTTTCGAAAGTTGGAGGAGGAAAATCACATATCGATACGCCCTATGCAATTATGGACGGAACTACCAGTGCCTTTTCACCCATGACGCAGACAAATAAGTCGGGTCAGGATGCTCCTAGCCTACCTATACATTCGTTTGGCAACGGTTCAACGCATACGTTCCCTTCGTTCAGGCAGAATGGAAGTAGGTCGACGTTGCCGAGAGCGAGTTTGTCTGCTTCTGGTGGTGTTCCTGTAAAATCGAATGTGTTTTATGAAGATGATGACCCTCCGCCTTCGTTATCGTCTTTAACCAATGTTGCAAGACAACCCGAATATGGTCAATTGCCACCTGGAGCCATGTTACCCGCCCATGTACGAACGAAATCACAAACGGCGATTATTGAAGACGCGAGCAAGCTTTATGGACTTGCTGCTTTGACAGGTGCTGCTGGTCCTAGTGGCAGTGGTGGTGGTGCTTCTGGTTCTGGTATCAGTCATCATCATAATAACAACCCACCAAACTTGAATACGAGTTCTGCATGGTCACACCCTTCCCCTCCTCAATTTACAGTTGCGGGACCTAACGATGATGATGATGATGACGACGACGATGATGATAGCACAGTCGAACAACAACCTGCCAAGAAGAAACCTTGGTATCGTATTATCCGGCCGACGACAGGCTCTTCCTCCGTGGCTCCCCCACTACCCCCATCACAACCCATGATCGATCCTGAACACGGCGGTTTGGTGACCAATGCCGCTGGAACATCGAGCGGTGTTGTGGGATCTAGTAGTAGCGGTGGTGATGGTGGCGATTCTAAGACGGTGACACAGCATCCTACAAGGTCGTTTGTTGTGATCCGGAAACCTCAACCGTAAAGAGTTTTTGCTTGCTCTCTCGTCAAACTGCTCCTTCCCCTTGTATGTGTGTGTGTTTTTGAAATTCTTCCTTATCTGTCGCTGTTTCGGGTCAAGTTATCATTATCTTGCATTTGTCTGGTCGGGTCTCATCGTCGTCGTGTGTGCTCACTCTTACTCTCTTCCTCTGTCGTTGATTCTACTGGGTCACGTAGGGACCTTTGATTTTTTTGTGGAATAAGAAAATAATATAGTTTGACTGGATTCATAGACCTTTCTTTGATGTTATTCTTGTATCAGTATTGATCACCGTCTTCTCATGTTCTTACTGATGGCTTAGATGGGGTGCTTCCAATGCTGCTTCCAATGCATGTCATGGATTACATGTGGACATTCAACGATCGTGTAAGTAAACAAGTCAACAAATTAAAAAAACCCGAGTCTACTACATACATATACATCACTTGGAACCAAGTGCTTTAGGAATCAGAATCAGGGAGATCCACCAACCCAAAATATACGGAAATCTCCTCCACCCTTCTTCCACCATCCATAGAGTCCCTCCTGTCGTTTTCGCCGTGACATCATCACAGTCGTATCAACACTATCACACGAATCACTCGACGCGTTGCTGGACGTCGATTCCATGCGTGTGATCGGTGATGTCGAGTCCATCAAACGGTTAATTTGGTCCCAGTGTCCCCCTGTAGCAAGGAATCCACACTCGCCAATCACATCATCCTCTGCACGAACCACTTCCTCATAAATCATCTTCCCTTTCTCTTTCCCTCGGCTCATGAAATTCAGAGACATTTCTTGCACCTCAATACCGTCTTCACCAAACGCTACCAGCTGGAGAAAGGGTGGTGCATCAGTCAATTTTTTTTCACACAAACGAGGAGAGATATGTCGAGGTGGAGATTTCCACGTGATAATAGCAAGCGATGGATACGCCGCATAGTTAGATGGGAGAGGCCATGGAAAAATGTGTGTTTTGCGTCCACGAGTAAGGAAAATGACATTTCGCGTCGTTTCCGTGGGTATGGCTCTGGAGACGCTTGTACTCAACCCCGGTACAGGCAGTTCGCACCGAACAGGTAAGATCCATTTTGGGGGCGAGGCATATTCAAAGGATAGACGTGCTCGGACGCGGTGTGTGCTCGCTGCGGCTATCGGTGAATCTCTTGGATTGAGAAATTGGCTCCCTCCTGGGTCTTGGTTCAATGCAGATACAAAACTATCATCTGGAAGCTCTATTTCTCCCACAGCGGAGTCGGCTGTCCGAATCCATCCAGCTTTTTTGTCGAAGACAACAAACAAGCTGAGTTGAGGGCCATAATTGATGAGTGGTGCCGATAAGCCAGTGGGCGAGCTGCGAGGAGTAACATCACGAACAGTACTGGTACTCTCGCCACGCCTATGCCAGGTAGCGCTACTACCCGTCACGTCTGACAAACTTCGAGTGACCTCCTGTACAATTTGTTGAAAGAAGGCTATCTTGCGTGGCTGCATTGGCGTGTAGAATTCCTGTAATGCAGGACCTTAAACAAACGAAGAGCGAGTTAGAGGCATCAAATAGATACTTACTTTGACAAATCTAAACACTCTTTCTCCCTTTGGCACTTCGTATAATAAGATGTTACATTTAATTGCGACTGCTAGAAGCTGACCATGCCCTCCTAGCCGATTCTCTTCGTTCCATATCGCATAAGAAGTAACGGGTGTGCCCGCTAATCGTGAATTGGGTGTTGCAAGTGGAACAAAATCTGCTGCCCACAGCAAAGGAAGATCATCTACAACATCCCAACTCGAATAATCAGTGCTTTCCCGACAGGATGTAGGGCCCTGTTGATTTGATGACATCGTGTTGGTATGTCTATCCAATGGACTGGTCTGTACCGCAGAACCTAACATATTATGCAGAGAAACTAGATGCTGTTCCGGAGATTTCAGGCCACGAGCGATGTTTGAGATGCTTGCCTGATTCCAGTGCTTTTTAGCCGATGATATTTGAGTTTTCCAGATTGGTGATCGGCGCATATCCAACGGAAGAGCACCCTGTGTGAAATGATAAGAGAGTATATGTTTCAGAAGAGGCAATCCTCAACTTTTCGTGCAATAGTCCACTTGGCTAGGTTAGTCAGACTATGAAGATTATACATTCTTAGAGTGCGGATCGCCTCCCCGTCTTTTGATCCTGGCAAACCATGCTCTGGGCCGACAAGGGCGAGCACAACGCCTTGTGTATTTCCATCAATACCTTCTCCCTGTTCGATAATGGACATTTGAAATACTCTAAGTGCCAGTCAGTATGAACCTTATCTGATTGGTTAAGATGGTGTACCCTTCTCCTTCCCAGATGGGCCTTGCTTGAGCTTCATCGGGGGTTTTGACGTTAATCCCACCTGTTTCTGACCATTCTTGCGGGAACATATCAAGCACAGAGAGACCTTCGTCGTGGCCTATGAGCAACAGCCGATCCGAGTTCAGTGGTAGGATGCATTGTATTTGCGAAGTTGAATGAGGCAAGAAACGAGATCCGAAATGGCTAAGCTTCAGGTGTGAGGGGTGAATTCTCTGGGTGATGAACGGTGGTGGTGACGTTGTAGATCTGGGTTGTTTCAGTTCTGGACCTGCATTATCTTGTAAGCTCAATGCATTAGTTTGAACGTGGAGCTCTAATGTGTCTGTCACTATCCGAGGGACACTGCTTTTGGGTACTCGCTACGAAAGACGATAGTTAGGTTCGTAATTATGCAGAAACGACGAAAACACATCACTGGTCCAGGTTCGAGGTCCCAGCCTCGCTCCCGCCTTCTCTGAAGTTCCTCCGGCGTTGTGTCACTGTATCGTTCAGCGGCTCTGATTTGATATTGAATGTCAATCCACGTGGGCTACACATATAATCCACTGACCGACCTTTTCTCTATCCAATCTTTCCATCTCCCAAATCTGCAGGATTGATCATGAGCGTGCATCAATTCGACAGGCGATACATGCCTCGAGTTCGGACCATGCTGTTGTGCAAGATCATCATACGCCGGCAGCTCGCCGCCTCCAGGAGTTGTTTGTTCGTCCTGCTCAACATCCTGGGACTTTTCAAACATGTTGGAAGAGAGAAAGGGAAAGCAATACACCGTCGCGTGTCCGGCCTTTAATTAATTGCTCTCGCTCTGGGTATAACGACCAGTCACCTGATATGAGAGAGAGAGACTATATTTATAGATCTCATATATGCACTCCCAGGAAAGAGTGTGGCTCACTTCATTACCGATCTTGCTGCCTCAAGTGGTCAGGTCCTGCTTGTTTCTAAAGAAAGAATATTTCTTTAGTGACCTGGATCATTTCCTTGAGTTGTCTCATGATCTTTTTATTATTTGACTATTGATTTACTGAGAGATAAATTAGTGATAAATTAATTAGTCTTATCTGATACCTGTCTTGCCTCAGGAACTGAGGTATGGCCTCATCTTTTTGCTTCTTTTAGATGACCTACTTCCCAGTACTGTTCATACATGGATAGGAATGAATCTAGTCTCTAGCCTTGTATTCTGAATTTGAATGACAAATCTTCAGTCATAAAACGAAGTAATACAATTAGTATGATGCGTCTAGCGAGAGGAGAATATAAAATGAAGCAAATCTAATATTTCTGTGACGTGCCATAATGAGACATCTTCCTAGGTGAGTTCACGAGACCACAAGAATCTTGCCACATGAATTATGAGCCCAAGGAGTGCATCAGTTCTGTTATTGAGATCTAATGATGAAATTCTCTTTGATTCTCATGCTCATGAAATAAGGACAGTGCAGCCGATATTGTGAGTACGACGAGGTCTCCTACACAGCAAAACAACATTAAAATTTAGATCATCAAGGTGAAGAGACAAGCCGCATTAGGACCAGCAAAGTGATCAGATTTATCATCCATGGTAGTGGACCATGGTTATGTTCCACTACACTAAACCATCAGCACCTCTGATTAGGAATTACCATCAGTATCATCCAAGAGGTTTTCGTCCAGTTCTGAATCAAATGTCCCAATCCTCCAAAGCAAATGCCAAGACACCAAAAGTAGAAGCAGTTTCACTTGTACCACCTGCAAGACTCTCCACACCTCTCCTGATAAACTTCACCAAACCGTCAAGTTCAGACGAAAATTTATCCAACCGTTCAGCAATTTCTTCCGGAGATCCAGTCGCATTCATCGTTGAAAACGTTTCCGTTTCAATCGCCGGATCCTTAAGCATGTCTGGTTCCCCATCATCATCATCATCATCATCATAATCTGAAGATGACAGTTCATCTTCAGTTAGAGGCTGTGAGAATCCAATGATGTTTCGCCGTTTGCGCCCGCGTTTCTTGTTCCTGTGACGTTTACCAATCAAGGAATGACGAGAAATATCATGTGTTGCCACATCGCCGATAAAAAAACCAAAGAACTCGCTAAACTGGAGGGACATATCGAGGACAGAAAGGATAGCACGGTGAAGAGCCGATGTCTGAAGATGGATGAGATTCTTTTATCTGCTCCGGAAGCATGGCCTTGCGATCAAAACTCACATTTTTCGTCAAGAAACAACGCCCTTGAATTTTTTTGAGACTGATAAGCGTATCAGTGAAAAGTAAATGACTGTAGTATCAGACTTACTGATCATCATGTAACTGGATCATGTCATCGATAGACTGAGCTTCCCGAAACTTGTCATGAAACTTAACGACTTGAGCATGAACAACCTTGAAAACCAATTCAGTATGAAAAAAGCTGCCAATAATCCTAGGCTCACGTAAGTGGTCAGAAAGTCCAACAATGTACTTTTCAGTCATAATCGGACAATTAACATCTATAGACTGTCTCGTGATGGAACACTCACTTGATAATCCAACTGAGACGACTCCTTATGGCATAGAAAACTTTCAGGCCTCCCGCAAGATCCTTTCTCTGGTCTCCCCTGACAAGAATCCTCTCCAGTACGCTCTTTGCCCTTTTGATCTGGAGCAAAAATACAAATACTTCACTGTATATCATCACAACACTCGGCCTGAATATATATGTCAATGGAAAGGGCACAGCATATTCAATGGATAGCCCGTCAATGGCTTTGACAGTACGATATATTGTCCTTTCTTTATCTTTTCCACCGCGGTGGGAAAAGCGTACGAGAGAAGGTTGTATCCATTCTCGTGTGCCTGCATTGATGTTGGCTTCAACAACATCAACAAATGCCGAATTAAGGAAGTGAAAATCACTCCAGGATTGGTTATTGTCCATCTAAAGCAAATCATCATTTGAGAGAGCGGTTTCCACGGCCTGACAAACTAACTTTGTTGAAAACAACATCAATGAAGTGACTCATTGCATCACCCCTTCGCATGAGCATCAAGTCCTCAATTGCCTCCAGGTGTTTCCATAATCTGCACTCGCCCACAAGAATCTTCGTCAGCGAAGCCCCGACCATCTGACAATGAGGCAGAAGTCGTTCATAAATGAGCCTTGACAAGGTATCAACAGACACCGAGAACAAGCCCCCAGGATTCTTCGAGGAATTTTCTCCGTGTTCTCCACGGCAACTAATTCCTTGAAGCTCTGCCAATGACCATCTCCAAATATATCCATATCGGACCCCAAAGCACGTATCAGACCCACAGCTTTGCCAGCGCGTAAGATCATCGCTGCAACATGTTCCAGGAACATGGGTATTGCTTTCTGTCTGTGTACGGGATCATCATGGCCATCTTCTGGTTCAACACCCTCCCTCAAACCATAACCCTCTTGCCAAAATTGAGGATTCAGCAGCCCAACAGGAGCCTCTCTGCCAAAATTGAAGATCTTTTCTTCAATAAAGAACTCATCATCCAACTCTTCCGGTCGCGAAAGTTGCTCATTTAGGCTAGCATGTGCTGGTCTAAACAGACCTGAACCCATCCCATCTTTCAGCCATCTCCCACACATTCCCCACACTGGTTCGGCCGTCTTCACGAATACTCTCATTAGCCTTCCACTCGTCTTCACCTCTTCCCTCTCCAGATGTGCTTGAACACTCGAGAATAAGACATCTAACAACCTCGAAGTCACTACTGCAGGCATACGAACTCCGATGCCCATGTGCGAAATATTGAACTGAGAAGAAGAGGAGAGGGAATTAGACATGACATCTCTGATAGTCCACAGTAAGACGGGGAAGATGTGCTCGAAAGTGTCGGACAAAGACTTGGATAGGTGCAAGAGGCTAGCTATTACATCTGCATTAGCAACTTTGATCGAAGGGGTCGAGGTGTATACACTGCAAATTGCTGCTTCCTGGTCTGCGCACCAACCATCAAAAGCGCGTATTTCGATATCAATGGCATCAGCAAATGCTTCAATTGTCCGTGTAAGGTTCCTGAACTGGCGTGCATGTGATTTGGAGTTCGACGAATGGCCTCGTTTGCATGAGAGTGCGAAAACGGAAGATCGGAAGCGTCTCAAGTGTTCTAGTGTTGTTGCTACCTGTGCGAGAGATGACAAGATTGCATCTTGCGATGTGAACGTGAAATGAGCGAGACTTGGGGTCTCATGTGTTGTCTGAAGAGTATTGACTACTAGTACATGAAGAAGAGAAATCGACTCACTGTGAAAGAGTCGCCCTTCCATGTGAATACGATGTTTCTTCTACCTGAGAGAGCCATAAGGACTTCCCTGACCATATCTTCTTCGGGTATGTAGCGCTAAAAGATAGTCAGAATATTGGATACGAAACTCTGGAGCGACGCTACAGACCGTATTCTGAAGTAAAGCCTGCGTGGCAGCAACTTCACCCTGGTTGTGTGCAAGGACATTAGAAAATGCAGCCCCTAGCAAATACTACTATCCGTTTCCTGTATTGCAGACATCCACAGATTACTTACCCAGTGTCGAAGGATCACCGATATCGAATTGTTTACTAGGTTGATGATAACCCTTCCAATCGCTCCGCCAATACTGCATTTCCAGGAGATCTTCATATTCTCTTCTATGAGCATGAGTATGTGGGCAGACGTTAGATCCTGGTATGACCTTCTCCACTGCAGGAATATCCTCATTTTCATACTGCTCGCTAACCTCCTGATGGCTACCTTGCCGTCTCCGCCGCCCATCATAGCTGAGCGACAGCATTGGACTAACATCCTCGAAATCGGAACTGAAGGGTGACAGTGAAGGCGTGCTATCCCAGCCTTGCTCTTCCACCGATTTCGTATTTAAAATTCCTTCCCAGTGTTCACCTTCAAAGGGCTCTTCGGCAAGAATATCCTTCCAAGTTAACGTCTGTGTTGGTGATCGAGGATCCCTTTCTTCACTAAGAAAATGCTCCGCATAGGCAATGGTAGAGGCTGTTGGAGGTTGTGATAAACTGATCTGAAATTTTGTTCAGATTTATTCCTCTTCAGAGGGTGCAGGACGTACAAGAAATTGTATATGATCGGGAAAATTAGTTGGCTAAATGCGAAAACAATGTGAAGCCACAGATTATTCAAAAACTATGCAACAAATACCTGGATATCATGGTCCAAATCTTTATCTCTAGCCTCTATATGATTCTTCAGCTTGCTGAACGCAAACAATAAACCTTCGGACACCGCATCTTTCATCGTGATACGAGCCTTCTGCGCATGGCTGATGTGTCGTTAATATTTCGCCCAAGATAATATCAATATATAGGCACCCCTTGATTTGCTGTTCAACATATCTCATATCGACACTCACGGCACCCTTGTTCAATGTAGTTGCCTCCAGACGTTTCACAACATAATCTGCGATTTTCTGGAATTCTTGAGAACCATCATCTGCTTGAAGCCCCGTTACTTGTGTAACGAAAGTGGGCGCAAATTTATTTACGCGTGATTTTGCGAGCCGGCTGCGAGTTCGTTGAGAAAATCGCGACTGAGGCCGCCCAGAGCTGGCAGAGACCGGACGAGCCGATGAAGCACTTGACCGAAGACCTTGACGATTGGAGGCACTCGACGAAGGCCGAGATACGGGATGCCTTGAGAGGCTAGAAGAGGGCCTGGAGAGACTGGAGGAAGGTCTTGAATGAGGAGGAGTGGTCATCAATTACTATTGATTACATCAATCCGGATTTTGCGTGTTATCCACGTGTTACTAGACTTCTATTGTCGGCAGGCTATTATTGTTCATTATTCACTCATGTCACACGTTATGCCAGGTACAACCCAATGCCTTTGTTCATGCCTTTGTACATTGTTCTGCTAGTTATAAACGGCACAATCACTGCCTCTCCTGCTCCTGAATTTCCCCCAGCCGGTTACTTGATTCCTTGTCGATCGCTCTTTTGCCTCAGGTAGCTGGTCTCCTGAACTGTCCAACCAAGATTTCAACGTTTCAACGATGTTACAATATATCACTCTCTATGCTGCTATAATCATTACCCTCAATTTACCACTAACGTTGGCTCATTCCTGTATGCCTTGTGTTTTCCGCTTTCCAAAAAATTGACTAAGTCCCCTCCCCCCTCACCAGCTATTTGGCATCCTAGTATGTGGGGTTTTAATGTCACCCAGAACACTTTCCCCTACGATAACCGACCTGTCGCACCACTTCGCAACATGTCGTTCCAAGAATGGTGGTTCCACAATCACCTCTCATACCCACCCAACGCAGGTGATTTCTTCGAGCTCCCCGCAGGTGGTAGTGCCACTGCCGAAATTGCTTGTACCAAAGATGCCACTTCTTATTGGAATATCGCTCCTGATGGCGGTCGCAATACTCAGGACAACGACAACGTTTGCCCAGGCTCTCCCACTTTGACGTACCATACCACCGGTATCCAGGATGTGAAAGGATGTGCTCTGGCTATCACGTACAAAGCCAACGTCAGTGACGTGAAACCCCAAGATTTCACAATCTTCAGTGTCAATCAGACATGTGTATGGACAAGATTTACAGAATTCAAAGTACCTCAAAGGATGCCACCTTGTCCTGAAGGTGGTTGTATCTGTGCCTTCTTTTGGATACACTCGGCTGATGCTGGCGGCGAAGAAAGTGAGTCTAGACCTCGAGGTTCAATTATCGATATCTGATTCATATAGACTACATGAACGGCTTCCGATGCAACATCACCAATGTCACCTCTACCACATTGCTTGCTAAACCCGAGGTTCCTCGTCGCTGTGGACCAGATCCCGAAAATAATAGGCAGTTCTCTGCTGTTCAAAATTGCACTTATGGCGCCAAGCAGCCACTTTACTGGCTTAATGAGAACAGTAATGTCTTCGAGGGTGAACACGCGCCGCCTTTTTACAATGACCTGTACAATTTCGCCGACGGCTCCCAGGATGACATATTCGAGGACTCGTATACTAGTAAACCAACACCTGGTGTTGCTGCGGCGCTACCGGTGTTTGCAAACGTAGGAATAAGGGGAAACATGAATGTGGATGAGAGTGTTCATGATTCTTCTTCGGCTCCATGCAGATCACACAGCAGTCAGGGTCCGGTTTCCGATGCGAGTTTCTGGGAAGTAGACTCTAGACTATTCAGGCGATATGTGCCATGGGCTCTGACGTACAAGAGCAGGGGGTTGCACATGAAGTAGGCTTATCCTGACTCCGACAACGGCACCATAATCTAGGATGGACAGTCATGTATTATTTAAGACCCTCGATTGTCTCAGAGTTGGCAAGGAATATCATGCAGTTGTCCAGATGATCGTCACCACAGAAATCTTTACAGTGCTTCTACATATTGAAATTAAGATCACCAAAACAAAAAGGTGAAACAAAACAAAGGTGCGTCTAAATAAATACTATGCCAATATAGTACAATGACCGATGAGAACTGACGACACCTAAACAACGATACAAGCAAATGAAGGATTATATCAGGCTGATCCTTGTTCGAACCAGCCCTCCACGCCAATTATGCATGCCAGCTGAACGATTGTGTGACCAGTCACCTTGCATCCTAGCAAATGCAGACTGGATATGCTCAGTCATCAGAGCCTTGCGATCCTCCAGTGGTGGCAAGAAAAGTGAATTGGTTGGCATAGTGTACTCTGCATCAGCATCTGGCGAGCATTCTCGACGTCGTTTCTCTGCTCCTCCGCCATGTCCGCCATGTTTGCGTTTACCAAGGACTGGCGAGGAGTATTCTTCACGTAGGTAAGATTCCTCCAGAGATTTCTTGACAGCTAAACCAGCAAGTGTGAGGGAACGAACCATTTCGAAGGCAAGGAAGCCGACAATATCTACTGTGTCATCGTTCGCCTTGAGATCCAGTTGTGGAGGAAGATTAAGAAATTCACGAAACCGCTTGGCTGAAAGGGAAGAATATCACTTCATGGACGAAGAAAATGAACAAGAATTCTTACCCTTGCGATAAGTGAAAGAAGCCTGTCGGCAGTCAGAATAGTGTTGATATTCCTCCCGAGTCATTTGTCGTGTTGCATCATCAGCTTCCTGAAAGGCTAATTGAACATGTTGAAAAGGAAGGACCTGTATGGCTCACTTTAAGACGCTGTACTGAAGCCTCGTGGGCTTCAATGTCATCTTCATCCTCCTCGTCATCGGATTGATGGCCGCTCTGTCTAAGAGCTTCAGAGTACACCGTCATGATTTCCCAGGGAAGTTTGATGGTAATTTTCTGTGCCTTAGCAGTTAATTTATCTATAGATACTTTAACAAGGATATTCGACAAAGCTGAAAGGATACACACCATCAGCACCATCTTCAAGGGCCTCGACTTCAACTCCACCTCCGCCATCGCCTCCACTATCTTTTGCATGTTTTCGGACATCCTTCCAAGAAAGATAGGTCCTTAACCGGTTGACTTTGCTTCTGTCATGTCTGATGAGAAAAATGAGATCCTCTGCCGAAAGATAACGTGCACCGCGTCGAGTTGCTAGCGCTCGTGCTTGAACAATCTAAGCCAAGAGGACTGTTGAACAAATAAGATAGCCTTCAATCAGCCACATCTAGGCGCACTAGTTCTATGAGTTGGCTCCTGACAATGTCTTCAACGAGATTAACAGTCTCTGGTATCGGTTCTTGGACTTCGCCAAAAACAAACATCTGTAAAGAGGATAATAAACACATGTATTTATACAGTGATTTTTTTTAGGAAAAAAACCATTTGAGATATTTCCTGGGTATATTTGTATTCCTTAGTGGCCATATTGAAATTGCTGCTTGTATCACCCAGTTTTTTGCTCGTAGACATGGAAAGCGATGAAGACCGTGATGAACTCACGTGATTTCAAACTCCGCCATGGAACATATAAACCGCGCATTTTTTTTTCACGCGTCGTACTCTTCGCATGTCTATTTTTGCTCTTCGTCGCCTGGCTAACACAGCTAGGAGCCACCCATGGCAGCCTAGAGGATTACAGATGGTGGCGCAACCCACGTTTTCTAGGTTTAATTCGACAGTCGCACCCCCCAAACCCAACAATGAGGCGAAAAACGCGACTGAGGTTACCCCTGTGGAAGTCTCAGAGAACGGTCTCATTGGTGGCACTGACTGGTCAAAGAGTTACCATGGGCTCTCAGCTGAACCCTTTTCTGACAATATTCGGCAAATTTTGCAAGCTCCTGTAGACCCTCAGGATGTTGAATGTAAACCGGGTATGTTACGCCCTTTCTCCAGTCATGCTTTGAAACTCAATCTGGTAGATGGTCTCGTTTATCTTCCTGAGATCAAATATCGTCGAATTTTGAACAAAGCATTCGGTCCAGGTGGATGGGGACTGGCTCCCCGAAGTGAGACTAATGTCAGCCCCAAGATTGTTAGTCGAGAGTATGCGCTTGTTTGTCTTGGAAGGTTGGTTTGTTGAAGATTTTTTCTTTATTGCCACTGAAAAAGGAGCCAGACTTGTCGCTGTTGCTCGCGGAGAGCAGGAATACTTTGATCCTTCTGGTATTGCTACTGCCACTGAGGCATGCAAGAGTAACGCGTTGATGAGGTGCTGCAAGGATTTGGGTATCGCAAGTGAACTTTGGTCAATAATATCGTATTGTTGGATTTTGTGATTTTTGCTCAAACTGTCATTTAGGGATCCACGTTTCATCCGTGAATTTAAAGCCAAATTCTGCTTAGAAGTGTTCGCGGAACATGTCCCGACAAAGAAGAAGTTCGTATTATATTGATTATTCACATGAATTGAGAGTTGACATCGCTTTTCTATAGGAGAAAGCTCTGGCGGCGAAGGGATCAGGGTAAATTTGAATACCCCTACCAGGAATAGTCTGCTGCCAAATGTATTTCTTATATCTTGGAATTCCAGTACATATTACTTGGTCTGACACCTACTTGATTGACTGATTATACTTCTATCTACAAGCTTCATGTCTGGTTTTCATCGTATCGCTAGTGTTACTCGGCGTCAAAGTAAAATCTTTGCGGCCGACAATACAAATCTTTGTTTTTTATCCGTACAATGTCCAGAGATAGGAGACCACAGAATTATTAGAAAAGCAAAGAGGCAGCTATGTCGACATTTCCTCCTGCAGCTCCCAGTGCTCTGATGGCGTCGTCTCTTGATACACCCAACCCCATCAACATCTGTATAGAGCTCTCAGGAAAGTGGCTGGGTGGATTTGAGCTCGCCGGCTGAGTGGCAAGACTGGCTCTAGGAACGGAGCCAAGAGTTTGTCCAGTGCCCGGAAAGCCTCCACCGGAAGGTAGATGATCTGGAATGCGACTCCCTGCTGTATTTGTGAATGGCTCAGAACCGGGAGGGACTTCAGGAAAGCGCGCTTTATCGGGTAACTCATGCTCAGGAAGGAACTGAACCTCACGACCTTGAATACGGAGTACACCCTTCTGAAGGTCGATGCATGCTTGGTGTGTCTTCAGCATATCCAAACCAAAGAGAAGATCAACATCTCGACCCTGCGAGGTTCCAGACATGAGATGGCAAACAAATGATTCGGTGATACGATGTACATACTTCCATGATTGTGAAAGAACACGGCAGATAGAGATCGGCCAATTTGAGCTGTGCACTGTGCACTCGGCCGAGAATTTTGGCTGTTCCGACTCCACGTGCGATACCAGCAAATCGTTTGTCAACGAGACGCATGATTCTAAAAAGTGGAAAGACAGTGACAGGGTTTTCCAGATGTACAAAACTAATGACAGAACATACCCACAGGCCTCTGCACACTCCGGACTCACTGGGATATGATGATCAAGGTAAATGGCCAGAGAAGGAGATCTGCTTACTGATTGTCTGCTGGGCACCACTATCTACGAATGCCTTGACGGAATATGAGTTGACTTCGACAGGAATGCTTGAATCACATTGACACAAAGTTCTGTAAAAAAAAACAAAAAGGACAGTAAGATCCAACTCACTAGAGCATCGTGACCCTTCCGAAGCTTTCAGGAGAGAATTCAAGTGCGTGCTCCATATTCTCTAACACAGCCTGTTGCCTGATATGTTCCTCTATCTTTTGTTGGGCTTCGACATCAAATGGATCAAGATTCAAACGTTCGATTTCCCGTTGACGTTGCATCTCTGCTTCTTGTTGACGTTCAGCCGTTTGACGGAGGAGTTGGGCAAATCGCGGAGCATTTGTTTGTGCAGCCTCTGCTAATTCCGGCTGTACCTACCATTCAATGGATTTCAGTGAATATTCCCGGGCAAGTAGGAATAGAAGCGCACCTGTTGAAGTTGATTCATGAGATCTGGATTTCCTAGCAGTTGCAATCGCATCATTTCAGCATCTTGTTCAATAGTCCTGGTTGAACAGTTGAGATTCAACATATTAGCCATCAATGAATGAGGTTGTAAATCAGATAGTATCGACAAACCTTCCACCGACATTCGCCCCCTTCCGACGCAAAACAAGCGTCGTATCGTCAGGGTATACCATATTCTTGCATTGTCTTTTTGGGATCTGTGAGTTCCCTATCTCCATAGTGTATCCCTTGTTCAGATATTGGCACTCCTGACTGAAGACCCGATCATACCATCAAGTGTTTCGTGCGATTAGATAGAATATGAATAAGTGTGGATATGAGTGCGTTAGTCGAAAACTACACAGTTAAAAGAAGGAGAGGAACGCGCCTCAGCCTCAAGTAGGGCCATGACGTTCTCAAGCTCCATCTCAGGGTCTATCTCAACAGTAAATGTTTGACCGAAATCATTGGCAAATGTTAACTTCATTTTGACTATAAGTTGCTGAATGTGCTTGAACAAGGTGCCGAAAGATATGGGAGGAAGAAATTTGAGAACTCTAAAAAAAAGTAGGGCGTCAGTAAAATGAGATTGCGTTATTGTTCTCGAAAGATCGGTCGTATTCTCGCAAATCAGACCCGGTTAATTGGGTCTTTGTATGAAGAATGGAGTAGTGCGATGGGGAAATTTCATTTGATCCCATCAGTCCCTCAAAGATCACCTCGAGCGTCTCTATGATATTGAACATTCTGAAGCGGGATACAAAACCCATCTAACCCAAGTCTGATATACTCATGCCAGATTATCAGAAAATCCAGCGCCAGTGATAACCCATCAATGACGATGGTGAGTAAATGCCTTGATATCAATATATCATTCGTGAATTTGTGAATGATGCTCGGTATCTTAAAGGGGCCTAAGAGTGCTGTTACTGGTGCGATTGCGTGATGCCGGATGAACGAATCTAAATCTAGACGTCAGCGTTCTTGTAGGATGGAAGCCGATTAACATACAACCGTGAGGTTCCTGGAGTGCTCCGTATGTTTGTGGTATTTGACATAAGTGCGCTCTCAAGAGCAGATGTTGATAAACTTTCATCTATGGCTGCCAATTTATATACGTAAATCTCCACCAAAGAGAAGCTGACTTACCACTCAAGTCACTAAAACTCGAGGTCTCAGAATGACCACTTCCATGATCACCAGTCAACTGGGAATATCTTCTATTATGCGAATGGCTCATCGCACCCTTGAGGAAACTGGTACAGGACTAGCAGAATTCGTATTTGACGTGCGATGGCCGAAATGCATAGGTGATTGTGGTTGTGAATCCGTTGCTGGGGAAGGAACATCCGCAATTGAACCTTGTGGGGAGCTGGTACTCGAAAGACTCTGATTGTCACTCCGGCTTGATAGTGAATCACCTCTGAAGCTGTTGGTAGCGGAATTTGGGGTGGGTGAAATAGGTGAAATACCCCCATTCCCTCGTTCAATGTCACGTTTGGAACGAATAATCCCAAGCGTATCGTTCGTTATGAGCCGTGACAGTTGCTCGAGTTTTAGATCAAGAGCTTCCTGTTCTTCTACCCTGCGCTCGGCTTCTTCCTCTTTCAGTGCTGCCTCGTCGTCCTCTGATAGATTGTCCGAGTCTTCAGATAGGGGAGACTGTGGACAGAGGGCACTGACTGCCGTCTGATATCCTGGACGGTTAGTGTAGAAGACGATGCGGCTTTCCGTGGTCTTTGAGCATTGTTAACAAGTGAACTAAGTCGCACCCGAACATTGCGAGGGGTGAGGTTTGAAGTGGATATCCCTGAACTGGAAACTCTAGTTTGAATAGTCAGTGAGGGCCGCTCGACTTGCGTTGTTGACTCAAATTTCGGATTTGTAGCTATTGCAGGAGAAGGGCTTAAAGCGCCTTGAATGTCCTTGAGACCACGGATATCTTGCTGGAATCTGGCATTAACACGGTAAAGCAAATATGGTAACGGAACTTCAAGATGAGCTGCCAGCCCTTTCCCTATGTGTCCGTGTTATAACACGGTTGACTCAAACGTGAACATGAGACGCACAATCGGCACCCCCACTGTCACTAGAACGCGATTTCTCTATGACTCGCCACAAAATGTCAGCCTTCTCTGATGTCCACTCTATCTGAGGAAAATTACTGGCAAGTAAAAGTGGAAGGTAGTGCTACGCACACGCGGTGGGTCTGGTTCAGCACCTTCGGGCCTATCCCAGGGCAAGCGTACGACAACACGGACAGAGGGTGTATTTGCAGGCATGACGGTCAAGGCCAAGATTGCCAGGGCCGCAAGCCGATCATTCTTCGGATCCCAAAGCTGCTCGTCTCGGTATGGATTCTCCAGGTGACACGGACAAAGACTATGTACAAGAGCTCCGTGAGTTCGTTGCAGAACTCTACCAGCGCCCAGGGTGCGAGGCAATCGCTTCGGAGATAGAGGGTGAGGACGCAAGCAACTCTTGGTATGTTGATATCAGGGTGTTGAAACCCGACATACAATAGTCCTACAGTCGATCTATGACCAGGATGCAGTACGCGTTTGGCATTCAACGTTAGATGGCACCAGAGACAACAAACAGGGGATCATCCGGTATACCTTGACGCTCAAGTGAGCCAATTTTTTTTCTGATCATCTGGGCAACTGATGATGAATACAGTCTACCCTCCTACGACGACGTTGCCATTAGATTTTTGGTCTCTCTTCCTGCCACATACCCTGCATCCTCACCACCACAGTTGCAGCTTCTCTCACGATACATTGGTGCCTTCGGAGCCGATGCGGGCCTTTTTGGGTCAATACTCCGTACATTCATCTCTATCAATGGCGTCGAGTTCACACCGGAAACCGTCTGCGTGTTTGACGGTGTACAGAATGCATTGGAACAATGTAATGTATGGTACAAAGAACGGCTGATGGAAGAGAGAACGAAAGATATCATCCGAGGAGAACAGAAAGAAATTCGTGCGGCACAGGTAGAAGAAGCTATCGTCAGCCCCAGCTCAAAGGATCTCCCCGGGCACATGGAACGGGACATCAGATCGCAGAATGAAATGCCGCTTAGAATAAAATTCTTTACCGCCGAACCAATCATCGACAGAAAGAGCACCTTTATTGGACGGGCATGTCGAGTATCTGATCCTTCTGAGGTACGGCTACTTCGCATAACGACAGATTCCGGTTCAAGGCATATCGAATAGGTGCCACAACTTCTTACATATCTGATGTCTGACCGGCGAATAGCCCGGGCTGCTCACCCCATCATCAATGCATGGCGCTGTCAAGTCGGTACAGTACTCCACCAAGGTAAGTACCATGTTTTCCTCACGACATCTGCTGATGGGATATACCGTTAGATAACGATGACGATGGGGAGACAGCTGCGGGAAACCGCCTTGCACATCTGCTACAGATCCTGGTTAGTGTAATCCTGTCGGTCTTGGTGCCAACGCTAACTGTCTTGCAGGAGGTCAATAATGTACTGGTAGTTGTGACACGTTATTTTGGAGGTATCCAACTCGGGGCAGATCGGTTCAAATATATCAACCAAGCTGCACGTAATGCACTTGAACTTGGTGGATTTTTAAATTCCGGAGCTGATAAGAAAAGAAGGCACTGATGTATCCGTAGTGTACAAGAGCAAAGTCAGCCTACCGGCAACTGCGGGCCGCCGGACGTGAGAGAGAGATTGATAATAAGAAAGATTCGCTGCAACGAAGCAGCGATGAGATTATGAAATCGTCGTTTTTGTCTTTGCGGTTGCTATATAGTCGTCCTCTTCCCAGTTCCCCCCAAACTCTCCGCCCCCACATTTTCTTCCGTATGGCCAGCTCTCACCCACAATTCGTATGTTTATCCTTTGTTCGTATACTCTCACTCACCTTGTTCTAGAACAGTTTCCAAGACCCATCTCTCGTCAAGTTCCAAGGATATATCAACGGACAATGGGTTAACGCGAAGAGCGGAGAGACAATTAGCGTTACTAGTTTGTCTCTTTCCGCATGCCTATTATCGAGCGCTGAGTCTCTTTTGCAGACCCCGCAACGAACGAGGAGCTAGGAACAGTTCCAGACATGGGTGTAGCAGAAACCAAAGAAGCTATCGAGGCTGCAGCTGCGGCGTTTCCATCCTGGAGCAGGACATCTGTGAAGGTATCTTTGCAAGCTGGTTTCTTTCTGCATACTCCGCGTTGAATCGGGTCAACCATAGCATCGCCACGACATTCTCATCAAGTTCTTCCAACTAATGCATCAGCACCATGAGGACCTTGGTCGTCTTATCGTGGGTCCGCTCTGTTAAATTGCCTGACGTCATTCTGGAGCGCGTATCTATTCCTTCAGACGCTTGAAAATGGCAAGCCTTTGGCAGACGGAAAGGTAGAGTACGACCATTCTTGACTGATTTGTGTGAGATGCGAAGAATTGCTATTTGCAGGGTGAGAATATCTACAGTGCTTCTTTTCTTGAGGTCGGTCATTTGTGCTCAAATTTAGTAATGTGCTCCCTTTGACTTGTATCAAATAGTGGTTTGGTGGGTTTGAAGAGCCGCTTTTACAACTCATAATCTCACACTAGCGTAGCCGAGGAGGCAGTGCGCACATATGGAGGTAAATATTGACTAGTTTCCTTGTTCTGCGCTCTGTTTATCTTCTTATCCCAGAACACATTCCCAGCTCCATCCCCGGTTCAAGGAACGTAGTTGTCAAGCAGCCAATCGGCGTTGTGTGAATTCATATTCCTTCTCACTCATCCCACGGATCATTCATCTTTGGAGCTTAGGTCAATTCTTACCCCATGGAACTTTCCTTCTGCGATGATTACGAGAAAGCTCGGCGCAGCTCTTGCCGCAGGCTGTACTGCTGTCATCAAACCTCCTCCGGAAACACCTTTTTCTTCTTTGGCTCTGGCTGAGGTATGTTATCATCTAATTGCACCTGACCCATTACTGATTGCTTTCATAGCTCAGCCGAAGAGCCGGGGTTCCTGACGGTGTCATCAATATTGTTCCAACGTTTAAATATGTCTCAGAGGTTGGCAAAGAAATGTGCCAGAATAAGATTGTGAAGAAAGTCAGCTTCACTGGATCAACGAATGTTGCCAAATTACTCTATAACCTCTCCTCAACAACTTTGAAGAAGTAAATTTACATTCTTGTTAAGGTTCATCTGAGCGGGAGTTGATATCATCGTCAGGGTGTCTTTGGAAGCTGGGGGAAATGCCCCCTTTATTGTCTTTGACGATGCGAACATTGACGAAGCCATCGAAGGTGAGCTCTCTTAATTAAGATATAGTCCGACCTTAACATGATCTACTAGCTGCTCTCCTTTGTAAATTCCGAAGTAGCGGTCAAACCTGCGTTTGTGCCAACAGGATCTTCGTCCAATCCTCTGTATATGCAGATTTTGCCTCACGTCTTGCCGATCGCGTTACCAAATTTAGAATCGGTAATGGTCTTGAGGAGGGAGTGTAAGTATCCCTGTTTTTTTGCAGTCGTTTCTTTTACTTGATAATTTAAAACAGCACTCACGGTCCCCTTATTCACGCACGTGCAGTTGAGAAAGTAATCCGGCACGTTGAAGACGCCGTGAGCAAGGGTGCTCAAATTCTCGTTGGTGGCAGGCACGTTCCCAATACATCCTTTTTCCACCCCACCGTCCTCTCCGACGTGCCCAGCGAAGCCGCTCTCAACAATGAAGAAACTTTTGGTCCAATTGCAGCACTTACTAGATTTGAGACTGAAGAAGAGGTCATTAAATTGGCCAACAGCACCGATGTTGGGCTCGCTGGGTATCTCTTCTCGAGAGACGTTGGTAGAGTGTGGAGGGTTGCTGAGAGACTTGAGGTTGGTATGGTTGGGACGAACGTTGGTGTTTTTTCGCAGGCCGCCATCCCATTTGGCGGTGTCAAAGAAAGCGGTCTTGGTAGGGAGGGTTCACATGGCATCGAGGAATACATGAACACCAAGCTGATTGTGTTTGGCGGCATTGGAGCGTAATGATCACCTGTTTGATATATACCAACCATTGTGTATTCTGGGAGCATCCAGAAGAATGCCGTTGTACTTTTTAGGATTGACAGTGCCTTGAATGAATACAGACAACTCTACAATACAAGGAATAGTTCAATCAGTGAAATCACTACCGTGATGTTGTTTGGCTCCAGGCAGCATGCCAATGGCGAGACATTCCGGATTCAGCATTTCTATTCCGCAAGCTACCCAGACAGATATCTGTAATGGTATTGATCCGCATCTCAGGATCCCCTCCGAGACTACCAATTATAAATCCCCAGATCCCCAGAACTGTATGTCAGAGTTTACCAGAACATAGGTCAATATTCCTTTTTTGGTTCAGTTCAGTAATAATGTGGGGACTAGTAATATTTTAGGCAGTGACCTGCCACTCGACGTATGCATGCAGTCTCTCTTCTACAGTTCCTCAGATCAAGTTCTCAAAGCCGTCTAAGATCTTTTATGCATGACTGTGGGCTAATGAACATGCAGCTTTGAGATTTGGGAGCTCACCAAGAATGCCTTTTGAGGGTGCCACTGGGATGGTTGTCAAAAGATGGATGACATCCCTTTGATGAGTCACTTTCATTGTCTCAAGTCTGATAAAATTGATACAAGCATGATATAGTCAGTGACATGGCTATATCCACATCCCGTATTCCGAAGTGAACTCATTGTCATTGCTATAGATACTCGAAGAGACATGCTTACTGGATTACACATCTGGAGTTCCACAATAATCAGTTCTATCATTAGGACACTCTTTGGCACATGCTCAGTACAATCAGAAGCTGATGCATATGGTTCTTGAAATTTCCCAAAAAATTCTGTGTACTATTCTTACATATAACTATATCAAAGTATACAAATCGAGGTATATACTGATGACGTACCACACTAGCAATCTTTCTCTACTCGTATTTCTGTTATTCACACTCTGAATCATATATCGCTGAGATCCCAACTTTGGTAATTTCAGATAAATTATATGTTAGTGGGCGTATGGAGCAGAGTGGGTTAGGTAGCAGAATTGCAGTATTGGTTTTCCTGATAGTGAGACGATATGTAGAAAAGCCAGATGATCAGGCTCGAGAGGCTTGATTACGCCTGTCATCTTTTCTTTTGCCTTTCCTTGGCGTACGAGGAGTAGCCAAAGGATCGGAAGTCGCAGTACTCGATGCAGAGGGTTTGTCTTGAGGCTCTGATATCGCCTTGGCAGCAGGACTTGTCGCCGTCACGGGGCCAGCAAAAGGCTTGGTTGCAGGTGCACCTGATACAGCAGATCTTGACTGCTTCTTTGAAGAGTGATGTAAAAAATTAATGAGGATGGAGCCAATGCCACCAGTGATGATAAGGAGGATCCAACGAGGGACAAGAATCATGGTGTCGTATAACTTTTTGAGATAGGTAGCAAAAATATGCATGATCCATTCACTAGGGAAAGCGTCAGAAACAAAGGAGTGTCACATGGTAGAGTGAGTATACCGGTCGCCGCCGGGGGCATATCGTGATTCCCATACAGGAGTCTTTTTCCAACCTTCGTTCAGAAGGAATTCACGGAGTGCATGGTCACGCAGGTATAATTGATGGGGTCTGTAGAAATGCAGATTATTCCCGCGATCCGTAATGACGACGAGGTAGGGTGCCCTAGGATGATCAGTTTGTGAGCCAATACGCTGTTGTTGTGGAGACATACGCACTGCCAGACATTCCATTTTGTTGTGAGGTAGGTGACATTTAAGTAGTCAATACGGCCCCAGCGGACATTTGGTAGGTCGTTCTCATGGAGGGTCTCGTTATAAGCAGAGTCAAATACTTGGTCCATGTACTTCGAGATACCATCCTGTTGAGCAGCAGTCACAGAACTAACCATGCGTAAGCCACTTCTGGGAACACATTAAGCTAAGAATCTATACATGATTACTATCCAAACACGATCCTTTGCTTGTTCTTCTGTGAGTGGTTCACGAACCACAAGCTCTTGGAAATTGTCGTCCGTGATAAACGTAATCCGCTCGTCCCAGAGACGTGCTTTGGTCAGTGAGACACGCTCTGTAATATTCACACCCAAGTGTTCCAAAAGCGAGGCCACAGGTGACCATGTGAGAAGAGTATGGACACTGAACAGTTCTGAAAGGCCTGAAGATGGAGAAGAGGTGCCTGACTGAGGAGTATAGACTGGTGCTGGAGCGTCCTGAGTGATGGATGCTGGCTGGCCAGGCTGCCAGCCTTGTGACAAATATTGGGCAGAGGTAAGGGGAGCGATGGCAAGGAAAGGGAGAAGGTGCATGGTAGCCAGAGATGAAACAGGTAGTGTGACTGTATTTATCTTCATCCTGCCACTTGGCTGTAAGTCCAATGTTATCTCTCTCCTATATCCTGCCCTTCCTTTGCCATGCTCTTGCAGCTCTTGCAGCATCAGAAAATAGTAAGTTGGCCATTGGTCCACTACGTGTATATCATATTATTGATATTTCATGTCAAGTACCTTCCGCAGCGTCCTTCTATGTGCCGTCAATACCAGGCATCCACCAGGACCCAGATCGACCACTGACCCTATATGCCGGCCATCTCTCCTCAGAGTACAATCTTAAGCTACTGAATTCAGATGAAGTCACTCCACATCTTTTCTTTGTTCTTGTCAAAAACCGGCGCACAGCAGACAAGGAACGAATTGTCTTCTGGCTTAATGCAAGTCCCCCCTGGTTGGAGCATCTCTAACCTTACCTTATTGACCTCCTTAGGGAGGACCTGGGTGCTCATCATTCGATGGTCTTATGATGGAGGTTGGTCCGTGGCGAACTGATGGAAAGGGCGGATTTCAGGTCCAAGAAGGCGGATGGGAAGAGTATACCACGATGGTGTTTGGTCCGCCCTCTATCCTCCTTTTCAAACGTATAACTCATGTCTTGATGCAGTCGACCAGCCTGCAGGCACAGGGTTCTCTTACACGAGCACAGAGCGCTACGTCCATTCCATGGACGAGGTGATTATTTCCTGTCCTTGTGTTGCTCTGCCGTCTCTCATCTTGTGTACTTTAGGCACAGAAACAGTTCCTCCAATTCCTCCGGCAGTTCTATAGCGTGTTTCCGGAGTACAAACGGATGGATGTGGGCATAAAATCTGGACTATCGATTAAATGAATATATTAACTCTCCACAGACCTATTTTGCTGGCGAAAGTTTCGCTGGGCAGTGGATACCTTACTTTGGTGTGTTGCCCTCTTTTTATCAAAGCACAGCTCCATTCTTACCTTTCGACACAGCTGATGCTGTACTATCCTCTAACCTCAATGTCCCTCTGAAAGGGATCGCTATTGGTAATGGCTGGATAGACCCCAAAAAGCAATACCCGTCCTACCTTGATTACTCAGTCAAGATGGGCATCTTTCAGGAAAACTCAGCGGTACGTTGCGCATTGCTATTGGCTGTCACTGCCCATTGCAACATTAGATCATTTTTTGTTTCATCCATATTGATAAAAAATAATAGCCTTGGAAGGAAGCCAAAAAAGCCACAGACAAATGTGTAGAGGCGATTGCGAAGGATCCTGATCTAATGGCGATCGATAAGTGCCAGGGTCTGCTTCTGGACGTCACAAAGGTCAGAGCGAGAAAGTGAGTTTATCGGAATCCGGTTACTTCTTGTTTTCCTTTTAACCGTATGGTGTTATAGGCTACATGGAAAAGATATGTGTGTCAATATCTATGATGTGCGATTAGACGACGTGAGTCCCGCATGTGGTATGAACTGGCCACCAGAAATCCATAACATTACAAATTACCTTGGTGTATGTCGTTTTTCGATGTGTCTCAAAAATTGCTAACATTTTGTGATGAAGCGAGAAGATGTGAAGTTCGCTGTTCATGCGACTGCTCGCCCAGGTAGTTGGGTTGAATGCCGAGGGGACGTCCATCATGCTTTTCAGGAGGCTAAAATGCGGTCTTCGGTTACAGTCCTACCACGAGTGCTTGAGAAGATACCGGCTTTATTATTTGCTGGAGATCAGGACATCATTTGCAATTACATGGGACTAGAGGCCATGATCAAGGATATGACCTGGAATGGTGGCACTGGATTTGGTGTACGTTGATTACACTTCATTAGTCCTTGCTGTTGCTTATATCAAGACATAGACTGTGCAAACACAATCATGGAGTGTCAATGCTTCACCCGCAGGTACATGGGTTGAGTCCCGAAACCTCACCTATGTCAAGGTGAGTTTTTATCTAGCCATATCTGTGCACAAGGTCATTTCCGATCTTTTTCTCCTAGATTTTCAACGCCTCACATATGGCGCCATTTGATTCCCCACATGCAACCCACGACATGATGCTCCGATTCATGAAAGTCAATTTCTCGTCTATCATTGACGGATCAGCAAGGATACCTAGTAGTATCGGGTCACAATCAAAACCAGTTCTCATTGACAAAGAACAAGCAGAGCCTACTACGCCTATCACTCTGCCTTCAAAGACACCAGAACAGAATAAAGCCATGTGGGAAGGTGCGTCAACGTCTTCTGTTTCAGCTGATCTTATTAAATGGTATCTTGAACGCCAGCATACTACAATGCGGGATCCGCAGCTCTTGTCCTACTCCTCGTGTTCCTCGTCATTGGAACATACATCTGGTGCCGAATGCGCCGCAGGCGCGTACAGTTATCGTCAGATGGCACAGGAGAAAATGACGAGGAGAGTATACCACTTCATGTATCTGAGATGAATGGGCATGGACGGAGGAGTGATGAAGAGGAAAATGAAGATGTAATGAAGCCAGGGAAAGGGAAAGAGAAGGCTGTCGTTTTCGATGTTGGAAGCGACGACGAAGATGGAGAGGAATATAGACACAGAACATAGAGCTGCATGCTGTTAGCCCCAAGATCTAGCACTTGTGCGTGTATGTAATAATACTATGAAGATCTAATTGGAAAGATTCAGGTTCTCATATCTCAGTGGTAGAAAAAAACATCCACAAGGTAGATCATATCAACAAGTGGAGGAAGAGATATGGCGCAACACCACTACAACAAAGCAAACGTGCAATCTTGACGTACCGGGTCATGCATAGAGGGCTAAGAACAGGGAAATAAGATTCCAGGGCAATTGAGAAAACAACGGGCTTAGAAACCATGACCACATCAGAGAATGCGAGATTCCAGGATAAAGGAGTCGTGGACATCGAAAAAAAGTTAAGCCTATGTAACAAAACAACAGGGAGAGAAGACACAAAAGGCAAAGAAAGACAACTGAGAGAGCAAGGAGGATTATTTGGGGTTTTCAGATATATCGACCGAGCTCACTACTACTATCACCATTTCGTCGCGGTGGTATCTTAGAAAACAAAATCTAAGACCTTGCGCGGTAACATCCAAACTGTGCAGCCAGTTCATGTATTACCAAGTCAACGAAGATAGGCATAGTCGTACTGACTTAGAAACATATTCAAACATAATTACAAGTAGCTAAACAATTGTTTTCGTCATGGTTTCACCCAACCGTCAAAGCCCACTAGTGGCATGTACGGAAGGTACAGGAATATGACGACACACCCACAAGCTCCACCAGTGCCCAGCCAATCTACATACAAGCCCCCCAGAAGAGAACGATGCCGAAAGACCTTGATAGGCATTAGCAAAACGTGCAGATCGCTCCATCTCGTGAACGTCGGAATTAACCAACGCCTCGCTCCGCCAACCAGAAAGTTTAACGTCACTTTGGAGATCCATATAGACCTCCAAATGTCCTAAACAACACCACAAAGTGGCATTGAGAGCTAACGCTTCGAAAGGTTGGGTTCGGACACTTGAGGAAAAAAAACGCGAGAGATGCCCTTTATGACGCTTGTCGGAGTTTCAAAATTTTTGTGTATCACATGATGAAAAAAACTTTTCCCATAGGTGTAATACAGAAAATCGCATGATTGTTCTTAAGGTCTTAGAAGTAGTCCATGAATAACGAATCTGTTTACCCCTATGACTGGCTTTTCTCGGTAGCTCGTGTGTCATGATCAATAATTTTCAAACAGGTGATGTTTGTCTAAACCTGGGTCTTTGATTACTTAATCACATCTATATAAATCAATCTAAATAAAAACCGTACAATTCCTTGTCTATCATGGTAAGATTTCTCTCTATATGTGATTATTTATTCATTAGTATACAGCCTCTACATACCCAACCGAAAATATATCTTCTTCAAGTCAAGACTCACAAACTTAGTATTCACTTAACACTTCCACCAACAGCAACTCTCGCAAAACTCAAGCAAGAAGTCTACGACGCACTTACTTCTAGTGTTGTGAAACCTGTAACGCGTTTCAAAGATTCAAATAGTATGGACGAGGACATTGATGAGCCCAGTCGATATATGGATACAGGATTGCCAGCAACCGAGGCAGACGTTGTTCCGCATGTAATGAGCTCGGAAGACTTCGAATTATGCAAGTCGATAAAGGAGAAAGGAAGAATGACTGGCGAGCTTCGTGTCATTGATGCCGATGGGACTGAGCTAAAACTAAGCGGCTTGTCTGGGTGGGAGGTTCTTTTTATACAGTTCAGGGATAAGAAATCCGGTGAGTTGACTATCCTTTCATTCACAAGGCGTTCCCGGTCATCATTGACCTTCTTGTTTTCCATTGTATATCCGTCCAACGATATTGCACATTTTTCAACATATAGGCCTTCTTATGCCTGCTCAATTCACATTGCCGCCTATTGACGACGACGAAGAGGACGCTGTCGCGTCCCAGCGGCTATCAGTTAGTGGAGGCACCTCAAGTGTAAGCTTAGGCAAGCGCAAAGCTCGCGAATAAAATTGAGTGAAGTATAGTACAGCCTGATGTCTATCATCGTCGGATGCTCATCGGATTTCAGGATTTTTGCAATTTTCGCCAACCTTGAGGTGTCAACGGTAACAATGCAGCTGAAATACGTCGGCCTTCTTCTATTAGGAGATTGTATGTCGAACAAGCATTTCGCTGTGGATTCCGTGAGTCTAAGCGTTGAATAATTAGAACTAGATTACCGTATCCATGACGTCAAGCTGGATCCCCAGGCTGGTCAAATACGAACGTATGGCTGAAGGTGGCTGGACTAGCATTTTTCCTGTACCGAAAAGCAGAATTTCTGCGAAGAGTGAAGGTCAATGACAATCATACATGTATGAAATATGTTGATACCTGGCCGAGGTATTGTCGACTCAAAGAATTCAAAACGCTCAGTCTCCCAACCCTCCCACAATTTCTGCGGAACATCCCAGAGGAAAACACTTCCATCATGTAGTATGCATGAGGAGGACAACAACAATCCATCCCCCAGCATGATGCCGTTCTCTGTGACAGAACTAACTTGCACTGGGGGGGGTATTTCATCTGCAAGGAGATTTGTGAAGGAACGGTCCTGCCGAACCGATGACGTTCTTATTCCTCTCAATAAATTAATTCTGTGCAATATACAAATAGTATGCCCAGGACGAGACTTGGCAAATGTTCGGGACAGGAGCCGGACGGACATGACGGAAGTCGTTGAGCGAGGTGCCCAAAATAGAACTAGATTTTACACCCACGTGACCCAAAAAATAAATTAGAGGCTTCTGTATTTGACAAAACATCATGGCCCCTACTGCGGTCATAAATGAACCTTTCTTGCTTTCAAATTACTCTGTCACACAAAATTCTTCAAAATCGAGATCAGGGTCAGAAAACCGACTGCAACAAGCAAGTGTTTGTGCAAGTTATCAAAAACCAAGCGCTAGCTCGGACGGGTTTGTGAGTGTTGCTGCCCAATCGGATGGGATTCATGTAGTGGACGTATGTGAAGTCCTGCCTTTCTGATATCTCTCTTCGTCGACGTTGAACTGAGTCGAAAGATTGCTACTCTTCATCCAATTATTTCACATACACTCGGTCCTTCTACTTCGTTTGCTTGCGCGCCTTTGAATTTACCCTCAAAATCAATCCATACTACCTTCGCCGTGATCTCGTCATCCTCAGACCTCGATTCTGCGCATCGAGGAAAGACTATCTGGAAATGGAGCGATGATCCTTCCCGTCTGTTGGCTGAAGGTTCTTCCTCGACTTCAAGAAGCCAACATCAAGCTGTTGAGGTGAGTTGGACTATGAATCTCTGGCTCCCGAAAGAATGCCCAGTAATCACAGGAGAACAGGTTCCACATCTTGTTGCTGGACTGTATGACTGTGAAGGTCTTCCGGATCGGATCCTTGCTATTTCGCCAACAGGAGACATCTCTTTACTGACGACGGATTTGGAATTGAAGACAACGCACTCAGCTTTCCAAGAGGAGAAAAACGAGTGCATTGTTCTTTTTGCCTGTACTTTCTCCTGGACAGTGTGTTCTTTCCTTGCGTCGCCATCTGAGGGGGCGGTCGTTGTTTTACTCCGAAAACGCGGTGCTTCAATTCACATCGAGGTTTATCGCGTTGACACCAAAGATTCGATTGAATGTGTGCTTGCGCATGGAGTACCACTTGACGATACAGTATGCTTCTTTCTAATGACTAAGCGCAATCTTGACACCGTCTAGGAAATTGTTGCAGCGTCGTTCAGCAATTCAGGAATTTTGAACACCATTTGTATGGAAACGTCCCTCTATGCCACAATACAATTCTCATTCTCAGATAGCGTCTACGGGTTCATGGCATACATTTTCGCTCACCCCTTCTTCTATCAGCACTATCTCCTCGCCGCTGCATCTCCGCAATCTACTGTTCATTTCTTCCCCATCCCGAGCCTCATCCATCAAAAAGACTCAGTCTCAGAAAAAAGCACCGTCACCAACCAACACACCTTCCCTGCTTGCGCTAACTTCCTCACATGTTCTTCTTGCTTCCCGGACTCTCCAAAACGAAATCGCACTTCTTTTGTGGGACACACAATATTCTAGTCTCCTTGCTTCTCATATCCTTCCACTTTCATCGTCCCTCGCAACACAGAACTCTCCTATCACTGTCTCTCTAGTCTCCTCTGGTACAGGGGTGACGCATGCAGGGCACCACCAAGCCATCCTTGTGCTATCCCAGTCGACATCTGTTGCAGATGGGAAAACACCAAAAAAATCCAGCATCTATGTCGTGCCATACAGCGTCCCTGCCAGGTCAACAATTGCAAATGCCATAGGTCATGTCAGTGCAAGTACGAGGTGGCTTGTAGGAATTGAGAATGGAGGAAAAGGCAAGAGTGCTGCACCACAGGATACTGCTAAGGCAAAAATGATCATGGACATACGGGCTGCTGTTGAACAGAACAGAGCACAGGCTGCGAAGGCTTTGTTCGAGGAATGGGAAGAGAAAGAGCGAGAAAGGCTAGCAAATGATTCGGAGGTCAGTATTGACCAATATCAAGAACACTGGTTGACTCCTGCTATCAATAGGTCATATTTGATTATAATTTCGTTAGAGATATTATGGAAGCCATTATTCAACCTGAAAAACCCCCCGATCCGCTGTACTCATTTGATCTTGTTCGGCATGTGATCGAGTTAGGTGTGGTGCGTAGCTCAATGCTTAACGGCGGAATTTTGTCTCCTTTACGCTTGAGAAATGACTGGGTATGTTCGTTCGAAAACCAAGGTCTCCTGCTTTCACCAGAACTCTGTCCCTTTCAGCCATCAATAGATCTCGCTCTTCGACACGTCCCTGACCTCTCAGAAAATGAACTCATTGAAACCCTGGGTACTGTCGTCAACTCCAATCCAATCCAACCTGTGACAATCGACCCGAACGCGATGCAGGTCGACTCAATGTCATCAACATTAGATCAGGCTCCTTCACTTTCAGGATATCTTGCATCAATGCTCAAACATAGACAATTTACAAGCTCCCAGCTCACCATCGCTTTTCGCTGTTACCTGCGGTCAGCGGAGGCTGTAACTCCGATAACACACCTTTTGTACGCTTGGTTCAAACACATACAAGCACAAGAAGTGAAACTGGTGCCCAGCAAGCACGACACCGAGAAAAAACATGGAGTGTTTGTTGTCAAGAAGGACATAGCAAGGCCAAAAACGGTGGATCATCTACCAACCATGACTCAGGTAGCGATCTCATCTTTTTAACTTGACTGCTTCCTCATAGTCCACAGATCTTGGACTTCCTCCAGTCACTCCTGGATGCTTCATTCCTTGTGTTGATCCAGCATCCGCCTGCACACAAGTTGCTCAAAAATCTCAAAGCGAACATTGAATCTGAAATCCTGGGAATGTCTTGTACAGAGCAACTTCGAGGATTTGTTGAAGGCTTCGCAAAAGTTCATGCGACGACTCTCAGGAAAGCTGAAATGGGCAAGGTTGGAAATGTTGCTGATGAGGGCTCGAAGAAGGATTGGAGGCAATGTAGGCAAGAGGCACGTGAACAGGTTGGAATGGCGATTGGAGTATATCAGCTGGAGGAGCTTGTGTTATAAGAAAGTTTTCCTTACTCAAAGTCTAAATCGGCCTCTCCTACATTCATAACGCACTGATTGCACTCAGCATTGTAATCTTACCAAGTAACCATAGATGCCAACTTTCGAGGTAGCAGTTCTTACAGGTCTGTTTTTGAATACAAGCTATCGATGGCTACGCTTTGGTGATTCTGATCCTTGCCAGTCAGCGATACGGCCTCAAAAGATGCATCTGCAGATCTGTCGGGCCCAACTATCATCGATATCCTCAAAATGCGCGATAGCTATCGACTTGCAAGCAAGGATGGGGTCCAGGACAAGTTTTACAAGATCGTGCCTGATGACGTCAATCAGATTCAGAGCGTTGTGAAGAACTGGGTCGATGGTGAAGATTGTGTAGATTGGGTGATCACGACCGGCGGAACTGGGTTTGGTGTAAGAGATTTGACTCCTGAAGCACGTTTCTAGCAAAGTCAACTTGAGGGTTTCTAATGATATTCACCATATAGGCCATAAAGCCTTTGCTCGATCGAGAAGCTCCGGGACTTGTTCATCTTGCACTCTCGTCATCACTTCAACACACTCCACTGGCTGCTCTCTCTAGACCGATTGCAGGTACAAGGAAGAATACGCTCATAATTACACTCCCTGGTAGTGTGAAGGCTGTCAGGGAGATCCTTGCGACACTCTTCACTCAGGATATCGTTGGCCATGCTCTGGAACTTATCAAAGGGGGTACTGGAAGTAATCGTCATGCGAAATTGACAGACTCTCTAGGTCAGCCCAAACATAGTCATCACCAGCATCATCACCAGCACCATCACCACAGTACCCATAGCCACCAAATTCCTAAACCTAAGTCTAATGATCCCTCTGCTCCTGGTAAGTGTCAGTCTGAAATTTCAGACAGACTAGGTGTTAAAAACACATACTTCATACTTGTAGTTTCAGCGAGGAGTCGTCATTCACCCTATCCCTTAATCTCCTTTGAGGGCGCCATTGAATTGATTGACCAGAACATTAAGCCTCTTGAAATACACAAGATCGCAGTATGTATTTTTTTGATCTTGTCGCGATTGATCATCTCTCTCAAAGCATACAGGTCAATCCTGATCTTCGTAATCATATTCTCGCTGAGGACGTTTATGCTTCCCAAGATGTCCCTCTGAGAGCTACTACAAGCGTAGATGGTTATGTTTTGCGCTGTGAGTTTACAATAGCATTCTTGTGATCGGAGATTTTATTATTGATTGTTATTAGCAACGGATCCTCCTGCGGTCTACAAGGTTGTTAGCTCGAGAAATCACCCGATTGACCAACCGCTTCCGACAGGTTGCATCTACCGTATCAACACCGGTGGCCCACTACCTAACGGTGCCAACACCGTTATCATGGTTGAAGATACAAAATTGGTGTCTAGTTTCGATGCCACTGATGGAGACCTCGAAGGCGAAGAACAAGAGGTTGAGATCCTCACCCAACTGCCTCCCTCAGAAAATGTCAGGGCCCCTGGGTCAGATGTACACAAAGGCGACTTAGTAATGCAAAAAGGAGAGCGCATATGCGGAAATGGTGGTGAAATTGGCACCCTGGCATTCGTGGGACGCAAAGAGGTATCTGTGTACAAGAAGCCAATCGTCGGTATTCTAAGTACAGGGAATGAGATAGTTGATCTGCATAGTCCGGTATCGGGGAGACAAGAGGATGAGTGGGGAGGTATTTTTGATACCAACAGACCTTCACTTCAAGCCGCAGTGGAAAGTTTGGGGTACACAGTAGTTGACCTGGGGATTATATCCGACACGTATGTGGTGAAGCGGATTTTGCATACCGAGCTAACTATAATGATATTGGCAGTGTTGATGCACATGTCGATGCTATACGTAAAGGGATCGAAAGTGCTGATATCTTGATAACGACAGGTGGGACTTCCATGGGACCCACAGATCTGCTGAAACCTGTCATCGAGAGACAATTAAATGGAACCATACATTTCGGTAGAGTTACCATCAAACCGGGGAAGCCAACAACATTTGCGACTATCCCAGTGGCAGGAACTGAAAAACCACTGTTTGCACTTCCTGGAAACCCAGCCTCGGCTCTTGTCACATTCCACATCTTCGTACTCCCTGCTCTTCGAAAATTAGCTGGCTGGCCTTCAGATCTGTGTCAGCTGCCGAGAGTCATGGCAGAGGTAGGTAGTCAGCTCGATACATTTCTCATCGCCATTGACACGGAACCCTAGTTGAAATCCTGCATGTCTTTAGATCCCCGAACTGAATTCCACCGCGTGATAATCAGAGCTGAACAAGATGGATTGAAGGCATATTCGACAGGCAGTCAGCGATCTAGTCGCATTGCAAGTTTGAACGGTGCAAATGGCTTTGCCGTCTTGCATCCCAAAATAGCCAGTGGACCATCAACGTTGGAGATTGGGACGAAAATAGAAGTGGTGGTAATCGGGGAGATTCAACATGCTCTACAATCATAGTTTCCTCCTGGTAGTTTTAGCCTCCTGCGGCCCTTAAAATGAGAAGCATGGATAAACTAGTGATTTATATGGCTTACCAAGAGCATTATTTCTTCTTCTAATACCCGAACATCAGTTTCGAGGCGTTCTCGTTGTTTTTTAAGAAGCTGCAGACGGCGGGCCTCCATTTTTTGAGAGGCTGTTACGTTTTGGTTTGGTTGCGTATGTGCATTCTCCAGCTTTTGGCGATGTTGATCAATCTCCTCAACGAAGTGTCATCACAAAGTTACCTTGGATTTTAGGAGGGCTTCCTTCTTCTCGAGTGTCCTTAGCCCATCCTCAGCCCGCTCGATGAGTTCAACGATAGTTGGTTCAACTTCATCGGCAAGGTCAGCCTTATATTTCCTGATGGTGTCTTCGTTGACAAGTAAGAAAACCTGAAAAAGTGGTCAATAGAGCACTAGATCAACCAAGATCCTCCGACGTGCTCTTTCGTTTTTCAGGACTTTCATAATTCTTGGGTGGTCTCGGGTGCCATTTCTCAGGAGTTTTTGGGCCTCACGCATCTAGGTATCTGAGTTAGAGCTGTTGTCAGAGCTCGAAGTGAAGGTATTCCACACCTCTTCGCAGCAATCTTCTATGGCTGCCACGCATTCTTCCAAGTCAGGAGGGCATTGTGCCACTGGATCAGCCCTGTGTATGGACGGTCCTGAAGTGAAAATGGACTCTCGAGCTTTGAGGTTGGCTCTTGACAGACGAGACATGGTGAACGGAAGACACCTTAGTTGATTGATGATCATTACAATAAAATAAAATCCCACTGGGAAAACTCCGGCGAGTGAAATTCCCACTATTTCCCGAAACGGACGACGCGACCTAGAGAAACCTCTTTCCGTATAACTCCTGTGTTAACCATGAACACCTTCCAACCTGGAGCACGGTCTAGCAAGGAATATGTAGATCCCACTCCTATGCCTGAAGACATCCCCAAGGTTGCTGAACTCGGCGTTACAAGTGCACCCCTCAAGAGCGCTGCCTTCTTCATTGGTGCTTATTGCAAGGAGTTCAATGGTATGTAATGACTTGTCCTCGCCCTGCATGGCTGTATGGTCGCATTCATCTCATATAGAGGACTTTATGCTCTGTAAGAATGAGAATCGTGATCCGGCACATTGTCTCAAGGAAGGACGAAGAGTCACGAGATGTGCGACCGATCTGTGAGTGCTTCACAAAACATAGCAGGACCACCAAGGTTGACCTATTGTAATCAGGATTAACAAGATGAGGGAAAACTGCTTGCAGCAATTTGAGGCTCACTGGAACTGTCTGGAACGGAATAACCAGGTAAAACTATGGCTATGATATTCCTTGCAGTACGTTCAAAAGCTTGCATAGGAATATTATCACTGCCGTAAGCCAGAGCGGGCTCTGAATGCTTGTGCGTTTGAAAAGCTCGTATGTCCTTTCAGGTTCCACGTAGCCCCAAGCTGAACAGGCTCCTTTGGCAGGGTCTTACAAAGACCATTCCCGGTTCACCAGCTGGCCAGAAACCCATCCACGAAGTAGAGAGCCCAGTCTTCCGGTCTACACAGAAATAGATCACAGTAATTATTGCCAAAGTTTCTATCATTTACCATTGGTAGCGCAGAACATTGTGATTTCTGTATAAGTTTGGGTCAGCCTGAACAATCCCTCGGATTGTATCTGAAGAGCTCAAGAATCGTAAGAGGATTGAAAAGATATGCCTTGTTTCGATAGTGACAATGTCAGCACAACTAGATGATTTTCGTAAATGTTCTTCTTTCGCACTCTTCGACTTCCTCTTCGTAATAGCCTACCCTACAGCCTTTTCTCTCGGTATCTAACGTCCTCGACGAGTCCACAGCATTCTATTTATGTTTCTAAATCTACGAATCCATATTTCAACTTGACTTTCGAAGACTGGTTGGTCTGGATAACATTTACTTATAGGCTCTAGATGATGACCAGGAATCAACAGGCTATTTCGACATAAGAACCCGAATGAACCTCTACTACTTATATACCGTGATGACCCGTGTGTAGTCATCGGAAGAAATCAAAATCCATGGAAGGAAATCAATTTCGATGCCCTCAGAACGCGTCCCGGTGTCCCATTCATCCGGAGACGAAGCGGCGGAGGAACAGTCTATCATGTATGGTCTTGCACCTTAGATTCCAAAAATCATTCGTGGCTTAGAGATAGCTGTGTTCCCTAGGACCTAGGAAACACCAACTTTTCAATACATCTTCCTCGGCAGTCCTTCAATCGACACGTCACCGCGCAGATCGTGTTTCGCGCGGTGCGCTCCATGGGAGTCGATGCCTGTATGAATGAACGGAATGATATTTGTATAGGAAAGGACAAGATGAGTCCCCTCATGTCTTAGGTCTCTTCTAAGGCCTGACCTTCATATTTGTCCTCACATTTCAGGATCTGCATACAAAATCGTTAACACGCGAGCATATCACCATGGGACAATGCTCATCTCTACACATCTGAATGACTTAGGTGACATCTTGCGAACTAACAAGGTGAAATATTGTTTAGCTCTCCCAGATTCAGACATTGCGATTAAAATTTTGTAAATCAACAGGAAACGATGGTAACAAAGGGTGTCGCCTCAGTTCGCTCCCCAGTTTGTAATATCCAACAATCATATACGAACATAGATCATGCCTCCTTTGCTGCCGCTGTTGTCAGCGAGTTCTGCAAGGAATACAACATCAGTGAGGAAGTAAGCTTGCTGTCTTCCACATCCAAAACTGACTTTCAGCTTATCTGCAGGTGATAGAAATCAATGAGTCGGACAGCCTTCTAGCAATTGACTATATCAAAAATGGAATGAATGAGCTACTGGTGAGTCCAGATGACAATGCCGTTTTGAAGACGAGTCAATCGACTGTTCAGAGTTGGAACTGGGCATATGGTCAAACACCTGAGTTCACATATACCGTTCATAAATCATTTGCATGGGGTACAGTTGTAAGTCTTCTGGCTTCGCATCAATTGTTCTCCCTTTAATGGATGTATCAATGCTGGTAGTCGGCCAGGATAGTCTCAAAGCACGGCCTCATACTCTCGTGCATTTTGAGCATCGTTGAATCTCGTCTCTCAACCGAGGATACAGTAGATGTGTTTCGACTTGCTAAAACCATGGAAGGACAACGTTACGGTTTCATCGATGACATTCTAGTGACGGCCTCCAGTACAAGCAAGGCTGCGGTAGATGTGTCGTCCTGGTTCAAAAATGTCATGTGCTAACAGTGGCCAAAACATTACACTTTTCTGAGTGCATGGCAATATAATCTGATTCACAATTATGCCGAGGCCTTTGATCAAATTTGAAGGTGGAAGCTTGAGATTCTTCACGCTAGAAAAACCACCTACCACCAACTCGAATGATTGCATTATCATATGCCAAGACACGTTCATGGAATCGAGCACTTCAACTTCAATAGTAAATCCCGCAGAGGAGCATGGATGATACACGGGGATATCAGTTTTGGAATACATTACCTTCCGGTCTGCTTATTGATGCGAATTCGGCGAATAAGCCCAGAACTCTTTTACGTTTACATCCTTGCCCAGTTCTAAAATTGATATGGCAAGGGTTTTGATAGTGAGAAGGAGGATCGTGCCGGTGGGAATTAGATACATTTCTCTATCAAGTGCGTTGTGTCAAGTAAACACTGTTCGTTGCGAACGCTTCAGAAGCGACTGGGTTATCCTAGATGAGAGAATGAGCCTAGTCAACTTCTATCACGCGAAGAGATATACAGGCGTACCGTTTGCCCCCGTTTGTGCCCCGTCAGTCGCTCGTCCCGCTGCATCATCATCTCATCCCATCTATCAATGTGGTATCGTGGGGGCTAAATTACAACAAGAGGTTCAACGTATTTTACACAACATCAAGAGGATGAAAGAGTCAAAGGCTACCTTGCCTTGGTTTTGGAACCGAGTCGATACGTTCAGCAGCGTCCCGGCAGCTCCGAACATGACAGTTAAAAGACCTGGGGCACAACAGAACGGTGAGAACGGTACTATATCAAGGTACAAAGCATACCAAAAGGAATGAGAGCTTCCCAGGGAACCGGCATATCGTTGTTGTTGGTATTCTGAAAACCTGGAGAACTGCTAGACTGATGTTTACATCGATTTCGCAAAGCCCTCGAAACCATCAAATGACTAAACAATTAGACAGGTCTGAATAATTACTACGAATCCTCCTGATCGTATAGACTACACACGATAGAGAGACACGATCAAAACCATGACTATACTGATTCGCAAAAATCATCAACACCAAGCTCTCTGCGGAAATTACCGAACACAAGTGGCAACTGTAAACTATTATGGAACTTCCGAGTTCGATTTGATTCAAGGAGGCAGAAAACTGGTTGGGACGCTGGAAAAAACTCGATATAGATAATGGATTCCACAATCCGTTGAAGGGGAGGTTTCTCGAATTATATCCTACTGAACCTGCGCCTCGGGCGACGATCAGCAACGTCAGTCAAGATTTTTGAAGGAGAAAAAAATGGTGCGAAGCTCGGGTTCTCTACATGTATCGATGGTGGGGATAGTACCCAGTAGTGTCTGAACACTTGCATTCAAGCGGTGCTGGACATAACAAAGTAAATGAATCCTCAAGAAAGTGAAAGCGTGTGTGAGAGAACATTGATGTGTGAAGATTGTTCTATAACCTCAAATAGACCATCGGAATGTGGCAGCTAGTCCTTTTGCATCTCGCCGAACTCAGTCTATGTACGGGTAGAAGGATGGACAGTTGAAACTTTGTGTTTGGGAGCTACTCTTGCGACACGATGTCTAGCGGGCCCCGTGATTTGCACCGCTGTCGGGGGTGATAGCGATACGCGACGGCGTTTCGAGATTGATTCTTCACTTTCAAAGGAGGGACCGGCAGTGGGTGGCTCATTCTCAGGTTCGGGAGGATAAAGCTCCGCAGGTGTCCGGCTCAACACATGATGTTTCGGACGCACGAGACGCCTCTGACTTACGACTAGACGTTTGGCAGGTGATTTGCCACGAGTTATCCTGGTGGAGCCGCGGACCATCGTATGAGAACTGCGAACGCGGATGTTGGTGGCAGTAGAAGCTGGCTGCAGTACTCGCTTACGGCCGACAAATGTTGATGGATTTATAGGAACATCCTCGGAGACACGAGACTCGGTGGAAGGCGTGCATAACGAAGTGTCTCCGTCCACTGTTGTCAGAGTGCCTACACTTGGGAGACTTAAAGGCGAGATTTCGCTCGACAGAGGAGGTCCTAGTGATGTGAGGATACGGAGGGGTGCATCAGGGGTACGAAGGGTGATGTTGAATTCATCTTCCGACTCATATTCATCTGTATCATTGTGTGCAGGATCATCTAATGCGTTACTGTTGTCAACATTTATGACAGATATTGCAATGTTCTGAGACTCTTCTAGCTGAACCCCATGACCTCCGATGTCGTTGCCCCTGTCATCCGCATGACTGGAGTTCGAGTCATCATGCGGCAGTGACAACGACTGAAGAAAATCCTGTTCTCCAGGAATAGGAGGATACAGCGAGGTTGACGCAGGTTCAGGTGTCACAACTGCGGTCTGTGCCTGTTTGAAGAGGGGTGTAGGCGGGTAAGCTGATGGAAAAGCTGGGTATTGCCGCCATTCGTCCACTTTGAACAGTCCATCAAGTTGTGTGGCATCATTTGGAGTCGGTTCATTTGAAGAGATACCTGCTTTCTTGCCTCCAGATCGAACCTGATATACATGTTATCAGAAACCTACAACTAGACACATGAAGTAGTTGAACTCACTGGCGCTTTCTCCTGTCCTGGTGGCAGTCCCGACGCAGGCTGTCGGGATTTCGAAACTAGACCTTCCGTTGCTTTCATGGGCTTTGAACTATAGGCATGGCTGGTCGGAGGTTGAGTTTTGATCCCGGAAGTCGAGGATATGGGGCACGACGATGTGTCTGTTTCAACATCCGAGCATTTTGACACTGTGCCAAACTTCGAATTCCACCATCTCAATATGTAGACGAACGGAAAAACAGCAAGGCCGAAAACGATGTCTCCGACAAGCTGCGCGAAATCAAGTACTTGATCGATCGCTGGCGTGTATGGTTTGAGGAAAGGACGAATCAAATGAAGGTATATGGGCTCTGCCCCCTTCGTCATAGCATAAGTATAGATCTGATCAATGAATTGCATAACTCACTCGAGCACGGGTCATGATCAAGAACAACAAAGCAAGAGACTTGAACTCGTCATAAAACGGAATGAAGAGACTGATAATTGCTTCGGCAAATCGCTCATAGATTATGAAGCAAGACTAATGCGTTGAATTTACACAAAATGCAGCGACCAATGCGATTTTCACTTACCCAGACGATCCAAACTGCTAAGCAACCTTTCATGCCACGTTTCCGTTGCGACATAGCTCGTAAACTTGGCTTCCCTTTGCTTGAGACCGAAGACGGAGGGAGTTTAAGAATCTTGTATGAGTCATAAACGTTGAAGAAAACCATTGCGAGGCGGAAAACGCGAACAAAGACTGCCATGGCGAGAAGGATTGTAAGGCCGTTTCAAGGTGTGTGGACAGCTTGTCCGAGGTGATTTTCAGCTAAATACCTAGTAGCCGGTCCGCATACACGAGCAAGAGGCACAAAACTACGGACTTTGCAAGTTTGAGACAAAGCTTAATGGTTTGGTGGTGAACTATATGAACATGTATTATATAATCATTGATCAAAGTGGTCTACACGGGGGTCTACACTCCACTAACACCTTCTAACCATGCCTAGAATAAAGACTACTAGGACTAAGCGGCCACCTGAGGGCTTTGAGGACATCGATAGTGTAAGTAAAAAAGTCTCTTTTTGTCTTTTTACCCAACCTCGCATAGATTCTCGATGACTACGCAAAGAAAATGCGGGATGCAGAAAATGAATCGCACGAAGGCAAACGCAAAGCTGAATCACTCTGGCCTATCATGCGCATTTCACATGCACGATCACGCTACATATACGAACTCTACTACAAGCGTGAAGCAATATCTAGAGAGCTTTATGACTGGTTGCTCAAGGAGGGTTATGCTGATGCCAAGTAAGTGTAATGAACCTGCTTCTTATATCTGACATATCTCGTCCACAGCCTCATAGCTAAATGGAAGAAAACGGGTTACGAAAAGTTATGCTGCCTCCGCTGTGTACAAACGAGGGTACGTTTCCTCAGACCTGCTAGCTTCTGTACAATCTTTGACTTTTATCTCCAGGATATGAATTATCAAGGGTCCACATGCATCTGCCGTGTACCCAAAGGACAAGTGAGAGAAGGGACAATTGTTGAATGTGTGCACTGTGGTACGTGAAATGTAGAACATGTTGTTTTGGTCAATGTTCAGCGTTGACTTTCAGGTTGTCGTGGCTGCAGCTCTGACTCTTAGCGTGACCCAAGAAACCTAGTTATTACGCAAGTAAGACCCGGAATAAGCTCCAACTTGGATTGATCCTTCGATCTGAATGCTAGCAAACACAATTGTCAAATGCGGTGATACATGCTCTTGATGTCATGCCATGGGTCTAGTAGGGTCAAATGTTCAATTTATTGGAAACGGTGTACCAGGAACTGTAATATAAAGGACTTCATAGCTATATTCAAGCACTCTCAGTATCACCTTAATTCCTGCACAGCCTTCCTAGTCGCATCGCTCGCGTCACGTACCCCCATCCGACAAAAACCTATCATTGACAATAGATATATATTGATTCACTTTTTCTTTCTTTCTAATAACAACACCTATGAACATACTGCCGTCTGCTAGCAAACTTCGCCCACACCTTCCTCCTTAGGCCACATGCTTTCTGTAGATACACACCTGACGTTACGCCCTGTTTAGGCCCTCTGCATCCTAGCACTAATTTGCTTGCTACAGAAACTCTGAATCAGAAAACTTGCATCACGCGGTTCAAAAAAAAGGATGCTCGGGGCCAAGTTATTGGAGCCACATTGTATTGATGCGTTATTTTATCTGGGTGCTCGCAATGTAGAGTAGAGTTCACCCACTTAAATATTTATTTAGATGCATGGCGATTCACTGCGACGGTGAACTGGGAATTACCATAATTAATATTTCAATATGCAAGGAATCAATCTCTACTTCCGGCAATCAATATCTCGGTCTTTTTATTTTCATGGATTGTTGAGTACTTTTATCATCAAAACGGAAATTTCTACTTTTCTCGATCATGCCAAGTATTTGCCAAATATTTGTGTCGGGGGTCTGACTAGGTAGCTAATGCATCACTCATTGAATTTGAATAGGATTGCCTCAGCAAAGCTAGGTAGCACCTCACGCTAAAGTTGATGAAGATGCAAAAAGCACTAGTTTTTAACGGTCCTGACCCCTTCATGTTCCCTTGATGTCTTTAAACAAGCAAATTTTAGGATCAATAAGAAAAAATGCATCCATCCAACTGTCGTTCAGGGAGGAAGGGCCGTTCAAACACATTGTTTGGTCTCTTTATCAAGCACGCCATCTTAAAACATGCTCCTATTGGTGAATATAGGGAAAAAGGTTTATACTCAACAGTGAAGGCTCGTGTCTGTGTGGATTAAGTGACATTAAGACTAGACATATTATGAACACTTGTCGACGATTCACATACAAAAGACAAAACCAAAGATCGGTTATGTTGAAATACGAGCGGGGGAGGGTACAAACGGATGGGTGAATACAAACATACTGCACTACTTATATACCTGTATACTCATCATGTAACGTAGCTACCAATATCAATATACAGAACAATAGGATTGATCTCATCATTTGTGCATCGCGAAGGCTCGCATGAGATCCAGAATCCAACAGGTCAACCATCAAGAACTTTAACGGACAATCCATGCACTTTCGGATGGACTAGCGCCCTTTCTTTTGCTGCTTCTGTCTGAAAAATCTTTTGGGATTAGATCTTTTCTTTCTGTAGGGTATCTCAATGTAAAGTAAAGTACTTTACCGCGAACTGTGACCGAGCACCGCGCTACAAATTTTGATCAAAAAAATTAAGGTTCCAGGATTCATCCAGCAACACTGTGACATCTTAGGCAACACCATAATCGGGCTACGATCGATGTGACCGTTTTAGTGTCAGCCAACATACTTATATCTTGAAACATGATTTGGCCCCCTTCTTTCCTTACCTGGTCATGGGCCAGTTTTCCAGAGATATACTCCGCTTGTCATCCCAAATATTCTCTAGGGCTGCTGTGGAGCAGGTATGTTGCGCCTGCCAAAACACTCCTGCCTTTCAAACATTTATCGAAGGGCGGCATTCTCTCTGGCGACAACCCAGTCAACTATAATGCTTCAGATCCATTTCGACTATGGGTCATCCAAGTTGGTCAGTTGTCATAGTCTTGGCAGGACTGCTTCTTGAATTATTTATAGTCATCATCTTGTTCATAACCCATGCTCTTGGACTCATACTTGGAAGATTACGCCAACCGCGTGTTATTTCAGAGGTTATTGGCGGCATTATACTCGGTCCCTACTATCATGGGCAGAATTCCTCATTTTCAACAAAGGATATTCCCTTCAGAAAGCCTTCCTTTACTGAATTTGACCAGCACCATTGGACTTGTTTTTTTTCTCTTCATCGTGGCAGTTGAACTTGATGTGCGCGCGATCAAACGAAATGCTGCAGCCTCAGCCTTGGTTTCTGCAGCGGGGCTGATCTTCCCTCTTGGCCTGGGCGCCGCTCTCGCCATTGGAATCTACCATAAATTTGTCGACCCGTCTATCAACTTTGGTTATTTCGTCCTCTTCGTGGCTGTCGCTGTTGGCATTACCGCATTCCCAGTACTTTGTCGTATCTTAACTGCACTGAAACTCCTCGATACAACCGTCGGCATCGTGACCCTGTCTGCCGGCGTAGGCAATGATATCGTAGGATGGATCTTGTTAGCACTTACCGTTGCCCTCCTCAATGCTTCTTCAGGTCTGACTGCACTATGGATCTTGCTCTGCTCGATCGGATATATCCCTTCTCCTTCTGTATCCCATACGATGGGCCTATATATGGTTCTTGCGACGAACTGCGAGTATTGAACAGGGTTATCCGACTACTGCGGCAATGACGGTTACTCTCCTCTTGGTCCTGATTTCTGCTTTCTTTACGGATTCGATCGGTGTTCATGCAATTTTTGGTAAATATCTCTCATAAAGATGTCAGCTATTTTGTATGATATTGCTCCAGGGGGCTTCTTGACTGGTCTGATCATCCCCCATGAAAATGGGTTTGCAATCTCGGTTGTTGAGAGATTGGAGGACGTTGTCTCTAATTTACTGATGCCTATCGTCCGTAAAAAACCACTTCTGGAGGTGTCAGCAATTGATTTGTGTTTAGTACTTCACCCTATCTGGCTTGCGAACAAACCTCGGCCTCTTGAATAATGGCATCACTTGGGGATATACGATCCTCACCTGCGTTGTCTCTTTTTTCTCAAAATTCATCGCGTGTGGGGCGCTGCACTCATAACTGGTTTTGGCTGGCGAGAAGCCGGTGCAATCGGATCCTTAATGAGTTGCAAGGGGTGAGTTTACTGGATATTTACTCGATTCTGTGCTTATAAACTGGCCTCAGATTGGTGGAACTCATTGTGCTCAATCTTGGACTATCAGCAGGTGTCTTGGACACTCGCACGTTCTCAATGTTTGTTGTTCATGCATTACTAGTCACGATAGTGACTACTCCTCTCGTTCTCTTTTTCTACCCTGAAAGAGTTCGTGTGTACGAGGATGACGTAGTCCGACGGAAAAATGGTCCTGTTTCAGAGGAATCGCGGCATGGTGGCGCCCCATCTTCAAATGACGGCTTTACATCTAGGATATCCGTCGTCCTTACCAAGATTGAACAGCTTCCCGCTGCGTTTATGCTCTCACAGCTTGTCAGTAATATTTATTTGACGCAAACTCTGCCGCCAGCTGGATCCACCGATGAGAAGGCTGATCCCCTTGGACCATCTGACCCAATTGGTCTCTCTAAGACTTCGCCTACCCATCCTAACGCATCTATTCATATTAACGCTGTCCGTCTTATTGAACTGTCCGCGCGCATGTCCGCGATTCTCAAATCTCAAGAAGCCAGTTCACTACTTCACAATGATCCTGCAGTCTCTATCTTTCGCACTTTTGGTGCATTACACAAATTTAACGTCTCAGCAAGTCTTTCCGTTGTGGATTCTACTGAGTATCCCGATGCGGTTGTCAGACGTGTCCAGGAGTCGGAATCACAGTTGGTCATTTTGCCCTGGTCAAGGGCAGCGCCTCTGTTCATGAAAGCGATTCTCAGCACTCAGCACGAAACCCCTTTGATGGCGTTTTCCACAAATCAAATGTGCACATACAGGATCAGACAAATTCTGTCGTTTACTCAGAGTTCGTCCGGGGAATATTCTTGAAATCACCATGTGATGTTGCGCTTTTTGTGGATCGTGGGCTCAGTGATGAGCCAGGATCCATTGAGCACCATTTTTTTCTTCCATTCTTTGGAGGCCCTGATGATCGTCTTGCTCTCACGTTCCTTGTCCAGCTTTGCCACAACCCCTTGGTTACTGCGCAGGTTGTTCGCATGGTGAAAACGGAGGGCTTGGAACGTACGAGCATTGTAGAGGAAGTCAAGGCGACGGCCGTTGGAAATATGACGACAGTGAGTGTATTTCTGTTTCTCTCAGCGTGAACCCATCTCCTATTTTTCTACTTCAGCATGTAACGCTGACAACCGCTGATACTATATATGGAGATCAAACGACACAATTCCGTATGGCTTCCAACACCGCTGACGATATCCTATGGAATGAATATACGACGATTTCGGAAACTTGCAATCCCACTCTGACTGTGGCTCTTTCTCGCATCAGCTTCGCAGTTGAAACGTCGGTTACTCCCCTTCGGGCAGTTGTCGACCTGTCGTCGACGATGTTGGTTCAGAATCCCTCGAAGACGATCACTATTTTCCTCGGCCGCTCTCGCCGGATGGCAGTTGAATCGCATCAGGTGGAACTTCAACAGATAACTAACGAAGCTGGTGGATTTGTGAGTTCTTCAGTGTCGAAGACTTTAGGGGATGTAGGTGCAGCGGTAGTTGCTAAGGGAATCTGTGCGAATTTATTCGTGATGCAGGCTGCAAGCTCATCGTAATTGACAATTTTTTTCTGTATCAAGTACTGCATATATTGGATTAGATTTAACTAGTGCTAATTTATCGACATAAATTGGTAGCAGGAACTATATTCTCCGCTGAGAATCGTTTGAATCGTAAGGCGCCGTTCATGAGTCCACTGAAAGTTGACGAAATCGTATAGTCGGCCATAAGAACAGATTGAGTGTATATAACACTAAAATGCATGCTAAAACTACAGGTCAGAACAATCCAAAATTATGAGAGGATCAGGATCAATATACCTGGCATGATGAAAACCAAAGTGCTCCAACTTAAACATTAGCAACACTGTTAAGGAGTCCTACACGGGTTGCACCACCTATCCCCGCAGAATCCCCGGTCTCGCTCCTAAGGACATCCATGACTCCAGATTCAGAGTTAGCACCCGCCAAGTGGCGAGTGACATCATTCTGTAGTTGCATGGGCACGAAGATAACCTTGCTATTAGAAGATTTAGCCATCTGTTGCAAAGCTTCGAGTTGTCGGATTTGCATTGCTGCGGGTGAGGCCAAAATGTCGGCTGCCTGCCTCATCAAGCGAGCAGCATCAACTTCAGCACGAGCAGCAATGACTTTTGATTCACCAATCCTCTTTTGTTGGGCAGCAGAGGAAAGAGAAGCTGAAACTTCGGCACTAAAGATGATATCTTTGATAAGAATGCCTTCAATTGAAACACCCCACTTGTCAGCGACGTCACCAACAATTTCGGCGATCTCATAGGCGATGGCCTCACGCTCAGTGACTACGCTTTGAACAGCGCGAGCACCCACGACATGTCGGAGAGTTGTCTGAGCTCGCTCGACGAGGGCTTGACGAAGATCAGAGATGCCGAATGCAGCACGGTAAGGATTGGTGATTTGGAAATAGATGACAGAATCACTGTAATCAAATATTTGAGATGATTGAACTGAGATTATGGTCGAGAAACACTTACATCTCAACGTTAACATTATCCCTGGTTCTAGATGGGGCTGAGCATCCAATGCTATAGGCATATTTGTGTTAGACGTACATGACCGTTTGCTTTCCTATGGGGCTTATCTGGATCTTGACATCCACTATTTTCAGAGACTCGGTGCAGACATTGACTTGAACTAAGCCAGGATCGACAGATTTGTAAAACTGGCCAAAGCGCGAGACCAACCCGACGGACCCTAAAAGTAGTGTGAGAAACTGCGTGGAATCATGGGAGCATTAACCATGCCTTGATAGACTTCGCGGAATGGGTTGGGACATGGGCAACACGGAATAGCTCCAAAAAATCCAAGGAATGTTCCTAGGCCTTGAAGGAGAGAACCGTATACACCATGAACAACCTCACCAGTGCCCAAGTTTTGGGCGTAAGAGGGCTATATAATGATTAGTAAGTAGGGTTGTACTTTAAGAGAAGCTGAGCTGAAGCTGACCTGCATCTCGCTACGTTTCAATGGCTGAACTGTGATCAAATGTGCTTTTCCTCCTGGAGCCCTTTCTTGTCCAAGAGAACGGTGTTCCTCAGTGACTGGTAAGGAACGACATTAAGGGGATAGTTATGTCAAGAGGGCTAATCAGGACTTTACCTCCTGGCGAAAGATGATCAACAACATCGTCATTTTCACTGATAGGAGGTGCGGGAGAGAGGCGAGTCTTGCCGTTATGAATGGCACTGGACATTGATATTGTGGAGATGGAGTCGATGAGAGGTCTTTAAATATGGGGATGTATAAAAATAGCACACATATCACCTGCCGATCGACTCACAGCCTCTTGAATTGTTATGACGAGAACCGTAATTGGCCTCTAGCCGTAGCTTGGAGCCGGCAAAGGCTGTAGCTGGCTCTTCACATGACTACAAGGAATTTGAACTTCTGTCTAAGCATGTGGTCTAGAATTCAATGTGTGTGCTTGTTGCTAAATGGAGTACAAGTTGGCGCGCAACCCGTTCTGCGTTGCTCCATACCACCTCAACATGTCTACAAGATATTGGTTACTCAAGGCAGAGCCCGATTCACGTCTAGTCAAGGGGAGAGACGTCAAAGTAACTCACATTCGGTTTCTTCTCCCTCCCATTTTTCATTCCGAGGCAGTTCAGCGTGGACGATTTCGAACGTATCAAGACGTCATCCTGGGAAGGAGTTCGCAATTACGAAGCGAGGAATCTGATGAAAGAAATGCAAGTTGGGGAAAAGGGGAGAACTCTATATATGGGTGATCCGTTTCGAGCACTCATGCATCCCAGGCAGTGTTTTATCATTCCAACTGTAGAAATCCAGGTAAGTGTCCGCGTGGATAAGGGACAGAGATCTCCCCAATTAACTATCCCTTTCCCAGGAATCGCTGCCTTCGCAGAGGTGGGTGACTCATACTGGTTTTCTCTCATGTTGCGCTTCATTCATATTTTAGGTGGCTAAAGCGGCATATGTAGATTGTGAGTCACAGATTGTCCAGTTTATTCCTGCGGCAATTGCTCAGCCATAGCTCGTTAGACACCGCCTGGGATTCGTGAGTAGAGTGAAACCCTTCTCGATCACAAGACATCCTAAATACAGTCAAGGTCACACCCATATTATGATCCTGTGAGTAGAGGCATCCCGACACTTGCCAGGTCTGATCTGTGCACTAGAAATCAGACAAGGATAAGCCAAAATGGTACATGGTGGACCTGAAGTTCACTGCACGAGCAAAGCATTTCATTCCTCTGGCACTCCTTCGTCATATTGCAGCTGCGGCAACTGATGTCCTTCCTGAGGAGATCAAATATATTGGGGAGGATGGTGTAAGGGCTATTAGAGGTGAATGCATCGCCTTGTAGGATTCACCATTCTTTGACATCTGTACAGGTATGGATCTCGTTACTCGGGGTCGACTCAGTGTGCAAAGGGTAGAGGCAAAGGCATGGGATGCGATCTGCCTGCTAGCCCAGAATGGTGGATGGGATGATATCGATCTCAAGCCTCGAAAAAATTCCACAAAGGCTAAGTCGATACCAAAAACGACTGAATCTTCGAGAGTCAGCAAAAGGGGGAAGACAGCAACCCATACCGAAGAATTTCCATCAACCTCAATCCACAATGTCGGGGAGGAACCTATCAAAAAAACGACCACTGAGACAGCAAGCACAGCATCTCATAAGAGAAGAGTTCCTCCTGTAGAAAATGACTCTGCACATAACGATCCACCGCGCCGTTCTCGTCGGCGTAAAATCTCCGAGTCATCATGACATTATATCTGCCGTGGCTGACTTAGGATATAACTGTTTATTTCCTTGGGTCTTGCGCTTTTTGTATGCCAGTGGTAGTTTTCTCCTTTCTCAGTTGTTCGGAGATTGCAGTAATCAGAGTGTTCGTAAAAATCATTGAAGAAATGTACAAAATAATGTGAAGTTTGTTTGAAGTGGTTAACTTGACTGATTAGAAGTGATATTTTGTATCTTCACACACACGCTCAAATTCCAGGCTCATGAGTTGACTGTCAATTCAGTGATTGATGAAAACTGCTGCAATGCTGACTCTTACCTTCTTTCTTCCACCCTTGCAAAATTCCTAGCTGAGCCTTTGGCGAAAGATTTCCTGCAATGACCAGTATTTTTCTAGCACCCGTTTTCAACATTGCAAGGGTGCTTCTTACGACGCTTGTGCCTATCTCTTTAGTTTTGCTCGCCCAGCAACGTATCCTCACCCCGCTATATGGCTCATATCCTACACTGTATCATCTCAATACAGTGGCTTTTATGGCCATATCAGTTTCCACTCTCAGTCCTTTCAGAGCAAGAAAAAGTTGGAATTGGTTGGCAGCTGGTTTTCTCCTGACAGTTGCTCCAAATGCCTCTTATTGGATGGCTGTCTGGACAGCAAGGAAAGGATGGATTCTCACAGGCCCTGCACTGGTTCATGCAGCTGTTGTAGCTCCACTGCTATTCGTCTTCACGAGCATTCTGGTTCAGGTATGTATGATGGTTTGATGATGGTAGTCATGGCTGTTGAAGAACCTAAGTCTGGAACTGTCAATTCTGCCCCACATTACCGACTTGTTAAAGCAGGTGCAACGTACTTCATCACTAAATTTCTGACACAAGAAATATGGCCTCGAGCTGCAATTTTGAGAAGCGTGTCAGAAAGTCAAATTGTAGGGTTCCCTCCATTGGATCTATGACATCGTTTATCTGTGTTGTTCAGTTTCTGGCACTAGCGACACTAGCTTTTAGTACTTTTATCTTATCCCTTGACTTCTCTCCTGGTTCCGCTAAATCAAAGAGGGGAAAGAAACTAACCCCGAAGGTATCATATTCTCCAACCCAGATCAAGACTACCCTTCTCGTTGCCTTCACTATCCTATGGTCCATCATAAGTCTTCAGTTCACTAATCCCATTCTTCCGCATCCTTTGCGTGAAACATTTACCCATCCCACCGGCAAGCTCCAAATTCGTTCTGCAGTGCAATCTGTCACTGGATTGATTGAGGTCGGTGAGACTTTGCCCTCACCTCGTGGCGAGGAAGATTCGATGCACTCTGTGAGGTATCTTCGTGCAGATCACTCACTTCTTGGGGGCGTTTGGACAAAGGATAGAGCTGTCGCCTTGGACAACGAGCCGCTCATTGAGGATTCTTACGGAGCAAAGTTGGGTGATACCGTTTATAGTACATTTGCATTGCAAGAAGCCGCAAGATTAGTAGACAGCACCGAAACTGGGAGAACTGGAGAATGGAAGAACGCCTTAACGATGTACGCCTAAAATTTCCGCCTCGTTCCATACCCTATTGACCGGGAACTAGAGGACTAGGAACTGGCTTCTCAACAGCTGCATTCATCCGACATGGTCTCAATACAACCGTGGTCGAAATCGACCCTGCTGTATATGATGCTGCCCGTAGATGGTTTGGGCTCCCGGATCCCGGTCCTTGGAACGTTTTCCTTGAAGATGCTCGCCAATTTGTAGAGCGGAGGAGTCGGGAGATCGGCCCTGAAAATTTGTATGATATTGTTGTTCATGATTGTTTCTCCGGTGGAGGTGTTCCCGCACATATCTTCACGACGGAATTTTGGAATAATCTGAAGCAGATCATGAATACTGAAGGCATACTCGTTGTGGTCAGCTGTTTCTGTCTTGTGTTTTTTTTCTGGATACTTAGAACTCAGCAGAACTTTGCTGGAGTCCCAATTTCTGATTCCTCAAAGATGATTTTGCACACTCTCGAACACAATTTCAAACAGTGCCGCGCGTTCCATGACTGGATGAACACATTTGATGAAGACAAGTATGATCACGAGTTCATTAATATTGTGAGTGATGTGTCCACTCAGAATCGTACTTACCATAAGCTATAAACTTAGGTTTTTTTCTGCACCAATTCCGAATTACCCCTGACCTTCCGCAAACCCAAGAGATCAGATTTACTAGGTTCTCATCTACGAAAGTTCATCTTCAAAGATCTGGATAGTCGTGAAGTCAACTTGGCTCTTCTTCGGGAGTCAGATACTGAGCAAGCTGAAAGATATATTCTAAGGGACAAGCATAACCCCCTTGGTGACCTCCAGCGTAAACAGGGCTTCCACCACTGGGAAGGTACGCTCCATAAATATAGCTCCCGGCTAAGATCATCCGTTAAAGGCACTTACAGTAATGCGCAAAGTACTGAAAGATGTCCATTGGGAGACTTACTGAATTAACATGAAATTACATTCAGATATAGAGGGCCGTCAAGATTCCCGTAATGTGGTCTCCTGGATGATATGTATGCAGAACGTGAATTGATTTTGAACATTGAACCTTCGATTATTCAATGGCTTCGAGTACCCTTTGATAATTCGATTTAAGTCACTCGTAACCCACAAGGTTAATCTGTTTTCTGTTTTGGGACGATCAAGTTTGAAAATAGAAGATAGTGTGAGACGGTGTTGAGCTTTTGTGCTCACGCTAGCTCTTCTACTATTGGGACATCTACTTTTGGATATAAACATGTCTGATCAACAACGTTCATCACCAGTGGTGTCTCCAAACCGCTTTACTCGAAATGATTGGCCACGGTCGATGCGGTCGTATCCACGCGGCACGTCAACATCTTTCAGACATTCACAAGCCTCTAGCATGATGGGATCTAGCCATTGCTGGGAGCCGTCAAGGGGGACAAGTTCCACGCCTAGTTCCAGTGGCACGCCGTTGCCTTGGAAATCGTCTGTAATAGCGTCTGGGGTGAGATCTATTTCCTCGATGCTTGGTTTGGTCGAGACAGACTCGGCTTTACGCCAATGGTCATTCATGGTGAGTACTCGTGTGTCACTTCATACTTTCATATATTAGGGATACTTGATAGGGACTCGAGTGGATTGTGCTGGATGTACATAAATTGCGCGATTTTGTCGAAGGAGATAGCCAAAGTGCCACTGCCACCCAAAGCCAATCGGAGGATTTTGAAATATTGAGACAGTCTCCAATCATGGGAGACAAATACAAGCTTCAGATAGGTATGTACATTTTGCGCAGGTCTCGGAGCGTTTGTTCACTACTCTAGCCTGCACACCACTGAGTGAAGAAACGCTACATTCAACTCGCCAGACGCTATCATTATACCTGACATCTCTAATGATGGATTTCGCCCAGAGAAGCGAGTATGAGATGGCCACTACGATGATGGTAGCCATTCGATGCCACGACACCAGAGTCGACGATTGCAACTTACGAGCAGACTGGGTTTGGCAGTTCTGGCAGCGTGATTGGGTTTTCAGGCAAGAGAGTGAAGTTTGGGGTGAGAATCTGTCTAGACTTCTATGCTCAGCGACTGATCTGTTCATTCAGAATGCCCTCTCCCTTCCTTGTCTGAGCTTTTGCAGAACTCAAGAATACAAGAAACCGATTCCTTTGTTATATGCGTCCAAATTCATTCACCCGCTGGACCGTATATACCTGAGCAGCCTTCCGTTGCTTATGTACCACGAGATCTTCTCAATGGCCTCGAGGCCTCTTTGGACAATCCCAGTCAGTGGTTGCCAAATTCCAAAGCCTGATACTCATGCATGTTTAGACACTGGAGACGTTCGCTTCGTTTGTCTAGAGAAGCTCAACCCTGAAATACATTCCAATGTCCTTCGACAAAGTCCGAAACTTGAAGCCGGACTCCACCACCGACCACCCTCTTCCAGCTCTTCTCATTCTACATTTTCGTCAGCAACAACAGCTAGAAAAAGAATTATCTATGCTCACTCAGATATTCTGACTAGAAGGTCGGAATATTTTGCAACCATGCTGTCGTCGGCGTTCGCAGAGGGTGCAGAACCTTCCAGCGGCGAACGCAGGGTGTATACTGTAGTCGTCGAAGAGGCAGATTTTGAAACCATGTACTGGCTTTTGAAGTTTTGCTACACCAACTGGCTTCTCTTTCGAGAGCAAGATGATCCGAGAGCTGCCGTCGAGGGTGTAGGTGCGGGTTGGAGCGCCAGATGGCTTGCATCTCGAAATGGAGAATGGGACTGGAAAACTCTATTAGGTTCCGTAGATGAGACACTGATGGATGCTAGAAGCGCAACTAGCGGCGAAAGCCACGGAACTACCATGCCTGATGTGAGTAGATCGGCTAGCAGGACGTCAGAGGTTTTCCGGCAGTCCGCCATGACAACTGTCATGAATACTACTACCTCTGGGACGGCTATGGTAAAAGTATCTCCATCCTCCAGCTCCTCAGCCCAACGAAACCGTAGGCCAATGCCAGGTACCAGCACTCTTCCCGTACCCGTTGGTGGGACATCGAGTCCGTCAAGACCGAAACCTGAATCATCTGGCCTTTCCCCGAGTCGTTATGCTGGAGCGGCACCGTCCAAACATTTTCCCATCTCCCCCCGCACGCCTCGGTCGCAACAGCCATCCTTGATGTCAACTCTTGACCCCCACCCTCACCCAGCACCTCAACCACCTCCTGCATCTGCGTTGTCGATGTATCAGGTGGCACATAGATACACTATGCCTGGACTTGCTGACTTAGCTCTGGAGCATATGCTGGCAACAATGACGCCACAATCCAGTTTCGCTCTTTTACTGGCAACAGCCACATGGGACGACCTCCATATTCTAGTGCAGGTTAGTATTGAAGTTACAATCAAAAAGGATTATATCTTAAAATATGTAGGACTACGTCATTGAGAAATGGCAAGAAGTTTCAGCATCAGAGGAATTTGAACAATGTTGCCAAGAAATTGCTGCTGGAGAGTGAGTTGGTCAATCTCCGCTGTAAACTCCACGAGTCTAACTGCTTCTTAGGTGGGGCCCTAATGGTGGAAAGACACTGACAGCAGTGCTACGCCGGCTTCGCTCCCCATCCACAGTTGCATAATATAAACACGCCTGGTTTTCACAAATAGTTAGTACGTATAAATATACATGATCCCGCGCTAGCTGTGCGAAAACTAAATACAATAGGTAAGTATGTTTGATACTTTGTGTCATCTAAGCTTTGCATCATCAATCAACATTTCTGATCTTCTACGATCCAGGAACCGTATGTCCCCCAGAACCCCTTGCATGTGTGAACAAGGATCTTGGAGAGGTCGGATAGGCCTACCTGGTCCTCGCACGCATCTGGCATGGAGCGGTATGTGCCTGCAACATGTGCAGGTGCAGTCTCACATAACAGCCTCCTGTTCTCGCCTTTCTTGATGTTCCGAAGCCTCGAACGAAAAAGCTTAGCCACGGTTTCAGCATAATAACCAGATAAACCTTGTACCCCAACGTACTCGCTTTTGTGAATCTTTCTTGATGCAACCCTGGCCAGAAAGTCCTTATGTTAGTTCAGGATATTCCAATGCCAGTTAAAGGCGTACCTTGTCAGTGAACTTGCCCCACACAGGAGTACAATCATTTTCACTGATATTCCAATGCTCTTTAACAACTCCAAATGGCCACTGGATAGACATTAGCTGCAGATGCTGCCATGCAGGCGGCAGAATGACAGACCTTAACCTCACATCGGTCAGGAGAGCGAAGGTCAAGACCATTGATTTGAATTACAGTTTCCTTACATGCCTGAGTACGATTGGCCCAGAACGGCACATTTCGCAGGCGCGCAGTATATCTTCGTATTCCATACACAAGACAATGTGCGTCACCCTTTAAGTCGTCCCAATATAAATTCAGAGTCGCAGGTATACCGTTGACATTTCCCATTTCTGTACTTGCATTGTCGACAATACTTGGGGGAAGTTCAGTACGGGGGTTGCCTGGGGATCCGGTAGGTAATGGTCCAGTGCTTTCAGTCGTGCGGATGGGTGTCTTTAGTTGCTCCTGGACTTCCAAAATGTCGGAGGATCGAAAGCCATGGAAACATTCTTGCAGATTTTGGAAAACGGAACTTGAATAACCTAGGAACAAGAGAAACATAAAAACAAGGACAACAATTGTTCTCTTGGCGTTTTTATCTTCGTCAAATGTCACAGAGATGAGGTGCGACCTTTCATTGGCGTAACTGGTCGGTCTGTCAACCTGTGATATGTAAAATGGATTGAAGTAGGCGTGGTCAAACCTTGTGGCATAGTTCGGGACGTGATAGGTGCGTCCACCCTGCCTAGGAGGTGAATGTATACGTGTTGGCCGACACGATCTCTTCACCTACCCGCTATCTTTGGAATGGCTTGAGTTCGACCCATGAAATGAATATGAAGGAGTAGAACTACACAGAAACGTCATCATATGGTTTTTTATGATGTAATTTCTGAAAGGAGACTCTTGCCTGTTCGTCTTTGGCATCTTCAAGACTTGGGTAAGAATTTTCGCCAGGAGCACTTCAGGTTATTAAATACGATGATTTGAAGCGCACGAGGTGTATGTGTGGTGGTCATATTCTGGTTTCGACAACAATCTTCCGCCGATTTGAGCTGAGGGGATCAGGTCGTTCGCTTTTCGAACGTATGTGAATCACACATCATCATCACAGTCATATAACAGTTGGCTCTTCTCACATTACTTCTCATGCCTGCTCTTAATCATGCTCTTAGCATAACTAGCGTCATCACTAAAAGGCGACTGGCTACTGCTGCAGCCAATGCAAATACCTTCAGAATCCCAGTCATCGACTTCTCCAAGTTCAAGAATGAAGTACGTCCGGGAAGAAGACAGCAAACGGCTGAGGAATTGGTCACTGCATTCAAAGAAAGCGGTTTCATTTATCTTAGAAATCATGGTATTTCTTCTGGTATGTCTACATGTCGACAGCAACCCTTCAACATTGTTGTACGACTCAAAACCGCACAGATGTGATTCGGTCTACTTTTCAGAAAGCCAGTTCATTTATCTGTGCCATCGTCCGTGTTGATGAATATAGTCCTAGAGTGCTGAATTCTTTAAACTCCCCGGTGAAGTCAAGGTACATTTCATATCGCCGGATGTGTGATTGTCTCAAGTAGACCGCTGTTCTTCTATCTTTAGTCGTCACTTGCTTGGGAAGACCCACGTTCAAATCGTGGTTATGTAAAGGTTGGCCGGGAGCGAGTGACGCAGTCTACAATTCCCGATGAAATCATGGCCCTTCGAGCCAAAGCCCCCGACTTCAAGGAGTCCATGGAGATAGGTAGAGATTGGGACAGTGAATGGAAGAATATGTGGCCTCGCGAGGCCGATGTTCCAAGTTTCAAGCAGATGATGTTGAATTTCTATCAGGTGTGTCTTGACTTTACCGAGACAATGCAAGTGTAATTACCGCAACCTGACTGACTGTGTGCAACAGACATGTCACAATCTGCATGTCGATGTAATGCGCTCGATCGCACTTGGACTCGGCCTTGGGGAACACTTCTTCAATGATAAGATCAACGACCAGTGTCATAATTTACGACTTCTGTCCTATCCACCTGTGGAAAGGACCTTATTGGGAGGTGAAGGACAGGCTCGCGCTGGGGTTCATAGTGGTGAGTATACACTGAAACTCCTTCTCAGCTCATTGACATGAGTGTTTAATAGACTACGGGACGTTGACATTGTTGTTCCAAGATTCCGTATGTTATGAATGCTTAGCGGCTGTAACATTCATTTTATCCCAGTTTGATGACCTTGTTTTACAGGTGGGAGGATTGGAAGTAAAAGACCACCATACAGGGACATTCATTCCGGCAACACCTATCGTGAGGATTTCCTTCCTTTGTCTATGCTGCCTGTGATCTCTAAGTTGCCCTAGGAAGGTACGATCGTTGTTAATGTAGGAGACCTTCTAGCCCGTTGGAGTAACGATGTGCTACGCTCGACCCTTCATCGTGTTGTACTACCTCCTGCGAAACAGATCAATGTCGAAGAAACGTTGACGCCTGCACGTCAATCCATTGCATTTTTCTGCAATCCGAATTTCAGTGCAAACATTGCATGTTTACCCAATTGTGGAGACAAGCACAAATACCCTCCAGTCAATGCTGGCGACTATATCATTGGCCGTCTTGCTGTTACTTATATCTGATTGGCTTTTGAATTCAGGTCGACAAGCAGAATACATACTATCGAATTTGCAAAGGTATCCTTAACGAGGACAAGGATTACATTCAGGTAGTACTACATCAAATGTCATCATCTCTGCTGCAGAATGAGAACCGTTTTTTGTCTTCCATGGTCCACTTAGTCAGATCCCAATCTTTCCAACTTCCTGATGGCACAATGGGTGCGTCTTGCCTGCATCTGTTCCATGCCTTTTCCAGATCACTCGTCTTAATCTCATGTTCCACGATCCTGCCTTTCATATACCATACATCCCCTGCCGCCTTGGTCTTCTTCACATGCTTTTCCACGCTGACTAGAAACTCTTTTTTCTCCTCGGCATCTTCGATGCTCTCCGTGTATCCGCGAAGGCGCGCCTCATACAGTGTTTGATCGGTCGTTGTAGTGTCTTTGAATAAGGTGCGAGCCTTAGCCTTGCAAATAGCTGGGTAATTAGACTTGTGATGGAAGCTTTCCATGTTTTCGCCAAAGGTATAAGCTGAGTGAAGCACGTTCTCTAGGTTGGGGAAGATACCTGGAGAAAGGCTGTTCGAGCCTTCCAGACTTTTGAGAATCTCCAGTAAGAGAGCCCCATAGAGGTCATTTGTGGCATTCGTGATTTCCTCGTCGCAACAAGCTAGCGGATGATCAGAAGGCATTCGAAGGAAATGTATTAACAACACTCACTCGCCCAGACAGATTCAAGCTCAAAGAAAAAGGTTAAGCCCTCGATTGTATAGAAAGCCCTTTTCCAATCTTTATTGGTGACCTTTGAATAGATGGTTACCAGTGCCATTCTCACAAGGTCGTGAAGGGCTTGAGGATAGTAGTCTGTGAATGTTTCCAGATTGAAAAGAAATGTTGAGCTCATGTCATCTTTGGACGGTGGCGTCGGTTTTGTGCTGCAAACATACCGTTATTTATATAAATGTTGAACGCGTCTGGATTCCGATTCTTCGCCATGTCGAGGAGATCATCAAATATTGCTTTTGCTTCGTTAGAAATGAAGATGTCAGCATTTAAGAAGGTATACTTCTACAAAATGTGATCAGTAGCTTACGCGTACACAGGACAATCGCACCTCATTATTTAGAGACATGGTAAGGGATAAAAGGGACAGTAGATAGTGAGCCGAGTAAGGGGAGAGATGAATAGATACCTCCGGATTCGGGTAAATAGTGCTATTGGAATAAGGAGAATCTTTCTAGCCCACCAAAATTGCCATTCTACGGACCGTCCCTGAAACAGGCACGGTAAGTACAACTCCTGGACAAGACTTTTCCTCATTCAGTATCGCCAAGACAGTAACAAAATTTGTTCTTCTCCGATTGAATGTAGTCTCTTGTTATCCCAAGAAATACACTAAGATACAGTCATGGGAAGCTACAATTGAATTAACTCAGGGCTGGGAAACGGTGCTTCGCCACTAAAAATTTTATCTCCACGAGCGCTCTCAAGCATAGCTGGTTCTTTAGTGTGTCAGAACTGAGGACTGACTAATGTGGTATGGTAGAGTCACTGACCTTAGAACAACACTCTAACATCGGTTGACAAATGATGCAGCACCAAAAGCCTGAAAAATAACAGAAATAAAATTAACACAGCTCGATAGACTAATTGATAGACTACTTGATAGACTACGCAAATGATAAGGATAAATTTTAAACCAAGCAAAGCAAATAGAAAGCTATTGACTACAATGAGATAAAACAGAGGTATGATCATGATCGGACCCTTTGGACAGAATGAATTACTTAAGTCTTCTTGCTCAAAAGAGCGTTAGTATGTTGACCCCCACAGGATACGGCATGGGCGGTCCAAGAACCACCTTCCTTGCGCACGACAACTCGCGGTGTTCGAACTTCTTCTTCGTCACCACAGCCAAGTTCACCTTGCATACCTTGTCCCCAACTATAAAGGGCACCGCCTCTGGTCACCGCCGCACTGTTGCGAATACCACAGGAAACTTGGGTAATAGGATCATCCATATCGGGGAAGGTGACGAGTGTTGGCTCAGGAAGAAACTGTGGTAATGGCTCCTTGAAATTTTTCTCATACTCCAACTTCCAGTCAACGACAGCAGAATTGTCATCTTCTAAGCCGAGCTGTCCTCCGTCCATGCGTCCACATGCATAGACTTTTCCTTCTCTCGTCAAAAAAAGGGAGTGATGTTCACCTCCAGCGACCTGGACCACCCTGTCCGATCCAAGGTTCTCTGCACTCAAAGCCTCAACCTTCTTGGGCTGAAGTATGACTGTACTCTGAGGCGATGACCAACCGGTGCCAGTTTGGCCCCAATTATTTAGGCCCCAAGCCCAAACATCGCCACGGTTATCGATGGCGAAGGAATGAAAGGAGCCAGCACCAACGTCAACACCTTTTCGTGAACGAGTAGCAAGACTAATCTTCGCAGGTTGAGTACCGCGGATCTTCCGGCGCTCCAATATTTTCCGACCAAGCTGTCCTTGTTCGCCAGCACCAAAAGTATAGATATTCCCATGCGTAGTGCAAGCGACGATGTGATTGGCACCAGCGGCTACCGAGGTGACCTTCTCATAGTCACCAGGTGTAGATTTCAGATCAAGTATCGGGGTAGGCAGATCTTGTTTATCCTTGCCATCGGAAAAGCCGAGGGCGCCATCCACCCCCTGAATTACTGTTAATAATATTTGGGAGAAAAGAGAACAAGAGACCCACTCGGAATGTTCCCCACGTGCGGAATTCACCCTTATCACTGATCGCAGCACCGATGCTATCGCCGGCAGCTACGCGTACAGCACGAAAATTCTCTTCGACTAATGTTTCGATGGGTCTTGGCCAGCTAATTAACTCATCGATATCGAGGAATGAGCCTTCATTGTCGGGGTCAGGAACATTGGTGGTGATGCGACCAAGAGCGGCATTGTCATTGACTCCACAAGACCATACCTAATACACAGTCAGTAACAGCATCACGACGGAGGACACCAACGCACAGTTCCCTTCTCATCTACGAAAAGGGTATGAAGACCACCAGCAGCGATTGACTCAACTCCAGCGCCTTCGCCACCGAAAGTGCCCTTCGCAATCTCTTCCTCGACCCATGGGTTTCGCCTAGGTTTGGACAGCTCACCAAGTACATCAGGTCCCATTCCAAATTGACCGAAGTTGCCAGCACCCCAGGCGAACGTAACAAGACCAGGCCTTGTAGGTTGGGGGGGAACAGGTAGAGCATTCAAGTAAGGCTTTGACTGGGGGAGAGGAGTAGGCTTCTCCTTAGGTACCTTCACCTTGACCTCGTCGGCTCCCTCGGCCTTGACCCGAGTCCTCCTTACGACGGGTTTTGTAGTGCTGCGAGTCTTCCTAGCAGGCGCAGGGGGTACATTGTTTGATTTTTTCGTGGGGGCAGCGATACGAGTACGCTTGGGAGCTGACCCATCAGTTCTCTCTGGAGAAGCTGGACGTTTATTCCGTGGCCTAGATGCGACTCCAGGAGCAGGATTAATAACAGGTTTGGTTGAAGCAGCGCGGGATGAGCGTCTGAGAGACATTATATGTGGGGGAAGTATGGGAAAGAAAAGTGATGGGGAAAAAAGACGGGTCAAAAGTATAAATACATCGGGAAACTTTGATCACGTGGACTACGCGTTATTGTTTATCATTTTGAACCAATTTCAAATTGTGTCACGCCTCGACCTTACCAGTCTAGATATTTGCGCACGTTTGTCACACTCTCACTGCAAGATGTACCCTCAGTTCTCTCGCCGTCTTTTGTGGGCTGGGATCGCTTTTATCTTTCGTTGCTACCGTTGGAATTACTACCATTATACTTTGAGAGACTAGGACAAGGATGTCTCAGATTGTATTGTTTATTGTTCTACACGAACACTGCAAAGTAGTCACATGCCAGTCGCCTGACACGACGTGTCACGAGCCATTCGCAATCATCGATCAAGCATTGCCAGTCACATGGCATGTGCATAACAGAACGCCTGCCGTGTGAATGCATCCATGTTCTTGAGGAGTAGCAGAATTCAATTAAGGTCTTTAATGCAAGCTGTAAGTATGACATACATCCTGGTCCATCCAGTAACAATTTCAGCAGCGGTATTTCCACCAGGAGCAGTATGGTCCTTATCCCTATGTGGATCTCAGTGTGGGCGACAGAGGGCGGTAAGGAACTAAATGTCAATCACCTTTTGGATACATGGTTGAGACCTGCAGATTTTCGGTGGTAAATCCTGCGACCGGAGAAGAGCTTTGCCAGTATGTGTCTCAGCTTTCCTCGTGCGCGACTTAATTTCGTTCGCAGAGTTGTGTCTTCCACGAGTGAAGACGTCAAAATAGCTATTCAGAATGCGCAAGCTGTATTCGAATCTGGAGTGTGGTCAAAAGCTTCGGTTATCCATCGCTCACAAGTACTTTCAAGTCTTGCCCGAGCTTTGGAACGAAGAACACCCGAATTTGCCCAAATGGAATCCTTGCAAACAGGGAGGACTATACGAGAATTGAATGCACAACTGGGACGAATTCCAGAATGGCTGTACGTATGACTCTGTCGCACTCTGTGTCCTCGCTACACTCTGATTCCAGCGACTATCATGCAGCACTTCTTCGAACAATGAATGCTTATGTTGCACCTACCCAAGGCAAACTATTGAATTATGTCCAACGTGTGCCTCTAGGCGTAGTCGCTCAGATTACTGTTAGTCCCGTATTCTCATCTCCTGCTGGGATTTTTCACGAATCCTTCACTAGCCATTCAACCATCCGCTTTTTATAGCAGTCAAAAAGATCGCCCCAGCGTTGGCAGCTGGGAATAGTGTCATTGTAAAACCATCCGAAGTAGATTCATCTGAATGTTGGTATCACCACCGACCCTGATAGAGACGTATGCAGCTGGCACCCATAACCGTCTTAGAATTCGCTAGGCTAGCCACGGAAGCAGGAGGTGAGGATTTCGCATTAGCAAATCCGAGGCTTCATACTGAGAAAGAATCCCATTAGTGCCAGAAGGTGTTTTGACTATTCTCCCAGGACTGGGTCCCATTACAGGCAAAGAGGTCGTTCAGAACCCACTCATTCGAAAAGTTGATATCACCGTAAGCCTGTATCTCCAGCTTCTTACCCTCAGACTTGAGATCAGTCCTCCTCTAGGCTGGGACTCGTACAGGACGCAATGTAGGAAGTCTCGTTGGTGGGAATCTTGTTTCATTTACAGCTGAGTTGGGTGGCAAGGTGCATCCCAAATTGCCCTTTCAGTTTTTCTCCTTTCTCTGACGATCTTGTGCCATAGGCACCTATTGTAGTTTTCAATGATGCAGATCTCATCTCCTCCGTCAATGGAGTAGCATTTGCCGCATTCATAGCTTCCGGTCAAACATGTGTTTCTGGCACACGCATCCTTGTCCAAAATGATATTCACGACACTTTCATGTCTCTCTTCACTGAGAAAGCCGAATCTATCAAACGTCGGATGGGCAATCGTACGAAACACCCATTTCTTTCCTCATAAAAACAATATGAGCTGACGTTTTCCGCAGCCTTAAATCCGAGGTCAACCATGGGATCTGTGATTTCTGTTGATAGCCTGAAACGAATAGATGACATGGTCATGCGCACTTCTGGCAAAATTATTATGGGAGGAGGCCGTATGATGGGTACTTCAGATTTGGATGGGTTTGATTTCTCGAATGGCAGCTTTTACTCGCCTACTGTCATCGTTAATATTGAAACAGAAGATGAGCTCTGGAAAGAAGAAATTTTCGGACCTGTAGTGGTCGTTCGTAGATTCCAGGTGTGTAAAACCTTTCTCGTAATGCTTGGTGTTTGATACTGACACATCTCAGAACGAAGCTGAAGGTGTGGCTCTAGCAAATTCATGCAAGTATGGATTAGGTGCTGGGATCTGGACCTCGGATCTCTCCAGAGCACACCGCGTGGCTGCTGAGATCCAAGCTGGACTTTGTTGGGTCAATACACATCATCGTAACGACCCGAGTTCCCCTTGGTGAGATGTGGCCTGTATTGCCATCGTTCTATGTTTGAATATCATTCTAGGGGCGGAATGAAAGAGAGTGGAATAGGCCGGGAGAACGGTTTAGAAGCATTCCATGCCTGTATGCCTATTTCATTCTTATGAGGTCTGCCTGAGTTTCGAATTGTTTTTCGCAGATTCCCAGACTAAATCTACCATTATCAACGTGGCACTTCCTGAAGAAACCAGGTCTTTGGACGACTGGTTCTCGGACTCTCCTGAAGGGAAACGCTACGGTTGACCAAAATACAGGATCATCCAGCTCATGGTACCAAGGTCTTATCAATGTGGAAATGGATATAAATATATATATGACCATGAAGGGGTTCTTCAACTTGTCGTTTTGACTGCCTCCTTCTCTGGACTCTGTTGGGCATGATCTATACTATGATCAATACGCAGAAAGAACAGATACTCACCTCATGAATTTCCACTGGTGGGTCGTCAATGAAATCAGGCACTTTATTCATGTCTGTGAGATATGATATTTCCTCTTCCTCTGGTTCCATCGCCAGTGCCTCGAGTTCTATGCCAATCAATCTTGATTTTGTGAATCGAAATTCCGTACAGAGGCAAACGTACCGGCTTCAAGATCGGCTTCGTCAAGTTCATCTGGGACAGCGTAGGATCGTCCAAACATCTCCTGAACTTCATTTGCCTGCTCGAGCAGCTCCTCCATATCATATTGCATGTTCTATGACGGGAAAGCAGTCATCATCATCAGTCTGAAAGATCAGAGAACACAAATATACCTCGATCTTGTCAATGTCAACCTTGCCATATTGTCGCTTCAACTCCTTATTCGCAGTTTGCATAGCATCCATAGTCGCCATTGTGTTTCTTAGGTTCTCTGTTGCAATTGCAGTGGACTCCATGTTGAATGATTGTTGAGTGAGTTGGGCGAGTTGGTTTTCATACATCTTCTTTTGCTGGAGGGTACGGAGTGCTCGTTGTTGGACTGCCTTCTGCAAGTTATTGTAGCAAGGGTGAGGGGACATTAACAATAAGTTCGAAAAGTCTTCAGCATTAGAGCAGACCTTTCCAGGACTATTCCGCAGTTTACTCATCTGCTCCTTGTAACGTGCAAGTTCACCATCAAGTTTTCGAATCTTGACTTCTATTGAGCCTATACGTGTATCTGTCTATCCTCATATGATGCCGGAGATAGCATACATATATAACCTAAATTTCAGGAGCGAGTAAAAGATGAGAATGACGGACTGCGGCAATGGCATCCTGAATAGTCGGTTTTGGTTTCTTGCTAGACGACGTTCCAAAGAGTCGATTCATGGTGAAAAACAGATCCCCTTGAGTGAAGTTTTACGCCTGGATATGACTGGTTTTGAGTGTCCTATGTTCTGAACTGTGATACAGAGGAGGTCTGCTATGCTTGAACACAATCTGGTCCGCAGTCGACTATCTTGACTGAGCATGGTGCTGGCCACTTGGCGATTACATCACTTGTTACTAAATTGGGTATCTAAGTGCTGGCATAGCTTTTCACGCCAATGTATGGCTCTGGTTATAGATGTCCTACTATTATGACAGGAATCCACGAATCGCGCCTCCAACATTCAGAACATCAATCCTAACAAAGCGCACGTCATATGGCTAAGGACAAGATCTCAAAAAGAAAAACATATCCACTCACAAAAAGGTATCATGCCCCCATACACCACCCAGCTCATAATAACTCACATTTCCATTACCCGCCATTCTCAAAGCATCAGCGACCTCTCTCTGCTGTTCAACAGTGAACAAAATATCACTCTGTACACCCAGCACCAACGTAGGTATATCAGCAAGAGGAGTCATACCTGCTGCGAGATCAGATAAATGTGGTGCGGGATTTACTGGTGGAGGGTGGGATTTTGAATGAGATGTTTTATGCTGTTCTCGTGATTCCAATTGAGAAAGGGTGGAAGGAGGTGAGAGAGGTTTGATGTTAAGAGCCTTCAGTGTGGAATATGTCAAGTCAAAGAGATCCATAGCTTTGGAGATGTAGATGAGAGAGTTGGCGTCATATTTTAGACAAAACTGTTCGCCTTGGTGATCGAGGTAGGTTTCAATCAAAAAATCAGGGCAAAGCGCCGGCGTGCGATTGGGCCCAAGTTCTTGGGTGGCAATCTCGGGGACTTTACGGACTTGACGACCGAATCGTTGATCCCATTCTGGTCCTGAACGATAGGTGATAGTAGCGATCTCTGTGAGGTAGTCAGAATGTGTAAGAGATAAAGTAAGGGACAACGTGACCTACGTCGTGCTAGCTTCATACCCGTATGAGGGGGCAGTCCATTGTAGTAGGAACCGTTATTCCAATTTGGATCAGCCATAAGTACTAGGCGTTGTTTAATTGAGACTAAGATAGAAGAAAAAGGAAGGCGCACCACTGCGTTGTGCAAACCGCATTGCAATACTAGAAGGCGTGCTCCTTGCAGTTCCACTGATGCTAACGATATTCCCTACTCGCTCAGGGAATAACCAACCAGCAGCTAAGCTCTGCATGGCACCCATAGAGCAGCCCACGCTTGCATACAGCTTCTTAACACCCAGATGATCCAAAAGCGAGAATTGTCCCCGGACCATGTCGAATATTGAAAGAACAGGAAATCTCGCTGCCCAAGATTCACCAGTGTTAGCTTCGATGGAAGATGGCCCAGTGGATCCATAGCATCCTCCAAGGACATTCGTACAAATGATAAAGAACTGATCTGTATCCAGAGCCTTTCCGGGCCCAATAAACTTTTCCCACCATCCGGGAGCGGGATTGAGACTGGTTGAAGCAGCATGTGATGAAGCCGAGAGACCAGTATGTAACAAAATCACATTGTCTTTTGCAGGTGAAAGTGTTCCCCAAGTTTCATAGGCTATATCAAACGACGGTAAGGGGATAGGGGAGTATGTGAGGGGAAGAGGATGAGGGTGATGATATTTATGGTATGTCGTCGGATTTGGTCTGGCATAAGATGGTTCGGGACCGGTGTCTGTTTGTTCGTCATCTAGAGTAGATTTACGTTGGGAAAAGGACTCCAGGATGCGGGATGCACGGGCTGCATGAGCATCCACGCAGGGAAAATGTGGTTGGCCTCCACGAACGCCGCTCTGTGACGGAGCTGGGCATGCTGATGACGATGAAAAACGGCTGAATCCTGGGTACAGTCGTGGCCACGGTGTTCTTGGAAGTATTCTGGAAAGTGTGCAGAGGGACATGGATGGCAAGCCCAAGTGAAATGTCGGTCATATCGTCTTTGAGCGGCTATGAGCACAAAATGACGTCTTGGAACACCTAACCCTATTGCAGATGATCAATCAGCGAAAACTGAGCTGCGCAAGACGTTGACTCACATCTAGCCATTGCTGATGTCCGATTGGCTTTGAGGAAGGCGGCTGACAGGGGCAATCATGAATCAGTTGTGCCAGACGGCAAAAAAAATAAGATCGACACGAGACTGATCTCGTCCCAACTTCAAAACAAGCGGCATCAGATATTGCGCTGGGACCATGGTAGAATGGAGGATATCCCGAGCAGGGGTCGATGGAATTCTGGCCATAATCTTTTCCTCTGAAAACCTCACAGACGACTTTTTCTCTTTGTCTGCAGCTGCAGGCACTCCGCTTCGCGGACTCGGTACTCTGGGAAAGTTTTAAAAAATGTGCGTAGATACACGAGTTCATCGTGCCTAACACGTGTTGTCCTCCTCTTCCAGCTTTCTCCTCTTCCCATTGCCAGTTCATCACACCGTAACGAGAGATTATACCAGGTGCAACCTCTTTCCCCAGACATGTCTTAGTCGCCATGCTCAACTCGGTGTCATTTCCAAGGATCAATCCGGCCGTTCGGGTCTCGCCGATGCCCCGGAATCATTTTATTCAGGCAACAAAGTGCTAACTTGCGTAATATGTTTTCCCCCACATTCAGCGCCACAGGCGAGAGGCCTGCACGACCGATGAAGAAAGAGAACAGAGTGCGTCCAGCATCAATGCAAATAATGCATACCTGATAAATTACTGCTAGTTTTATAGTATCCTCACTCGTTCTAGATCCCGTCCACGGCCCCAAATCAACATATCAGCCCCCGGCCCAGTATCCAACGTACCGCAAAATGGCCATACGAAGGAGAATTTTGGTTCAAAACCACCATATAAAATACCATCTCGTCCCATAAACTCGACGACGATTACAGTTACTACAGCTACAGTGGGTACGCCGAAAGTTCAAAGACAGCCACCATCTTGCATCCCAGTGCCTTCTTCAATTCGGCAACCAGAAAGTTCTGAGGTCAATGTTCCAGCTAACCTATGCCGTAAAATCAACATTTTTGGTATTTCGATCTCAAAGCCGCGATCACGATCGAGGTCACGACCTAGGTCACCCCGCCTGTCGATGGATGCTCCACCTCCACCTCCCCCCGGATTTGAGGAGGATTCTCGACCCCAGTCACCTTCCAAGTCATCCTCTCGAGCTACTAGTCCAGCATTACCGGCCGCTCGGGCCAACCTTTCTACAACACATTCCCATAGCTCCCTCACTCTCCATGATCAGCCCAGTCGGACGAAAGAGCTCGATGGGGATGTTCGTCTTGGCTCGGCGAAGCTCCGGGCCTTCTTCTCATGTGAGTCTATCCTTCTTCACACAACGTGCCTCGGGATAACCACTCTTCATCCAGACAAGGATACTAGTCAGTCACAAGATCATAGTTCTCCGAGCGTACTCGTTTCTGCCCCAAAGCGCGTGCCCTCGCTGCAGCGATGCGGCCTCAACAAGGCAGTCTCTGAATTTCCCACAGGTCCCGTCTACTCATGTCCTGACTCTGACATCCCCAACGTCCCAGCTTCTACAACCCGTTCAAAGACGATCTCAGGAGGACCAATCAAGTCCGCTGGTGCCTCGGCAAACAGGTCCCGCTTCGGATTCAGGAATAGATCATTTGACACTGGGTTCCGGTATCATGGTACAATGGATGTCGTTGATGAAGAAGGAAGGCTATCAAGGGAATCAAAAGATCTACAGATTGCGGCGGTGTCGCGGTATCCAAGTTTGAAAGGAAAGGAAAAGGAGCTCCTTGATAATCCTACATCAAGGAAGAGTTTTTCGAGGACGAGTAGGGGTGCATTGAACAGCAAACATGGTAGTTTTGACTTTGAACGTCCTGGTTTGGGTGCCAATGCGCTGCAGAGATCACCGAGTAATGGGACATCAACCACTGTGACAAGTGCTTGGAGTCGAAGTGGTGAGACTTTGCCAGTGAGAGAAAGTGCTTTAGGTCCAGGATTGGCAGGTGTAGGGACGATGCAGAAAGATACATCCGTGAAGAGAGGGAAGGAGAGGGAAGAGATGGCAAAAGAATTCAAAAAGCAGGCAAGGGCGAAGAAAGATGTGGTCATGGAGGATTCCGAACCGGGTCCTCCCCCGCAGATGGATCCTCCCCCTGCTCATTCGAGTAACGGACAGCAAACACCACTTTCTACTACGACATTAGGAAAATCCCCGAGTTTCAGCAGAGCTTCTGCGAGACGGTTTTTCCAATCTGGAAACCGGAATATGACTCAACATGGGTTGCTCCCATTCGAATCACCAATTTCCTCGTTGACCCGGAGTACAACGGCTGCTGGTGCGGCTAAAGAAGTTTCTGAACCCTGGGATAGACGAACCGAACAGGGAAAAGAACAGGAGAAAGAGCGGCCTGTCCTCAAGGAGCAAATCAAAGACCAATTAACAGAAAGCAAGGGCGATCAGAGCCCTAAACGGAGTCGATTGCCCGTATCTACGTCTAAATACACTACCCTCGCTGCTTATGTTGGTTCTGGAGTCAAAGGTCGGTCGTTGGATCTCAATCTTGGTCTTTCTTGGGCTCCTTCGAGAGTCCGAGAAGATGTTTTATTGAAATCATCATCCCTTTTTCATCGGTCAATGAATGCTTCATCAAGCTCGAGATCATTAAATTCATCTGCTCATGACCATGGTACAACGGGTTCCAAGTCGGACGACATTGCGTCTGCGAAGTTGAAACTTGGGAGAGAGATTGGAGAGCAGTTTAAGGAACTACTTGGAGAAGCTAGGTATATACGGTTCAAGATGTGTAAGTTTTTACTTTTGCAGGCTCTAGGAGAGCTGTGGCTCACCCCGCAATGGCTGTTCTGTTTAGATATACATCAGTTTGATGCTCGCGAAATTCCTTTTGATGGTCCGACTGGTATCATTTCCAAAGTGGATGCGTTACTGGCAACTGTACCTACCTTACGGCTGGATGAAAAAAGCCGACTTATGGATAACTTTGTGCGGATTATTTTGCAAAATGTGTGATAGTCCTCCTGTTTTCTCCGGTTCGGCTTCTATTCTGGAGATATAGTATCTTTCAGTTTCTGGTCAGTTTGGATAGCATCATAATTTCTCAAATTAATTTATTTCTCAGTCCCTGTTTTCTTTCATTTCTTGTATGATCCAGTATCCATACTTGATTATGTTTGTTTATTGGGTTTACCTATGCGCATGTGAGTACCCCTTTAGTTTCCACTCATTGGACTCGTCTTTGTCCTTATACGTTCAAGTTATTGGTATTGAATATCCTGCGCGTTCCGCTGATGTGTTGTATGATTTTGATATGATTCTACAGAGCATTTTGCATGTTACTCATAATTTGTTTTCATATCATCAAAGTTGGCATACCTTTGCTATGACCATTTACTGTTCTGTTGCTTCTTGCTGTTCGCATGAGTGTCATGAATGAGTATGAAGTATTTGCTCATTAATGATGGTGGTGTTTACAAGACAACCTATCCCAAGACCAAAACGATAATTCAAAGAGTATAAGAAATGGAAAGAGATGTTTATATGGCTGGCCGTAAAGCGCGGAGGCGTTGCGCCAGTTGGTCATCTTCCTCGAATACCCGTTCTTTCGGACTAGGCTCAGTGAGAGCGTCGACGTTCTTTGCGCCCAGATCGTGCTGCAGCTCGATGTCAGCCTCTTCAGCTGTTTGGCGAAGAAGAAGGTCGATCTGATCTTGTGGTGTTGAGATGGCGGTGGTTGTCCCTATAGCGTCTTCCAGGTATCCTGTTTGAACATCGAGATCGGAGAATTGGGTTTCAAATCTATCCATGACCATGGATATCTGTTCAATAGCCTATTAGGAACTGTAGTAAGAGAGAGCTACTAAAGAGCCGCCTACCCTTTCGAGGTTCATGCTCTCCATAGCCTTGTCCATCCCTTTCACGACTGATGTCATATTTCCAGTGACTTGACGCATGGTAACGGCAGTCTCTACACGACTGGCAACGGCATCAATACGGCTTGACAGCCTGAGCAGATTGAGTGATTCGCTTTTCTTGCGAATGGAATTAGAGGCATATATCCGAGCTCCCTCGTTGTTGCCTTGTTGCAAAGCCTAGAGATTAGCACATGAGTATTATTCTTGACATATCGATGAAATATACCTTTTTGACTTTAGATTTCTCTACGTTTTCATCTTTCTGTGCTTTCTTTGCCTGACGATTTAGAGTCTTTGCAGTGAACTGTATATCGAGTTAGGATGGTGAGATGGCCATTTGGACCAGTGCTTGCCTTGAGTTGGAAAAGGGTTTCTATGTCAAAATCAGCAAATTGTATGAGGGGATGCAGCGATCTACTGACTCTCAAGATTGCTCATGGGTCTTCAATGCCGCACAGTGCGAGGCACAGCCACCGATAATGAGGACTCACGCACGTGAGAAAGTCCCACGTGTTCATACGACATGCGTCTAATTTTCCTTGCGGTTGTCGGTATCTTTCCTGCGTTCTGCCGCGAACTGCTGTGTGTTCAGTGAAAAGGGAACTTCTATGGGGCTGCTTTATTATGTGAGGTAAATGCTGAGTATTTTTTGTTGATGAAAATTGAGATCTAATGCCATGGAAAAAGTTACCTTGCTGTCTTCGCAGCGTTTGCCTTCATTACCCTTTCGCTAGGTGCGTACCGCATTCTTTCCTTGTTTGGCAATGTTGACAATATTTTCAATATTCCTGGTCTTTTTTAGCGAGTGGGCTGCTGTATGTATCGGAATTGATTGAAGAACATAGTAGACTTGCCAAGCAAACCGGTCAAAGAGGGATTTATGTATGTCATATCCATACACCTTTAATGCATTGTTTGACAATGATACAATCAGACCGTGATTTTTTTTCACGTTGTATTATACTTCACAGACTCGCTTCCATTTCTCCAGACTACCTTCTCTATCATCTGCCACATTGTCTACCTCCAGAATTTCTCGCATACCTGGCCACTCATATCACTCTCATCGCCAGCCTTCATTGCTTCCTGCATACTGGTTATTGCGGACCACTTCACATGGTTCTTCCACTTCTCGCATTTTACACGTCAGGCGAGATATCCCAGGAGTCATCTGGGCAGCGGGTCGACGGCACCAGGATTCATTGAAATTGCGTCCTTCTTCGGTATCTGTGTGTGGCTGGCACCTCTGTTTCTTTTTCTCAGTCTGAGTGCAAATGACAACACACTACCAATGTCGTCAGGTGTGTATGTATCTCCTACAATCATCAAGTTCTTCTGAATCTTGTTTCGTGCAGGATCACCTTCCGTGTCTTCGTTCTCTGCTTCCTCGTCATCTACCCATACCTCTCTATTCCGTTCTATTTTCTCCTTCCTCCCACTCTCTAAAAGCAAGTCTCATCAAGATAGCAATGGACTAATTGCCTTCCCCAGATCTCCATCTACTCATTTCACTCCTCCGGTCTCTCCACGCATGCCCCTTGCACCTCCTCGTACACCTACTCTCCCTCACTCTCCAGGACCCTCACGTTCAACTGTCACAGGCGTCCAAGAGCTTCGAATTCCAGCACATACATCTAACACAGATTTCAGCTTACACTCACCTCCCCTAGCGCGACGCTCTATCCATTCGGATGGCAAGTTGGGAGCACGTCGATTGGCGCAACCAGGTCTGAATGATGAGGTTTTCCATTAGATTACTTGGGTATCCACTTTTGAAAGGAATTCTTCAAACAAAGAATTTGTCCGCGATCGCAGTCTGGTCAACAAAATGCACAAGATCAGATAGCGAGAAATCACCTAAGACCAGTATCAAACCTGTATGACTAAAAGTCTATGCCAGAATCCAATTGCTCCTGCTCTGCTACTTGGGAGCTAGATTGGGGTTTTTTCTCACTGCGTCTCGAGGTGGTACTTTTCCGGAAACATCAACTCAAGAAAGATCTGTAAAACATGTGAGAAATAGTATCGTTTTCAGTCTTTTTATTTTTAACAGAGCGTTACTGTAGGGAATTTGAGTCCGTGTTAGTTTATGAGGAGTAGGCGATAAAGGGCTAGGTCAAGGGTTAACCATAACAAAGACCTAAATATAGCAAAGACAGGTTTCAATGGGGAAACATGATGTTTAATCTGATCGTCTTGAGCAGTTACATTTACTATCTTGCCAATCAACATTAATGTCAATGTTCTCATGATCATTTCAACAGCACTTTCACACCTTATCATGTACTTTAGGAGGAAGCATTTTGGACGATTGAACGGGGAGTTGAATTTAAGAAAATAGTATCATGTATCAAAGTTTGTAAAGTAATAGGCATTAATGTAGAAAATTAGTTGTGAGTGTCAATTATAACTGAGGATGTGCAGAGTAAGTCTTTGAAAAGAAATAAGCGGTCGGGATGAACAAAGGCAAAGAAAAGAAAAGAACAACTGGTGAAAGGGGGCTAAGTCTGTTCTTCAAACTCCCCATCGCGAACAAGGGATGAAAGTAATGGCCAATCTGTGCTTTTCTGGCAAAGTTGCCTGAATTTACCTTCTGTGTCTCGCAAGAGACGCTTAGGTGAGTCGAACTCGGCAATTCTTCCATCGTCCAAGACCAGAACTCGGTCGTAATCAATGATGGTCTTCAGGCGATGAGCAATGGTTATGACTATTGCACCAACGAGCTCATTGCGCATAGTATGTTGAATCTACACATTATTAATAAGCGAACAAGAGAACGGGCGAGATATACGTACTTGATCATCCAAACGTGTATCAATCTGGGAAGTCGCTTCATCCATGATGATAATGTTTGTCCTGCGCATCACGGCCCTTGCGAGTGCGACAAGTTGCTTCTCACCTGCACTCAATGATCCGGGGCTAATATACATATCTAGGATTGTTGGCTCTTCAGCACTCGGGGTAAAATGGAAAGCAGAAGTCAAATGACAACGCTCCAGGACTTCGAAGCATTCTTGTGGCGTATATTGGTCCAAGGGATCGAGATTACTCTTGAGGGTTCCGGAAAAGATTGAAACATCCTGGCTGATGATAGTCTGGAGATCATCAAACATGAATGACAGAATAGGCCAGTTTTCAGTTGTACTTACCACTCTGGTTCTGAGATCCTCTAAACCTATTTTCGAGATGTCGATTCCATCAATCCTATTTGGAAGTTAGTACAGATGTCCTGTCATGCTTCATGTGTCCATACATAATTCTGCCCTCACTCGCTTCCACCATTCTTAGGAAGGATAGAGCTAATGTTGATTTCCCTGAGAGAAACAAATGAAGAGACTGACATCAGCCTCTAACCAGAAACTCACCCGACCCGGTCCTTCCGATCTATAATGGGATACTCAATCTCCTAGCTTAATAGCACATAGCACGAGATTACTCACTACTCCAATCTTCTCAGATGGTCTGACAGTGAAACTCACATTCTTGAGAGCAGGTGATAGATGTGGGGCATATTGAACCGATAAACCATCAACAACTAGCTCTCCAGATGAGGAAGGCCAATAGGCAGGGGGTCGAAATTCCTTGATGATCGGCGGGGCTTCCTGAGGAACGTCAAGATACTCCATCACTCGTTCTACGCTGTTGAAGTCCAACTCCAGCTGTGCAGCGACCCTATGTTGATGGCTCAGACGCCTAGGAATCTGTGAAAGGACCGACATACTTGACTAATTGCCGATTAGCTTCGGCAAACGCACCAGCCTGACTGATGACGACAGCAGTAAAACCATCTGTAATCCCTGCATGTAATGCAATAAGTGTGGCCATGAACACGACGATGGAACCCAAGCCTGTAAGGTGTTGGTACTGGCGGTCAACATATTATACATGCACTCACAATCGTAACGCCATCGTAGCCAGCCATTGACAAGCCACTACAGTTGGTTGGGTAAGCGATTTCTGCGATCCTGATGCTACGTACATAAACGTGATCAAAAGTCTGAAAATGGTCAACCTGAACGATCGCACCAAGTTAACGAATAGCACCCAACTTCACAACGACGTACCTTTTGGTAAAAACAATCTTGGTATCTCTGTTCCATGCCGAAAGCTCGAATGTGAGTAATTCCTTGCAAGAGTTCATCAAAACCCGAGAACGTGGGAGATAATGCGATCGACTCAAGCCTTCTCAGGTCCCGAGAAGTCTTGATATAAGGAGGTGCAAGTCGCATGTAAAGCCACGCAATGACGAGAGCAAACGGTCCAAAACCAGGCACGACCACAAGGATGGTGATGAATGACGACATGAAATCCATGATACCCGAAAGGCAGGCTTTTGCAGAATTCTGTAAGGCGCTATCTATTGTGCCAACATCAGAGGTGAAGCGGTTGAGAATGCGGCCAATGGGAGTGGTATCAAAGAAACGGGATGGGGCACGGGTAATTCTAGAAAGTAGTGATGAAAATAGTGACCGAGCAGCCTTGAGGCTAGCATAGTATCCCAGACTTATGTTCAATAATATCGAGATGGCGCCGGCGGTTGAGATCCAGAGATAAATTATCAGCCACGGCACTACATCAACGTCTGGAGAGGGTAAACTTTCCCAAGGATATGAAGGCAATCGATTAAAGATGGTGGGGCAAGCGAGAACATTCAACAATAAACGTTTTTTCTCATATGCTTCACCCCACTTGGCAAAAAATATCTAATCGTTGAAGATCGTCTGTTAGCATACACAGGAACTTGGTGGGTTCTGTCACCAACCTGATTACCAATACCGATGAGTCTTATAATCAGCATGATGATGAGTGACATGATCCAACACCAAACACCTGCAGCGTAGATATAGGTCAAGTAGGTTCGCACAGAGACCCGACCTTCAGCGCGGACCTCTGCCTCAATAAGTTTACCCTCAGCCAAGTCTGGCTCTGGATCAGGAGAGTAAGCCGAGGTAGCCGTTCCATTGCCCGTGAGGCCAGCACTGAGCTCGAGCTCGTCAACAGCAGCAGGACTATCTTCCACTTCAGCACCTAATTGATCCTCGGACTTGATAACCTCATCAAGAATATCTTCCTGGACACGCTTTGGTTTAACACCATGATGCAATACTTGTCCTGCATCAAGTTCCACTACATAGGACGCAATATGTAGGCAAAGGGAGATGTGGTGGGTGGCCAGTATGATGGTCCGGTTCTCGGCAAGGCTCCCGGTAAAGCAAGACTTCACAATGTGCTGGGCCGTGTGCATGTCGACAGCTGCCAAACTTCTTGGCAATGAAAACAGCGTCTTAATAGAATTTCATGAGCAACTCACGGATCATCAAGGAGCATACACTTGAAAAGCCATTAGTCTCGAGATTAGATGAGAGCACAGAGAAAAATACCTGGGCTTGAGAGTATATTGCACGGGCCAAGGCAATCCGCGCGCGTTGCCCACCAGATAGGGTGATTCCTTTCTCACCGATTTCTACCGATTGATTTCAGGCAATAGTTGGATGTAGTCAAGTTGTCTCCACACACCAGTGAGATCGCCGGCAGGAAGAATTTTCAGATCCGGGATGAGAGCACAAGCCTCGACGACTTCATCGTATCTGGATTTATTGTAGCCATAAGCAGAGCCAAAAACAATATTATCCCGAATAGTCGCGTGCTCTAACCCTATCCAGCCGTTGGATTAGCAAGTCATAGAAGGAAACAAAACAAATTCACATGGATTTTGACCACAATAAGCAAGCTTATGCTGTGTTTTGTTGACATGAACGAACCCAGACACGCAGTGCATCTCTACTCGGGCTCAATGAGAGATTAAATCTGGCAGATTGATTATATTACCTCCAAGCAGAGCCGAGAATAGAGCGGTCTTCCCAGATCCTGTCGAACCACTGATCAGTGTTAGCTTCCCGGATGGAAAGATGAAATTGAGGGGGCCAAGGCAAAAACGCGAAGGTGTGGGATCCCCTGAGCAGTCATCCCACTCAAAAGTAGCGTCACTAAATCCAATATCCTTCCTTTGCTGAGGACTATTATCACAAGTGAGAGTAGAGGCCCAGTCTGGAACCTCTCCTTCTGAGAGAAAAGCTTCAATTCGCTGCATAGATACGTGGGCTATGAAATGCGTGAGCATAATTCCAGGTAGTGCCATCAGCAACCACACCTGTCAAGAGGGCCTGAATCTGGCCTGGCAAAGTGGCCATTGGTCCCTGTAGATAAGAGAAAAGTGCAAGAGCAGTGAAAGCTTTGGACACTGTCAGTTTCTGTCCTTCAACAAGTGTATAGCATAGGAAGGCAACAAGTGCGGTGGCAGAGGGAATCCAGATCCTACAGAGTGCGGTTCTAGTTGATTTCTAGGTAGGGTGAAAATATCTGACCAGATAAATCCCACAATTACTTCTATAACATAGGCACGAATCCTCCAGAGCAACTCGTCACTTCGGGCACCTTGGGCTCGGGAAGACCAATAGTTTTCTAGGTAGATCAACAATAAGACCAGGCAATACAGAAAGTGAAAAAACCTACCCCACCCGTAAAATTTGAGGAAACGTATATTCTGTAGGAGCTCATTGACAGTATTGAGACGTTTGTCCATAGCCTCGAGCATTGATCTTGCGATCTTGCACCATCATTGATAGATTAAACTTGTTTGAGAGCTATATGCTTACCAAAATGTTCACTTGAATCAGTGGATAGCTGAGCAACCATGCAATCAGCACAATGATTACGCTGGCGAGAGAACTCCAGCCTAGGACACTGGTTCATTGGGGCATGATTTATAATCACGAACAAGCAGAAGAGCAACGAACTTGTAAAGGAATATCAACGCGATTACAAGGCGAACGGGAGCCGTGCAAATCCCAGAAAATTCCCAAAACCGTTGCGCAACGGCATATGAATCTCCACTGATGACCACTAAATTTATAAATTTAACCCGCATTGAAGTGTGACACACCGCATGATATTAACAACTCTTCCAAGTTTGGAATTTGCTTCATTGCTGTTAAGATTTCTACTGACTTCCCGTCTCATGAGAGCCTTGTAATGAATGGCACAAAAAAGTTGCCCCCGGGTGCGTTCGTAGCAGCGTCTTGTATGCCATGCTTGGAAAAGGTCAACCTGTGCGAAGGATAGATTGGCAAAAAAGGCAGCGATCGCCCATAGATAGGCTTTCTGCCGCGCTGCGGAGGTATCGTGCGCCAGGGCAGCCAGTATCTCCTTCAATGCATACGGTGGGACGAAACCTATCAACAGTAAAAAGACGAGAAGGGGAATTATGACCAACACTTACCAACGATGGCACTCCAAAGCTCCAAAATTAAATCTAAGAACAGATCAAGTGAGTTAGATACAACCAAGAAACGGAGAAGCGAGTGGGTAGGATGTCTGTCTGGCGTGAGTATCAAGAAGTCACCGTCCGAGCTTTACATACCGAGATTGATATTCCAAACGCTTATTAAATAAATTACGATGGCGAAAGTACGGAGACAAACTCCAAACATCTGTCTCCCTGAGTGTCCTCCTTGTAGCCAGCATCATGAGGGGTTCAACAAATTTGAAGGTGCACCAAGACCACAGTGTAACATTATCCTCAGGATTGGAGAGCAAATGTGACGGAACCTAAGTAGGTATTCAAAAACCGCCATAATTAGTTATTGATAGTACATACGTCGTAAGGTCTTGCCACATTTTCACATGGGAGTGAAGTCGTGAGTGGAAGTGTCCCGGCGATATAGATAAAAGCTCCAACAAATGAGAGATTTAAAATTGATAATCCGAGGTTAAACCATTGAATCTTGTCGGAAAACAGAGTGAAACCGATACTGATGTTCAATTGAAGCCCATGTAAAGATGCAAAAATGATAAAGAAATATGGTGGCGTTTTGTGGGTTTTAAGGCAAATCTTGAAAGAAATATAACACTTCATGCATGGTTAGTTGCACCGAATTTTGAGATGACTCATTATCTATCATTTGGTACTGACCCAAGTAAAACAGAGAAAACTTGCTCTGAGGGCCGAACTCAAGTCGCCCAGAAGAAGCTGTAAAATGAGAGCGACGAAGCTAGACAACGAGACAAGGCATGAGGACGCCGCAAGGACCAGCATTTTTGAGGATGGCACATCGAGTGTAGGTCCAGGAGCCTCGCCCAAATCTTGGAGGGCGAGAAAGTTCCGATATGGCGACATCAACCACTCATGAGAGTTCCGCAGTACCTTGGGAATGGGTAGAACAACAAAGAGAACCTCAAGAATTGAAACAGCAATAACGCAGCCTGGTACGGCGATATCGACAAAATTCAGAAACCCCGTGCTCCAATCTGCCTGCGGATGATATGTGAGAGGAAGCACCAGACATCATGATAGCTCACCGTCCTGTCCTGCAGAATCGTGGACAACGACTGCAGCATTCTGGACGAGGTCAGGGCTGAGGGAGAAAAGGTGCTGTTCTCACGAGCAATGGCTATGTACTTTCACAGCTAGCTGCAACCCATGAAGTTCTCTAACATAGTACCGGCGGCAATAACAACTCCATGAGGCTAATCAATGATGTTGGTAACTCGTATTAACAAGGCCGGAGCCAAGCGGTCACTAATAACCTTCATTCGCCCACGCAGCTTATTCCAACCCAAGTCCGGTTTGACTCACAACCAGTATGCTTCGGTTCAACCTCATCCGTTCATACAGAACCTCAGTCCACCTGGTCAGAGCCTCTCGTAGGTTGCTCTCTACGGTGTCACAGCAAGACGCCTTTCTCGAGGCAGTCCCAAAGCACCCTGGGATTGTTTCACTCGCCCTTAATAGGCCACAGGCCAAAAATGCAATTTCCGTCAACCTTCTCAAGGTACTATTTACCTTAGAACCAGTATATGCTGAGTATTTACTTCTTTCGACAGCAACTCACAGAGTGCCTGGAAGAAGCCCATTTTGACAAGAGGTTCGGTCTTGCCATCATACACTTCCGGTCATCTTAGTTGCATATCTAGTATCCGCGTTCTTATCCTCAAGTCTACGACAATCGGATCCTTTTGTGCAGGCGCAGACCTTGTAGAGAGACGAAGTATGGACCAGCTCCAAGTAAATAAATTTTTGATCGAACTCCGAGGCGCACTCGGCAAACTCGAGGCTCTTCCGATGCCAACAATAGCAGCAATTGATGGCCCAGCGTTAGGCGGTGGTTTAGAGCTGAGTCTGGCCTGTGATCTTCGTGTTGCCGGTGAGCTGTCTCGGCCGATGATGTACAACCCCCATTGCGCTCAACGATCGTCTATCATTGATCAGGATGTGAAGTAACCAAGATTGGTCTCCCGGAAACAGCCCTCGGCATTATTCCTGGTGCCGGTGGCACACAGCGGGCGACACGGGTGCTTGGTCTGGCTCGAGCTAAAGACCTAATCTTCACTGCACGCTTTCTCAATGCACAAGAAGCACTCGACTGGGGTAATTAATCTTGCAGTACCAAGACAATGAGCTGAGCCATGGTAATTCCCCTTCAGGCCTCGTCAACTATCTATCCGATCCCAGCACAACTGCCTTTGACAGAGCACTTACTTTAGCAGATTCTATCGCCAGGAATGGTGTGCCATTTTCTGCTCGATGATTCTGGCCCAGTACCTGACAATAATTCTCAGCACCCCTAGCATTGAGAGCAGCGAAATTGGCGGTCAATCGTTCTGAAGATCTTGCGCTTGAGACCGGCTTAGACTTCGAACGGGCGTCATATGAGACCTTATTGCCAACAAAGGATCGCACAGAAGCCTTGATTGCATTCAAAGAAAAACGCAGACCAGTTTTCCGAGGCGAATAAGACTGGCAAGGATCAATAGTTACAAGTAGTAGTTTACGCTCGAATTCGAACCACATCAAGCGCCACCACTAGATGACCGTGCAGGTATTGAAAAGGCGCCAGCAAAGCTCGCGGGTATCGTTGGCATGGTTGGCATGGTCGGCATAGTAAAGGAGCTCAGGCCATCCACGACTTTCGATCCTTCCAGATCCCTCATCATTACACTCAATCTACCAAATCGATCTTTAATACCACTTGTACCAAAACTATCTGGTGTTTCGTCAGCGGCGTCATTAAATCCTTTTTCGAACTGCCCCCAATCGCTGCGCAATGTGAGATAGGGTTTCAGAAGTGATACATCGATGCGTCCAAGAGAGTTCTCTGTAATATATGACTTGAGGATTTCAGGCCGCACGAGGAACACGTTCCCCAATTGTTTAATAAACTCGAAACGATCGTCTAAAGTGAGAATTCCGAGAGTGCTTATCGTGTCTTGGTATGATTTGATATCCCTGTTTAAGAAGATATGGAGTTGCTATTCAATAAGCGCATTTCATGAAACTTACTTTGCGAGCATGAGACCACCTGTTGCACTAACAGGGAACTTGCGTAGGTGTTCAAGCAGAAGACTATGGAATGCTACACCAATTTCGGTCAGAAACACTTCAAGATTCTTTCCGCCTAGATTTTGTCGAGCTGCATCTCGAACTTTTTCAAGTATGTCACAACAGGCTATACAGGGTTCGGTGTTAACGCGGGCAAATGAGAGATCGTCATTCCGAGGTTTGAAGTCATTCTTCTTCTGTTTTCCAAGTTGAAGTGACAACCAAGAGATAACAGCTGCGATCCAGTCAAAAGAATGGCCGAAATCCAGAGTAAGAGACATACAATCAGTAACACGCTGAAGTAGACTGTTGGCTCCATTTTCTATCCTGCTAATAATCTGATTATTGAATACAACCATCTCTCTTCGTAATGTCACCGAGGAGCTGGCCAGAGGCAGTATGACAGTATTAATGTACTGCTGCCAGAGGTGACAAATGAGGTCAATCGACCGAACCACTGTGAGCGCTTGAAAGGAGGGTTCGGTTTTAGTATCTGCGGCATCTAATCGAGCTTGGGCTCTGCATGATATGAGAAATAGGATATGTGGACCGATGGCAAATCTTACGTTTCAATGGCTTCATCTATGTAAGATGTCGCAATTGCATCAGCCAGAACGCGCAACAAGGAGAATGTATGTTTAGGGCTAGATCTGGTCAAGTATTGCAAACTGATTGGATGAGAGATACTTACACGTCACCAGATGGACTAAGCTCTACACACCGTCCTGTAGCCTCGGCATGCCATTTCAAAATCTTCTCTGCTGTTTCTACTGACAGAAAACCATCCTCTTCTTTCACGGGATCTTCGTTGATCTGATCTGGTTTACGCTCTGCTGTCATACCACCGAACCTCATAAGGGCTGCGGCAGCCTGCGCTGACGTCGTTGCACCCACACTTGAAGCATTGATCTGATTAACAACACGATCAAACACCGATGATTTGGCTTTTGAGGTTTTCTGCCAAACAGTAAGATGGCATATTCAAGGTGGATAATTGAAACATACATGATAGCGTGAAAATGAAGTTAGTAAGTTGGCACATAGTGCCCCTAAGCTTTTAATTTCACGTTCCATGTAACGTTGGCCCTCCGTGTACGGGACAAAAAGTTCCTCCATCGCAGTCTCTAGCATTACGCTTATACTCATTGTCGTCGCATGTCCAGTGATAGGAGCTGCAGCTGTCAGCGATCGTCGGAATTCTGGGGCTTCATAAGGTGTGCGAGGTGATACATGTGGAAGTTCATGATTCTTGAGATCGTCCACCAGAGATGATGTCTGGATGTGCACCATCTGGAGCACACGGAGATAGGCTAGTTCAGATATCTCAGATCCTCGGTGCAAGAGTTGTTCCATGTATTGTTGTATCTGATCGGAAGGATAATAAGAGCTAATGTCAGAATGATGAGGAGTACCTTTTACCGATTGAGCGAACACACGCTGAAGAAAAACTTGCATGACCATTGGAGGGTTTGGGAAAACAGCCTTCACAATTTGCGCCTCCTGGTCCACAGTGACTCTGATTTCTTCAAACAGTTCAGTCAGGCCAAGTTCACTCTTGGGAGGAACGACGTCCGGATCAGCTATTGAACGCCACCTGTGGACAATTCAGTGATTGTTTGAGACATTGTGAGGAAGTGTAACTCACAGCACAGCATCTTCGGAAGGCTTAGCTTTTTGATCTGAGTTGATGAAAAAGTCATGTTGGTTCACGTAAACCTGGACACATGAGATTCCTCCATTAAATTCGAGCAGGGTTTGAGCACAATGCTGAGAAATCACGCAAAGATGAGATGCCGATTGTATTCTCAAATATGTGACATACATGCATCATTTTAGGATCACCTTTTCGATAGCAACGATCGAAGAGATTCAACATTTCCTTCTCAAACTTTTCGCAATATTTCTCGATGTGTTCCCTGGTCTGAGAGGACATTTCATTTCAGCTGCAAGATAAATTTAGTTTACTCTCCCCACCTTTTCGGCGGACGGAAGATCGACCTCCTTTGCTACTGTGTTCAATCTCCGAAGAATAATAGCTACTTGTCGTCGACCCGCACGGCCTTCTTTCCGCAGAGCATCTAAGCGGTTTGTTTCTCCTTTGCTGAAATGATTATAGTAGTCTATCAAGTCGTACGCTGCTTGTGCTCTCTGCCGTTCAACATGAACGGTTTCAAGCTGGTCACCTGGAATCAATTCGTTCAATAGATAGCTAATCCAGCAGATACACTTACCTATCCGAACAGCGGTACTGATGACATCATTCATTCGACCTTCCATGCCGGAAAAAGTATTTCCTACAGCCTAAGTGGGATGCCACATTAATGAAGTACAATTAATCTAGGGAGGAATTAACGCACGTCGAAACTGCGATTCAGGTCTGTCATCTTTTTGGAGTATTCTCGTTCTCCTACCCTCACACTCTTTTCCATCTGTTCCGTCTTTTCCTGTATTTCCTTTCGCAGCACAATCAACTTATCGACAGCGACTTCGAATGTCTGGAGGAACGGTTTGGGATCAAACGCTAATGATACGACCAACAGTCAGGATCAGCTCAGGGGTCTCAAAGCTGTTTGGCACGCACGTCCATTGTCGGCATTGGACTGGGTGATAAGCTTCTCTGATATTGAAGAAATAAATTTTGTGCTGTCAAATTTTCCCTATTAAACCTGTTGAGTCGATTTTGTTGATATGAGATCTGCTAATGTACCTTGAACGCTGACAACTGTAGGTGTTCTTCGATATCATGAGAGAAAAAGGATGGTGGTGCCATTTTCTAGTAAGAATTGGTATATCTGTAGGCCAGTGAGTGAAACACGGTTTGCCACTAGATGGTCGGACGGAAAGTATGAGCATGGCAACATTAACGCTAAAGCCGATCCGATCCCTATTTGTAGATATTATCATCAGGCGTCAATAACCTGTTCCCGAAAAAAATTAAGAATGAATCTTCACGAACTGCCAATGAGTGAACACCATCCTCTCAAGACTTTCCTGAATATACATCTTGCGTCGGATGTCTCTGTGCTTCTTCACCTCCCATTTGTCTTGGACTCGCTGACATCTGAAAACCTCGCGCCCTCATCTCATTTGCCGAAATGGATCGCTCGAGTTCAATCTCTACTGCATTCAAAGGAAACAGGTGGACGCTGGGCTGGAATGGTTCTTGCGCAAAAGACTGTGTTACTGTCTCAAGGACTGCTTCTAGAATATGGACAATCCTGGGCTGGAGTAGCTCTTCTCTCGATATCAGTCCGTCTGTTCGATTAGGATCAATACTCAGTCTCCCTCATTGTTCCATATAAGAAAAACGATACACCTGTTGTCTTAAAAGCTGCAATCCGTCTCCTAAAAACAATCTTAACACGTACTCATGAAGTTTCAGAATTTCGGCGCCAAGTTGCTACCCCAATCATTCCCAAGCTCCTCACTTCATTGGTGCCCCTAGTCGAACAGACTAAAGACATAGAGCTTAAGGTATGGAATACACTTTCTATCTTCAATTACGCTATACCATTAATCTGCAGGTGGTAGCAATGATAACCCTAGTCAACCTCATCACCTTGTATCCAACACTACACAAGACTTCTTACCCTGCCCTTTCCAGCTTGGCTTTACGTTTCCTAGATGGAAATTCTTACGCCCCACTGTCTCACAACCTGTTGGATGCAGCGTCGCGGTTATATTCCGTGATACATGTAACAGGGGGCAAATTAGGAGCTTCCAGCTTATGGCGGAAGACTCTCGATGAAACTCTGGCCTTTGGTATGAATGCATTCTGGTCACTTCGAACAACATTCGCTGCACAAGGCATGCTTGACTTCTTTGCAAAATCACTGTGTTTTTCTGACATTATAACGACAGCACCTGTCAACGTATCTGTGCCACCTAACGAAGATCCGGTCACATTCATCCCACTCCAGCTCGACAGGCTCAACTGTGCCATCACCATACTAGACGACTTAATGGGGTAGGTCCGCCTAATCACGCGTTCTATGCGATCCTACATCAAATGCAGTGCCACTGTATATCGACCAGTTCAATTACCTTTCGGAATCATTGTACGATTCGCACTACAGCTTCTCAGGACCACGGACAATCCCAAGGTCAGCGTCTTCGCTATTCAATAATCCAATATTGACCCACTCATGTTTTGGCCAACAGGACGGTTTCCTCGACCCAGTTATTCATACACTCGAACTCTCTGTCATCCCAAGGATTCAGATTCTTGGCTGTTCCCTTATAATCTCTCTTATAGAAAGGTTTGTCTCGTTTCCCCCAAGAATTTCAATGGCCGGTTGAACCTTGTCAAGAGTCAACTGTCATCTTGGTCCACACATCACGCAAGTTTTGACAGCCCTAGCTGATATCATTGAGAAGCATCGCCTAGCGTAAGTCCTGGTACACTGAGTATCAGCCTGCTTATTGACATGGTTGATGTAGTAGTGAACACCAACGTATCATATTCTATACACTTGAGACAGTTCTAAAAGGCCGGATCTCGTCCCACTCACCCCAGATTGCCACGCGTCTAGTGAAGGCTATCATACCTTGCATCTCAAAAGTATTATCTAGTTCTGAGAACACTCCAGACACTGGATCCAGAAGTTTGGCGCCTGCTAAGGGAAGGAAGGGTAAAAAGAAAATACAGAGTTACGAAGGAGATGAGGTTTTCTCTCTCGCAAGAGTTGTAATATGCCCAACAGATTTAGATGGAAAGGTATTTCTGACCGCATTAGAGGGTGCGTTACATTTATGCCTCAAAATACCCTGATCTGACAAAACGCTTTAGTGGTCAGATTCTTGTTGCGAGATTCCAATCTTTCGGCTGCAATGCAATCTATATCAATTCGAGTAGTACTTGCGGTGCTATTTGAGATTACTCGCATGCCTCCAGCAAGATTTTCACCCGATCCCTGCCTCTATCCACAGGTAATCAACAAACTACACGAGATCGTTGCTGAGATTGCATCCGGCACATCAAGTACATTGTCAAAAAGCCTACCCTTGACTATCATGACAATCTGTCGTGGCTCTAGCGTCGTAAATATCAAAGTTGAGTCGTCTAAGCAAACCAAGATTGACTCTCAATGTAGGGACCCCAGCGACAGCTTGATTTGCTACTTCATCCTCGCTTGCCGCCTCTCATGAGGTCGATGCCTCTTGTTGAGAACATCTCCCTCATATTCAGTGAGGAGTCACACGAGGAAGCAGAGTTACGTCAATCCCTTGGATTATACACAAACCAAACCGAGATACAGCAGCATCTGGATATCGAGATGGATAATTCTACACCCCAACCACCCGAGGAACCCGTGATACATACATCTTCCTATCCCTCGAACCCTTTGGAAACTACTCCACCTGTAGTACGACAAGAGTTGGTATCGGCAACACAATCACAGCCTAAAGGGAAAGAAAAAGCCATATCATCTCCTGAGCCCATTTTCACAGAAGCTCAGGTGGATAGAGAGCAGTTGATGCCATACCAACCATTTGCTATAGAGGCTCCTATACTACAGCTCCCATCGAAAGCTCACCAGTCTGGACCCTCAAACTCAGCTCCAGTTCTAGTTGGGGACGGGGACGAGGACGAGGAAATGCCAACTTTAAACTTGGATTCGGACTCAGATCCAGATTCAGAATGATATCATTTCATGTTGGCGGTATGGATGTTCTCAAGCGTTTTTGTCGGAGACTGAGATTATCGGCCTGCCCGCCTTCGTTTTCGGAGTCAACTACTTCGTCTGTCCGCTTCTGTAGCCCGTTTATCTAAAGGACTGTTAGAGTTTTCATTGTCAATCAGACCAACAGGAGATGTAATTACTTTCTCCAGGAAAGCTTCTGCCACTGCATTAGATGGATCAACAGACTTCGCCCGACCGAAATGTGATTGTGCATCTCGTAGGTAAGAATTATCCGGTACCTGAGATTCTAAAAGGTGTAAATAAGTGTAGACGAAGAACAATCTTGGTGCGTTCACCCTTCAATCTTTGTGCAAGGTACAGACACAAAAGTCCAGCATATATATGGAGAACAGGGTTATCTTGGTAGGGGAACGAAGGAAGATATCTTCATGATGATCAGAGTATTTTTACTTGTTTTGTCCGAAAACTTACAATTCCAGTTCGTCTAATGCTTGTGAATATTGACCAGATAGTATGAAAAGAAGAACAAGTTCTTTGAGCACCGTTTCCTGGATATCCATTAGCTTTTTTTGATGACAAAAAAGGCGAAAGGATGATACTTTGTCTACATCGCGTAATATCATAGCACGTAGATATTGCGTCCGTTGAGGTATGTTTTCTGTTATTGTCCCTGCCTTCATTGAGGATGTGCAATCCTGTCGTCCAGTGCTCCTCCCATCGGAATTCCTTGCAACGAATTAATATGGCCCAGGCTCGCTTCGCTCTTGCAAAATCACTCCGCTGGATGGAAAGATGTAGAATGTCATACAATCTCTTGATATGAACTTTCCTAGCGTCAGGAGGTGGTTTTGAGCCCAACGATGCAAAGAGAAAGTGATGGTCTGACGACATGATGCAACTGTATGAATGTCGCAAACAACGCCAAAGGTATTCATCGGTAGCCTCTCCAATCTCTATGGAGGACGATTTCACCTTTGGTGTGTCAGTGTGGGACACCATTGCCTCACCAGAGGGCGTCTCTCCAATAAAAACCCGCCCATCCATACCCCAGCCCCCTGAATCGGACGATTCAGGATTTGACGATTTTGAGGACTTCAATACAGCACCCACTTCTGCAGTTGAAGCCCAGGACGATTTTGGAGACTTTGAGGAGTTTGGGGAGTCCCCGACTGTGACAGCAAGTTTCAACAATCAGGCTCTTTTAAGAACCCCATCTGAACGAGACTGGCAATCCCTCAGATTAGACCCACTACCAGGAAGATCAGACTTGGAGGCAGAGATACATAGAATTCTGGAACCTCTTTGGGCAGATGAGGACATTTCAGAGGTAACAACGGACGATCCCATACGAGAGATAGAGGGCATAGCGCAGATACTGGTGACACCGGAAAGGTAAGTATCTTATCTTGCAATCGAGCTAAGTATGCTTCATAACGACAGTCGGGAAATGTACAAAGTACTACTACAGACACCTCCGCCCACCAAGCCGCCAAATTGGATACAGTCACGCATACGCCGACAACATCTTATTACCCTCGGCATACCCGTTAATCTGGATGAAATCCTACCTCGAGCAAATAGCAAACATCTGCCACCACTGGAGATCAACACACGTTCCAGTTCTACACCACTCCCTGTCAGTGGACGAAACTCGTTCTCAGTATCCGCTCAGCCATCGCGGTCGGGAACGCCTACTTTCCGACAGAGTTCTGCAGTGACACAATTCGGCCCTAGACCCAGCCTGGACATGGATAAAGTCGGTTCTCTCCTTCAATTAGATATGAGTGCGCGAGTCCATGCTTGAGTCAAAATGATTCAACTGAAAACCTCTTAGAAGACCTTAATATCCAGCCACTTGGCGTCCTAGAACGGCATCTTACTGATATCAAAGCTCAGACGGAAAACACTTCTCGCCTATTGACACATCTTCTACAAACAAAAGACGCCCTCCAGCAGGACTCGGAGACATATAATGGGTTGATTGCAGAACTAGTGGGTGAAGCGCAGAAAATGAAATCAGGAAAACAGCGGACAGTAGGGAATAGACGCAGTGGAGTGGTTTGAGAGTTTATGAGATATCACCTTAATGTTTTAAGGGGTTACTGATTTTGTAAACGACAGACCGATTTTGTCTCACGTGATCATGCATAAAAAGATATGTACCAACCTAATACAAATCTCAATGCCTGTCTTTGTTGTATATTCATAAGATTGGACTGTCTACTCTGTTGTTTTACAATGAACATTGCCCACTCACTTCCCTCAACTGTTACTAGCGTTGGTTTCTCGTTTTTCACGTCGCAAGATATTCGTCGCATTTCCGTGAAACAAATCGTTAATTCTGTACTTCTTGATGATCTGAATCGACCTAGTATTGGTGGACTCTATGACCCTGCTCTCGGACCAAGCGATCGCTCGGATATGTGGGTCCATGAAAATTTTCTCGAGCATTAGCTCAACCGATTCAACAGCTGCGCAACTTGCCATCTCACATATTATACCTGTCCTGGACACTATGGCCACATTGAGCTCCCTGCACCAGTTTTCCATCCATTATTCATGGGGAACATGTATAATCTTCTGCGAGGATGCTGTATGTTCTGCCATCGTTTCAAGATGAGTCGAACAGTAGTAAGTGGTTACTGCCTGAATTTCAGTTTTTCTCTGATATCCATTAGTTGTGTCGACATATAGCCAAACTTCGACTACTGGAGCGAGGTTTGCTAGAGGCTGCGCAGGGTGTAGAAGATATTCAGCTACGAGTGCGGAGACGGAAGGCCAAAGCTAAGGCCGGAGAGGACGAAGGAGACGTGGAAGGAGACGTGGGCCTTCCTGATGAAACTCCCTTAGAATTCATGACACGAATCAACCTTTACGTTGCCATTCACTTGTCCCGAGTGAAAAGTAGTACGCGTAATGATTACAAAGACGCCATGGTGTATCAAGCCCGCAAAGAAGTGATCAATGAATTTCTCAAGAATACTATTCTCAAGAAATGTCAGAATGTAGACTGCAACTCGTGCGTTGTACTCTTGTTTGTCATATTTCTTTTGACGTTGTTATTCATTTAGAGTCGGCTATACCTATCGCAAAGAAGGCCATACCAAAATCATTGAATACGGCCTCTCTCTAAAACAGAAGGGCACACTCACGAGAAAGCGTCCCAATGTCCTGTTGGCGGAGAAGACTGGCAATTCTGCCTCCTTACAGCAGCAAGGACCTACTGCTGACACTGATATTGATATGGGTAGTTCCCAAGCAGGGGAAAGCGAAGAGGAGGAAGAAGAGGAAGAGGAGGAAGAAGAGGAAGAGGAGGAAGAGGAGGAAGATGATGACGTTGGGACCAATCATATCGAGAAGAGCATGTTTGAGACGGGCGCTAAGGATGGGCAACTACCTAGAGCAGCCAATGGTAGGATGAAGACTACCAGAGGTCGCAACGAACGGGTTGTGGCGCCGGAGGAATGTCGCGCACACCTGCGTCGTCTGTTCCGCAATGAAGCTGTCGCCTGTTCCCTGATTTTCGGGCGTCATGGCCCCCTTTCTCGCGAAACATTAGGCTATGCCTCTGCTGACATGTTTTTCATGGAGGTTATTGCAGTTTCTCCGACGTGTTATCGACCACCAGTGAAAATGGGCGAAACAATATATGAGCATCCTCAAAACGAGTTGCTGTCCCAGATCATAAGTACCTCATATCGTATGAGAGATGTCAACGTCGAAGCTCGAACACTACAGCAGAAGAAAGACGAACCCAGTGATGAGGATGCACACAAAAAAGTCCTAGCTTCGCTTCTCGAGCTTCTTGTTCAGCTGCAAGTAAACGTCAATAGTTTCATTGACAGTAGTCAGAACCCTCAACATATGAGAAACGGCAAACTTCCTCCACCTGGAGTGAAGCAGGGCCTGGAGAAGAAGGAGGGTCTTTTCCGTAAAAACATGATGGTAGGTTTGATTTCACTTTTCAATTGAGTAATACTTCAACAGCATGATAGGGCAAGCGTGTCAACTATGCTGCACGTTCTGTCATTTCACCGGATGTCAACATTGAACCTAACGAGATTGGTATCCCTCCTGTCTTCGCGAGGAAGCTCACCTTCCCTGAACCTGTTACTCCTGTCAATTTTCACGAAATGCGCCAACGAGTGATCACCGGTTCACACGGTTACCCAGGAGCAAGCATGGTTGAATATGAAGACGGTCATCAACAATTTTTGGTATCCATTCCTTCTTGACTGGGATTACGAACGTTAAAATTCGTGTCAGGACAAACTTACTGTTGAACAACGAACCGCCATTGCGAACCAGCTACTCACACCTCAAGAAGGAGAGTGTGCAGGTCTAGGACGCAAGGGTCTTCACACACGCACGCCTGCGATCAACAAAAAGGTGTACCGACACTTGAAGGACGGAGACATTCTCATCCTCAATCGCCAACCAACATTGCACAAGCCAAGCATGATGTGCCACAAGGCAAAGGTCTTGAAAGGAGAAAAGACGATTCGCATGCACTACGCCAACTGGTATGTTGCAATCAATATCGACAGAGCTTGAAGCACAACCAACTGACATCACCCAGTAATTCTTATAATGGTAAGTTGTCCCTTAATGTTCATTGACTTGATGCATCTCTTAATTGACTATAAGCCGATTTTGATGGTGACGGTAGGCTTATCCGCTGAGATGATCTAGACCTATGCTAATCTATCTCTAGAGATGAACATTCACTTCCCTCGTATGTGTTTCTATTTTGGAGCAAAAATCAGCCTGACGCTGTTGTGTTGTAATATATTTATAGAAAACCATGTGGCTCGAGCCGAAGCTATGTTAGTCGCTAATACGGACAATCAATATCTCGTTCCAACATCTGGTAACCCTCTGCGTGGGTTGATCCAAGACCATGTTGTTGCTGGTGTTTGGATGACAAGTCAAGATACTTTCTTATCTCGAGAGGAGTACTTCCAATTACTCTATGGAGCTCTCCGGCCTGAAGATGAAGACTACTGCTATACAGGCCGTCTAGAGACATTACCTCCAACAATTTGGAAGCCAAGACCATTGTGGACGGGAAAACAGATTGTGAGTCAGTCCAACTCCTATTTTCAGCAACTAATTCAAGGTATGGCTCCAGATTTCAACCATTCTCAAAAACATCACCCCGCCTCAATTTAAAGGCCTCAATCTAGATGCAAAGACTAAGGTACCGGGTTTCCTCTGGGGAGGGGATTCTAAAGAGGACAAGGTAGTCTTCATGGATGGGGAACTCCTTTGTGGTGTTCTCGACAAAGCAGCGTTTGGTGCCAGCGATTATGGCCTTGTACACTCGGTCTATGAGCTTTATGGTCCAGAAATTGCTGGGAAACTTCTTGGTATTCTTAGCCGTTTGTTCACTAAATTCCTGCAACATCGAGCCTTCACATGTCGAATGGATGATTTGGTTCTAACCCCAGAAGGAGATCGGAAACGCGACAAATTGCTAGAAAAAGCCAAGAATTGGGGTACAGAGGCGGCTATCGATAACTTCCCATCCCTCAAGAATATACCTGCGGAGGAGATTCCCTCGTATTTGGAGGGTCTCCTTCAAGATATATTATACGACGACACCAGGATGGCTGGCCTTGATATGACTGTCAAAACCAAGCTCTCCAAACTCACCACCTCCATTTCCGACGCTTGTCTTCCAACGGGTCTTTTGCGCAAATTTCCCAACAATAACATGCAAACCATGACCCAGTCTGGTGCAAAGGGCTCTGCGGTCAATGTACGTCAGATATCTTGTGGTTTGGGTCAACAGGAATTGGAAGGTCGTCGTGTGCCTGTCATGGTTAGCGGAAAGACATTGCCGTCATTTCGGCCTTTTGAGACCAAAGCAATCGCTGGTGGCTACATCGCGAGCCGCTTCCTGACTGGCATTAAGCCGCAAGAATTTTACTTCCACTGCATGGCTGGACGCGAGGGTCTTATTGACACCGCCGTCAAGACATCTCGATCGGGTTATCTCCAGCGCTGTCTGATCAAACATCTGGAGGGAATTCGTGTACATTACGACCACACGGTTCGAGGGAGCGACAATTCGGTGTATCAATTCGCTTATGGAGGAGATGCACTTGACGTGACGAAGCAGAAGCATTTGTACCAGTTTGACTTTATTGCCCAGAACGAAGAGTCATCGGTCATGCGCTTGCAACCAGGTCGTATGGCTGACGTCGTTGATAACACCACGGCGGTTACATACATGAAAAAGGTGCTTAAGAGATCAGCAGAGCGTTCGAAGAAAGGCCATCCATCAAAGAGAGATAAGTATGATCCAGCAATGGCCAAGTATAACCCTAGCAGATTTTTGGGTGCAACGTCCGAGCAATTTGCACTTGCTGTAGACAATTATTTGAAGACGAACCCAAATAAGTTGTTGGAAATGAAAGGGGAAGAAGAGTTGGTAAAAAGGAGACACGAGAGAATATCTGCACATAATTTCAAAATGGTGATGAATGTGAAATATATGCGCTGTTTAGTGGAACCTGGCGAAGCGGTAGGACTACTAGCGTCTCAAGGGTACGTTGCTATTCAGTCTGCTTCACTATATTCGCTTACTTCTGGATACAGTGTTGGTGAACCATCGACTCAGATGACTCTCAATACGTTTCACTTCGCTGGTATGTTTATAAGAGACGCCAATATGCCCCAAACCTGACTGTTCATAGGACATGGTGCCACCAACGTCACTCTTGGTATTCCCCGCCTTCGAGAAATTATCATGACAGCATCGGAGAAACCAAAAACACCCTCCATGACCATGAAAATTCGTCAAGGCATCTCTCAAGAAGATATTGATAGTTTCTGCAAGCGTGCAAGTCGTATCACCCTCTCTCAAGTCGTTGAGAACGTTGTTGTACGAGAAATTTTCAGGGTTGAAGGCAAAGCCCGTCGTGTGGTCTTTAACATTGACATCAATTTCTTCCCTCCAGAGGAATACATGACAGAATACGATGTTGAGCCAATGGAGATTCTAAACGCGTTTTCCGGTCGCTTCCCTCTCACGCTCAAGAAGGAGATTGCGAACGAAATGAAACGATTAGATGCTGATCTGAAAAGCCAAATTGCAGAGCTTGGAAAGGGCAAGAAGACCAAGGAAAAGGAAAGTGCTAGTGACGATGCAGATGACGACGGAGAGGCCCCTAAAAAGAAGAAGGATGACGATGAGGAGAGTGAGGTTGGTGATGGTGATGCAGATGACAACAAGGGAACAAGACAAAAGAAACAAAGGGCATCGTACGAGAGTGACGAAGAGCAAGATGAAGGTGAAGGCGAACTCGATGATGCAGAGATCGAAGCTGCCTACGCCGAGGATGAGGATGATATGAATGTGATGAAGGTGAAAAGAAAAGGAAGGATTCTACACTTGAGGAAGAAGCCGATCGTGTGGCTGACTTGTTCATTCAACATTTGCTTCATGCATCAACGTTTGTGTTCACGCCATCTCAGTGCAACTTTGAGTTAGAAGTAAGCTTCAAAACTGTGAATTTGTTATCACACGCTAACGAAGATTTATATAGTTCACTACCGATATACCAAAGCTCTTATTTGTTGGCATCGTGGAGAGAACCTGCCGTGCCACTGTTATCCGGGAAATTCCAGGGATAAAGGACTGCTTCCAGGTCAAGGGCAACAGCAAAAATGGGTTTGAGATCAAAGTAAGCCATACACATTAATATCACATTCCTTTCCTGATGATGATGGCCTTCCGTCCATCTATGTGCTTAGTTTGCGACTAATGGATCAAATTTACGTGGCATCTGGGAGTTTGCAGCAAGCTCAGGGGAGAGCATCCTTGAGGATGAAGAGATCTATTCGAACGATATTTATGCCATTCTAAAAACATATGGAGTTGAGATGGCCCGTGCAGCTATTTTGCGAGAGATGGGTGATGTTTTCGGAGTTTATAATATTCAGGTAGACAGGAGACACCTAGAGCTGATTGCGGACTACATGGTGCGTCATCACATGGGAGCTTCTTTCCTTAGCTGGGACTGACTAGGGACAGACATTTGAAGGGGGTTATAAACCGTTCAATCGGAAGGGTATCTCGAGCAACCCATCGCCGCTTCTCAAGGCATCTTATGAGACGACTGCAGCATTCCTCTCGGATGCGACGCTCTACGGAGACTTTGACGACCTCACAACGCCCTCGGGAAATCTGGTGCTCGGACGACCGAATGCTACTGGTACAGGCGTATTTGACGTCGTCATGCCAGTGTGAGATCTGGATCACTGGCTCGAAAAGTAGAGTAATGGGTAGATTACGGATCAGGCGACACGCGTAGTCAAGGAATGTGACATATTTTAATTGCATCGAACGCGTTATGTCACGATAACGTGATATCGTGAGAAAGGCAGGGGTGGTGGAGCCGGATCCATTGTTCAACTTGATCAGTGCCTTTCCCCTTTCCGTTCAGTAGCACTTATGTCTCCGCTCCCTTCCTCCTCACCCTCCAAGTCTTCTCGGAATTCTTCATGCTGCCCTCGGGCCCCGCTCCAGGAAATGCCTCTGGAGCTGTTTCTACTTCCACCCAATTCCTCAAAATTCGGAACAAGCACAAAGCGCCCAGTTTCTCCGGGCACCTCAGTCCTTTACAGCCCCGCAAAACGCAGAATCCTCAACCAAGAAGGTTTATGCTCACTCACCATGAAAGCCTCAGCTTCAACCGTCCCTACTACATCCTCTCAGAATAAAGCATCACAGCATCAGCGATTTACAGACGCTTTGATGGGTCCGGATAGTCCTGCACGAAAATTGGACTTCGGCACGCCCAAGAATGCTCTTGGTAACAAGGCGCCTGTGCGGGTCGCTGTGGACGAGAAGCTAGGAATACCACCTGAAGTCAAAGTTGGGATGCGGCCGTGTTTGAGAAATCACGAAATAGCTGAAGACCGTCCTTCAATATCCCGGAGTACATCTCAGTCCCAACCACAACCACAAAGCTTGGTCAATCATGCTTCGCTGACCTCGTGGTCGCAACCTCCTCGCCATCTCGACTTCTTACCAGCTCCACGCGACGTACCTCCCCCTGTCGATCCTCAGTCAGAGCACTATCCTGGTTTTGTAGTATATCAAGATCCTTACATCTTGATCCCAACCCTACGGCTCACGTCTTCTGCTTTATCGCCCGCATCGAGTGCAGCTCTTGCACCGCTTGATGAGGAGCTTGATGATATTTCTGACGCGGAATTCATTGGTTCAAGGGAACAAGAATTCGTGAAGGAGAATCTTCCACCGCGAAGAAAGGCTCATAAACTCTCTGCGGGATCTATATCGGAACTATTCCCACCCTCATGCACACCCTCATGTACCAAGCTGTCTTCAGTGCCTGCAACACCATTGAGAGAACATTCATTGAAGGAGGAGAATTTGACAGCCAGGAAATCCACAATAGCCAGGCTCGGTGCTGGCACTGGTTTCAGGAAAGCACAATACTTTCCTTCTAAAGAGGACCAATCTTCCATGAGAAGGATTCTCGAGGAAGAAGTCAACGGCGAACAAGGCGATGATTAAGAGCATTTTCGTACTCAAATTTATTTGCCGTACTCCATCTTCCTCTGATCTCTATCACATCATTCCACATTATTCGACATCTAAATCATCTGGCCCATATCCACGCTTTATCCACGCTTGCACTTTGCAGTTTCCTTTGCCGACTCCTGAGCAGATCTTTTTCATTATTTTCTCCATTATTTCCGCGTGTCTACCGTTATCTGGGTATATCTCTCTTTTTTCTCCTCCCATTGTACTCTATTAGATTTTTTACATGATACGACATCGTTCCTTTTGTTTCCATTTGCCTGTCCTACCCTCCTTTTATGAAACTCGACATCTGTTTTTTTGATAACTTGGTGGTTCTCGTTTCAATCTCAGGAAACCACTACATGTATTTTGACCTGTTCGTATACGCATAGTGTCCACTGATTTATATTCAACGAACAAAGGTTGCTTATGACGTCATGGTTTCCGCGTGTGAAGACATGTCAAAAGGCGCAGTAGCTCCAATACACAAGTCTGAGCACTTGATAACTGCGTTGTAAGTATGCAAGAGACCCCGCTTGCTGGAGTATTAAACAATCCTTGAAAGACCAGATGTTACTAATCAACTTATTAAGACCAATTACCCGTCGTTCCCTCTTCACTGCAGCGTCCCTAAGGGCCACTGCTTCCCAGGCGCCCAACCGAGGAGGTGGAAGTGCTGGTAGTGTCCAACACAATAGTGACACCTATGCAAAGGAAGTAGACACATCGCCTGCTGCAGATCAGCAAGTACACAGAATTGACGAGCTCAATGACAACGTGCAAAAGCCGTATGAAGCCCCATCTGGAGACTTCAGTAGGACAGGTGCAACGTCGGCAGAATACGCAACCATGAGCAAGAGTGGTCAGCCATATGCACCAAAGGAAGAAGGAGAAAAACAGCGATATGGAGGGACAAAGAACTGGGCAGATGACAAGGGCCCCCAGACTAGTAAACCTGGAGAGGGGCCAGCTGGGAGTGACGCTGGAGGAAGAAAAGCATAGTGCTAAGATTTAACTAGATGGCTTTATGCTAGAATAACGTTTCTTTGGGTGGCTTTATAGCAATGTTCTGACTTTTTTGTTGTTTCATCCTATAATCAGGTACTGTCAGTGGTGAGGACATAAGACTGGTTCCCCTTGAGGCTGGCGAGATAATCAGATGATAATCAAACTCACCACCAAACTTGTCATGTGCACGACATCGGTTTTGGGAATTGGACGATCCCAGACTGGGGTCAGGCTCATGGTGGCACAGCCGGGTGTTCTTACTATGAGCTCAATTTGTAGCAGGACTCCAATGATGGGTCCAAGTATACTTGGAACACGATTCAAGATCTTAGGGCTGGAGTAGTAGGACTGGAGTAGTAAGGCGGTTGTATGGCACTCACTGTTGAATACCAAGCTTTGAAAGATAAGATAGCGCGATAAACACCCGACAACTCTGGAGATCCACAAATGCTACAATCACCTTCTTGTTGAAATCCAGATAATCAGAATGGGACGTAAACAGAACCGCACTGAATCCCCTCCTCCTGCTCCAGAACCAGAAGCAGCAGTCGTAAAGCCTGCTCCTCGGCTACCCGTCCAAGTTCTCTATTGTGCTGGTGCGTTGTCATCCATTATCTAGAATCACCAAAACTTATCGATGAATATTAGTGTGCACATTTCCTATCGAATATTGCGAGTTTGGAAGTAGCATAACCCGATGCAAAGAGTGGCTCAAGGAAGTCAATCCAGAGCTCTTTGATGGGCTCTACTCCGACGGTGAGTACAAGAAGGTCCACCTTCGCCGCTGAACTAACATAACTTATGTATTAACAGAGGCGCTACAAGCTAAAATTGGGACTCTAAGTCTTGAAGCACAGGCAAAACTTGAGCAAGATACAGCCAAAAAGGAAGCCAAGGCAGAAGCCAAAGCCGACGCAGCACTCAAGAAGAAACTTGCATCACAAGTCATGATCAAGCGCATTGAACGTACAAAGCGGAAACACGTCACCTCTATTCAGGGCCTGGAAGCCTTTGGCATAGATCTCAAAAAGGCCGCGAAGCAGCTTGCGTCAAAATTTGCTACAGGGGCTTCAGTAACCAAAACACCGACAGGTGCAGAGGAAATTGTTGTGCAGGGTGATGTCGCTGAAGATGTCAGGGAATTGCTTGAAGAGGGTGTTGGGGTATTGAAGGGCGTCCCACCAGACAACATTGAGATCACGGAGGAGAAGAAGAAGAAGGGCGGCGACTAAAACTATGGTGTCTCGCTCTCACAAACTTTGACATATATGTGTATATTAGCCTGACACAAGACTCGGATTTAGTTTCAAAAGCCATGAATAAGCTTCTGGCGATTCCAGAAGATCAGTCATCTACTCTAGTAGATATGGCCTGCTTACAAACAAAACGATCAGACATTAGAAGAGTCTACATCCGGTCCAACGAGGAAGAAATTTCCTGCAACGGGATTACCCAAGGCCGTTTTGGCAGCGAAATCGGTAATATTAAAGTGTTGCCTGAAACTGGTACCCGGCGGAATTGTACCGTTGAAATAGGCTAATCCTGTCTCTTCAAAGTTATCCGGCTGAACGTAAGCAAGAATAACATATCTAGTCACCCCGAAATTCCGTGAGTCCTGGTTCCCTCGAGTACCTAATTAATAGAGCCGCTTACCGATGAGGATCGGATCCAGCTGGTGGGGAAGGATGAAAGAACTCGACCAAGGCAGAGCTCACGTTCGTCAACTGGACATTTTCGACTCCTTTGAGGTCCTCTGAATGGTCCACCACAAAGCCCTGACCCATAAAGTGTAGAAATTGGGCAATGCTTGGATTTTGTGGGGTAAGGGCATCTGGGTCAACAATGGTAATCACCCAAGTAGACTTTGAAGATGCCAGATTCTTGTCGCGAGAGAAAAGGGACCATTGCGGTGGCTGGTCAGTTTCTGGATGTGCAGGCTTAATCTCTTCGACCTTTCGCAAGTATGACAGACTGAAAAAACTCACGTTCCGTTGTAAGCAATATACCTGGTGCAACCTTGACGTCTGCGTCCGTTACAGGATCCGTGAATAGCGTATCAATGCCAATTCTAGGATTGAAGCTGGGAAGTACATCAGGTACGATATGGGCTTTCTCGAAGGCGGCAGTAACATTCTTCAAACAGGTCGGAGAACGAGGTTGAAGGTGGGACAACACGTGTGCCTCACTTAGAGCGCCCAAAATCAAGACTGTGGATGTCAAAAGAAACATGACTGAGATATTATTTCCACAGCGTGTAATCTTATATCCCTGACGCTTGAGAAGATGAGAACGGCGTTCCCAACCATCGTCGCTACCAACGACCTTTGCCTGGGATTTCCAGTACTTTTTCCTACGCAAAAGGTGCTGCATGCGAAGAAGGAAGCCAATCACCTTTGTTTTATTTCCTTCCTTCGGAAATTGAATTTTCAGAAATGACCAAAAAGAAGTGGACAAATTTCTCCTATGAATGGCCATTTTAGGAAGATGACATTTGTTCAAATTCTGAATATTGGCCAAAGACTTGTGACAAGAATGGTCGAAAAGGGACTAGGGAAGATACAGAAGAGAGAAGTAGGATCGAGTGCCCTTCGGGAGCTCAGCTTTGACGATGACGATATGGCGTCGTGTTTCCAGTCAATTTCCAGGGCGGATCCTGGACAATAACAGTCACTATGTTCACGAGCATTGCGGCTTCTTTGATTTTAATTCTTGGCGGTGAAGAGGCACAGTAATGGCTACTCCCAGGTGCTGGGTGCCGAAGAGAATTCCTAGATTTCTCAGGCTCCAGTCCTTCCCTGAAATATTTGACCTTATTAGGTTGCCTCCAGAAATAGCTGTCTATGAGTCCCAGAACTTTATCCATTGGATCTACTGTCTAGTTTGTTCACCGTCTCAAATGTGATTGTAGGGTTCCGGTACATCTCAAGCTTTTATTGACACTTCATCTATGTCCAATGAGAACTCAGGCTCTTTTTCAACGATTCCAACAGACGTCTATGCCATCGTTTCAACAACATTTGCCAATAGTCTCGATTTGGGGTTGGGTTCAGAGTCAAGGAACGAGTCAACAGGAAGGCCGCTCCAAAGTAGTCTATAGACTCTCGACACCAATTTGAGAAGATGCAAAGTGTAACTCCTCAACTTTCATTTTTTACAAACTGATTATTGTCGTTGATTAGTGTATACGCAACTGGTCAGGTCTTTTTCTACTTCCTGCCCGAGTGTTTCTTCATGAGCACTTCTACCTCTTGACACTCTTGTTTTCCTCTCACGCATATTACAGTTGCATCATCCACATCACCATCCATATCCGGGACAAGACATTTTATGTCTTCTGCGTTGGGACACGAGCATTCTGCCGGGTGTCCCACACAATCCAGAGTCAGGGGACAGAGGTAACGTGCACATGAGACTAGCCAAATGAAGTCAGTGAGGGCGAGATCAAAGGCCAGATGCATACCACTTTCAGCGTAAGCAGAAAATTGAGAACTGCTGGATCTGTGTTGCTGTTGATGCTGCTGATGCTGCTGGCCACCATTGAACATGTTGAAAAAGCCCTCAAATTGGGCCAAAGCGATGTGGATTTGGAGGAAGCAGATGAGCGCTAGCAAGAGGGTGAAGCATGAAAACCGCGTATTTGATCCTGACATGGCCACCTTGAGTTGCAGAAATTTCTGACTCTGGAGTTGAAGATACGGAAAAATCCATATTCACGCCTTGGTATTCGTGCACGTCGCTCGATCAGAATAGAGCACGTGACTTTACCATCTAGATCAAACAACACAAACAAAGTAAACCCGTCCCGTAATGTCAATACCTCGACCCGCTGTGCGTTTACAGCCTTTGAAGATGAGTAGATGGCTTGCTAACTCTATATTTCTCAGGCAAAATTACCTCCCGGCGCAAATCGTATCTTGTTTGTCAAGAATCTAAGCTACAGCATCACTGGGGAGGACTTGTATGATTTGTTCGGCCGTTACGGGAGCATCCGACAAATTCGTATTGGAAATGAACAAAAGACGAAGGGAACAGCATTTGTTGTTTACGAAGATGTCATGGAAGTGAGTCAAGCAAGTCCAATTCATCACATTTCACTGTACCTATTTGCATCTCTCAGGCCAAGAACGCTCTTGACCATTTGAACGGCTTCCATCTGCAAGAACGTTACATTGTAGTGCTATACCACATGCCCGCTAAACAAGATGCGGCTGCAGCAAAGGCTGATCTGGCCAGAAGAGAGGAAGAGCTCGCTCAACTAAAGAAGAAACATAATATTGGAGATGATTGATTTCATGGAATGTTTCTCGTAATGATGTTACTCTTCCCTATCTGACATGCTCTGTAGTTTCCCTGCACTCTGTTGTCGTTTACACGTGCGTTGAGCAGGCCAATCTTGTACTTTGTAATCGGACGGTGGTTGTCCTCGATGTATCCCATCCATTCATGCCGAGGAATGTCGTGCTATCATACGCTCGCAATCAGGACACATCCTATCGATATGTGGCGAGTATTGTTGGGGATATTGGTGGCTCAATTATGAGTTAGTATGTGTAGTAAATACATGAGCATCAAAGGCTCACTATTGCCAGCATGTCTGCTTGCACTTGGGTGGTTGGCAGTCTAACGGATGTGCAGGACTGAATTTGCAGTTGACCGAGTTGCACAAAATCTTGATGAACGTCAGGGATACACCTTGTGATACAGGAAAGAGCTCACTTCTTCATCTTGCTATTTAGAAATACAACCATAATTAGCTGGTGTTTACGACAATCCAAGGATTACCACAAACCAAATTTTGTGCGTGACCACATCTTTGAAAAATGCATTAGCACGGCCGGGTAGAAATGGCAGTCATGAATCATACCTTGTATAGACATTGCGTACCCTGTCACAGCCCAGGACTACTAGTATTCAAGTTCGATGGCCCAGCAGGTAGGCTGACTTACCTTCTCCAATGACACATCTTTTGACGCTGTAGTCAAAAGCGTCCTGGCCTCTTTTATATCTCTGTTCTAGGCTTCTGGCCAATTCTTCGGCTCCAAGACACTTTCCTGAAGAATTGCAATTGCCCAGTGACAGCCTGACATCATTCGTACAGTCCCTTGATAACCTTGTACCGACTTCTATTCCCGGAGAAAGGAGTTTGCCAATCGGATCGAGTGGCCTTGTCCCCTGATTTATTCGTATGTTCATACAAGCAACTGATCGGATAAGGAGATCGTTGGATCTATCCAGTAGGAAATCCAATGTTTGTCTGACGTGTGAGAATACCAAGCGTCAAACAGAGCTCTTCTCTCAACATAGTATAGGATTGAAGATGTAGAACGACTTCTGGAAGGGTATTAATAAATACCCACGAGGACATGAACAATTGACTTATTGAATTCAGCTGGCCTGCCATGCACATGATCTGAAACCCCTACTTTTAATTATTGGTTGAAAAGTGGTATATCTATGCAACTCATGTTTCTACTTCGAGACTATGTCAGAAGACAGCCTATGACTTTGTGAGTCAATCCCTTTATGGACATTCATTACTATCATCAACCCTTCTGTAGTAGTCTTTTGATTTATTCTTTATTCGAGCATTGCGTCATTTTCTGATGACCTAGAAAAACTACAAATTGACAACGATCGCCATGTGATACCTTCTTCTCCGTTGAAGGTGTATGTATTCTCATGAGAAAATGGTCGTGTACAGCAAATCACTTGTCTAGAAATATCCTCGTAAGTAGTCTCAGGAGCTGAATCTAGGTATGCCATCTCGGGCTAACGCAAATCATGTACATAAACTAATGGCATTGTCCGAGATCAAGCCACGCGCTCCACAATGTGCCGTATGCGGCTAGGGCATTGTATACTTTATAGAAATTCAATGATAGAAACTCTCTCAGCTTTCACGCGTTCGCCTCGTGGTGTACTGTGGTTTATTCTGGCAGGTACTGAAGTCACATGATCTATCACAGGTTCATCACCAGGTCTGTACAATATCCCAGTGTTCGCTTACCACATTTATCGTAGGGCTTTCTATGGAAATTTCTTCTTGGATTAGATTTGAACAAATTTGGTGCTGCCTTGCGAAACTTCTGACGTATACCCACCCAAGGATTTGTAATCACTACGGTCTTCAATGAGCCACAGGGAGGACAAGAATGTGGTGGCTGAGCCGTTGATGGAAGTTGATTCTCTTATCCAACATCGATACGATGTCATCTGAACGGTAAGGGATACTTTATTCTAGCACAACATCAAAGACGTAGTGGTGGTTTGAGCTCACTCAGTTATCCATTTGCTCAAAGATGGCGACGGGTGACACTTACTTCCACTTGATTACCCATCAACGCTCAATTGCCGATGGCCATATTGAGGACGGGCCGGGGATCTTGTAACAAAAGAAAGACGGATCGCAAAACCTAAAGAATGGAAACTCGTCGGTGAATTTGAAATGTTCCTGGCCCAAGTAGGCATCGGCAAGGGAAGCTAGGACTCGTTTACACGAGCAATCAATAGACTATACATTACAAATAACACAGCAAATACGACCGCATCGGCAACTGCATAATGAGATATCTATCATCGAAAGTAGGCGGACGGAACATTTAAATCAACTCCGCAGCATTGACAGGCATTTCATCCTGGTGCAGAGAATCAATACAGAGATTTGATATCGAAAGAACGACATACGATCTGAGTGCTATAGAATTGTTCTATGATGCGGTATGCCATTTCAGAATGATGGTCAACGGAGACGTTCAATTTTACGCACCAATATCACGAAGGATACGAACGTCATCAACAGTTACAAACTGGATATGAACTCAGTCAGAAGTCAACAGCATTAGATGAGTCCAGATGACTTGCATTGATCGCCACACCCTTACGACCGAAACGTCCTGATCGACCAATTCTATGGATATAGTTTTCACGATTCCTGGACGCAAGTCATCTGAGTGAGTGCTTCCGGCCAGCGGAAGATGTAACGCACGCAGGTAAATCATAATTAATGACTAGGGAGACCTGTTGAACATCAATACCTCGTGCCCAGACATCAGTGGTAATTAAAACACGTCTGATTGTATTGTTAGTTAATGGTATAGACTCAATAACTTGTCTGCGACGTACGATGTGCCGTTACGGAATTCGGCCATAATAGCATCACGTTCCTTTTGAACCATGTCTCCGTGCATTGAGGAAACGGTGAAGTTTGAAGCACGCATCTTCTCCGTGAGCCAATCCACCTAATAGAAGATTTCAGGTTCAGGAGATACAACAAGAATGGAAGATCAACACACTTTACGGCGAGTATTGCAAAAGATGACAGCTTGAGTGATAGTGAGGGTATCGTACAGATCACAAAGAGTGTCAAATTTCCAGTCTTCCTTTTCTACAGCAACAAAGAACTGTTTGATCCCTTCGAGTGTCAACTCGTCACGCTTGACAAGGATCCGGATGGGGTCCGTCATGAATTTTGTTGTCATTTCTAGTACGTCGTAAGGTAGTGTTGCACTGAGGAGGACAACCTGCGTTGCAGGGGGAAGATATCGATATACGTCGTATATTTGATCTTTGAAACCTTTGTTGAGTAGCTCGTCGGCCTCATCAAGCACGAGCATTTTTATGTTTCGTGTTCGCAGACTTCGTCGTCTGATCATGTCGAATACACGCCCAGGTGTTCCAGAAACAACATGCTGACCATACTCGAGTTTTCTGATGTCTTCGCCGATCGAAGTTCCACCAATGCATGCATGACACTGCACGTTCATGTAGTCACCCAATGCCAACACGACAGACTGAATTTGGGTAGCGAGCTCGCGAGTCGGCGAGAGAACAAGGGCTTGAGTTTCGCGCACGGCAAAGTCGATAGATTGGAGGATGGAGATAGAGAAGGTCGCAGTTTTACCGGTACCAGATTGGGCTTGGGCAATAACATCACGACCTTGGGTGATGGGAAGAATAGCTCGCTGTTGAATAGCAGAGGGCTTTTCAAAATCTAACGCAGAAACCTATGAAAAATTGTATTGCTTAGTCTCCAGTGACTCACTGTACGCGTATATGCCACGCAGAAGGTCCTCCTTTAGGCCTAGGTCATCAAAAGTAGAGATCACAGAGACGGCCTCAGAGGACTCAAAAACAAGTTTCTATTTTATGACACTAAGCATTAGATAGTTGTGAGGAGCGCACAGGACATACATCGTCGCCAGGGTTAATTCCCGACATTTTAGAATGGTTGTTGAAGAAGTGTCGGAGTTCGAAATAAATGTGGCAGTGGGGTCGAGCAGTTTGAAATATCTTCGACCATGGACTCTGTCATCGAACTGCAGCGTCAGACACACGAAGAAATAGAACGTTTTGAAGGCGCTCTTTATGACCTCCTTTCAAGGCCAACAACGGCACACGAGCGCAAGCTTCAGAACGAGCACAAAGCTTCCCAGGTCCTCGACCGGATCACAACACGAACAACTGCTCTCAATAACCTCTATGTCGATGGAGACTCGAGAAAGGAAGAAATAAACAGACTGACTGCTTCAAGACCCGATGATCTCTCAGAATTTTATTCGCGGTTGGTGAAAATCCAGGAGCACCACAACAAGTATCCTGACTCTGCGCCAGGAATTGACCTGGAGCTTGCGTCATTTCTGGAGGAGCCTGGCCAAGAAGAAGAAGACTTAGATGTTGAGGATGATCGTACGTTTCCTCCGTCCACTTTAGCGTCATCTACTGAGAAGAAGTCTCAGCAATTTCCCTCATGTTCTCGGGAGAGGAAGCACATGGCAAATATTGTGATTTGTATGCTAATCACGTTGCATATACGAACCTAAAAGGTATTGGCAAGCGGCCAGGCTACCTCCAGTATCTGGATCTTCTGCTAGAGTCACCATCCAATGAGGGACTTTCTAAGGAGACGCGATTGTCTAAGGAATACGAGTCGTGAGTCACACTTTGTCTAATCATCATTCTAACCAGTTCTGATACGAGTTTGGACGTCCTCTAAGGTACATCAGGGATCTCTACAACTACCTCCTCTCATTTTTAAAGAGGACACAACCCTTGATTGATATTGAATCTCAACAAAACGAGGCTGCTTCGTTTTTTGACAAGAAGTGGGAGGCAAAAGAGTTACAAGAATGGGATATAGAAAAACGACCCGAAACCAATGGAGCGTCGATGGGCATATGGTGTGCGGCATGTAAGGAAATTCTATCAAATTAATCTCGTGGAACTGACTCGGTGCTAGGCCAAAAAAATTATACCAAACAGACAGTCTATGATGCACACCTTTCCTCCAAAAAACATACCAAGGCTATGAATAAACAGGCTGCATCAGGGGAACCATCTAAAAACCCCAATGGCTCACTTGTTCCTCCAGCTTCTGGTGCACAATCCAATTATCAACCAACTACCAAGCTACGGATAAGAAATGCTGCATACTACACATATATGGCCATGACTTTATTGGTGTTATTGGCACCTGTTATCAATGAAACCAAGTCCAACGTCGAGCGAAGATTCTCCCTTACTGCTCGAGAGCGTGAGCAAGAACTTCTCGAACAGTCAGTGTCTGCTCCACCTGCTGCTGCTGCGAAAGATGGTGCTGCAGAAGAAGAAGACGAAGACGCAGAAGAAGAAGAGAGAATTTACAATCCCTAAAGCTTCCGTTGGGTTGGGATGGAAAACCTATTCCTTATTGGTTGTATAAGCTTCATGGTCTTGGAGTGGAGTACAAATGCGAGATTTGTTCAGACTATCTGTATATGGGCAGGTAAGTGCTCTTCGCTTGCGTCTCATCTATCTTCTGATATATTTTCTTCAGGAAAAACTTCGATCGTCACTTCCAGGTTCGTCCTGACATCGGACAATTGATACTATCTACTGATTTGAGTCACAGGAATCTCGACATGCGTTTGGAATGCGAGCCCTTGGGTTACCTAACACGAAACACTTCCACGAAATTACCCGCATCGAGGATGCCCTCGCCCGTAAGCTCTACTGTTTCTAGCAGTGGCAAGTCTTCGTCTGATTCAGAATTCAGTTGCCGAAAAGCTCAAACAAGAAGGTCGACATGAAATTTTCGAGCAAGAGACAATGGAGGAACTCGAAGATGACGAGGGTAATGTGTATAATCGCAAAACTTATGAGGACCTCAAGAAACAAGGTCTATCTAACACTGTATTAATATACCGATGTTCTACTTGCTATGGCAATACTACTAATTGTTCCTTTTATGGTGTTGGATCCTCTGCTGGACGCGCTGGTGGCTGGCGAAGACGCTGTGTACCAATCTGGACTGGTATTAAGGGCGTTTGCAGCGCCAGCGCGGAGGTGAACAGTTCTTCGTCGGAGGTAGTGGGCGATGCTGCCAGGGGGGAACTAGGCAATGACTCGAAAGGATTTCCCTTGTGGTGTAGACCAATCTGCTGGATTTCCTCTATGGAAACCAATCCACCAGGTCCATCTACATTTAGTCTCAATATGAGATCATTCAAGAGGAGCTACAGAGGGGAGCTTTACCCGGTGTATCCCACCATGCTTTCTCATTTGTGCTTGGAGCCGGCACTAACAGAAGACCTAAGCAGATGCACTCAGAAGCTTATAGAAAGACCCACATTCACCAACAGTATCGGGTAAAGCGACACTAGCCAGTTTCTCGTCTATATTGTCGTGCGCCTGCGTGCCGACAATATTTTCAAGTAGAAGTTGGGATAAAGCAGCCTTTTTCACAGTATCAACAACTCGAATGTCAGCACTAAAGAAGGCAAAGACTGCATAAATGTAAGAGCTAGGTAAGCTTGCTTAAGGGTCAAACTGACCTGGTTTGTGGTCGGACCCTTTCAGCTCTGCTCTAGAGTACATAGTGAGTTCAAGTGCTGAACCGCGGTATAAGATCCGGTCTTATCCACAGGAATGAGCAAGCCATCATATTGTCTCCTGGAATAAAGGCATAAGTACTCACCTGTCCACGCAGGGATCCGCATCTTTTCGCTCGTATCATAATCATCTGTCCCTACGTTGTAACGGTAAGTCGGTCGGAACAGAAGGGGACCTTCCTTGTAGTCCATAAATGCCAGGTCAGCGTCCATGACATAACGAAGCTATCCAATAGGGAAAAAGAAGTTTGAGTGGCCACTATTGTCTGAAGGGTTGGTCGCACCTGATCTGCCGCAATTAAAGGGTCGAAGTCGTTGGTTTCCGCATACGCTCGTACGGCAGCATTATCCAGATCAATACGATAATTGGTATCAGCAAGCCATATAACGTTTCTACGATGGATAATGGAGCAATGGAAACAGATCTCGAAGAAGGGAGACGTACTCATGACTAGCTATTGTCTTCCCCTTCTGGAAGTGAAGACCATTTACAATGGTTCGAAAATCGGCATTTCGCTCTTCAGTGTTGGAGTGTCCAGCCGCGAGATGCGCTGTGAGAAAGCAGAAGCTGGTGTCATGATAATCTAACCGGATCCCAACAGCGCCCTTGTTTCCAGACATTCCTCGGAGACCAGTCTAGCCAGCGAACAATTTAAAAGTGCTCTGTATATGTCAATATCCGCACCTTGCGAGAAGTGCCTTCTACATTCCGGATGACCGAAGTCAATTCCTCTTTTACGATTACGAACAGTGCGGTGCCGACCAGCTAGAGGCATTTACTTGAGCTGCCACGAAAAAATTATCAGGAGACACACATGCCTGTTCACTTCGTAGCATAATGTAACGTGATTTTCTAGAGGATTTCCTTTCAATGTTATCCATGACTTTCTTCTCCCAAAGTCGCCTAGAGTACAATTCATGCTATAGAAAGAAGCCAAAAAAATAGAGCTTACCGCTTCTCTGGATCAGTCTGTACAATCTGCTGAGCAGTCAAGGGCACAATTTCTTGAAACCCAAGAACAATCATGTCCGGCCTAGAAGACATGAGCACTGACACAGGAAATCCCATGGATTACATACTCTTGTGTCCCTTCTCCAGGGAACAGCCAAGGAATCAAGGACTCTGCAGTCATCTATCAGAATGTGAGATCAAACAACATGGTGCTGCCTGGCGGGCTTACTCTTCCATTAAGGTTCCAAGTGCCTACCATCATGCTAGCTTTCTTCACGGTGGAATATTCAGGCCACCTGTGAGTAAATATTAGATAGATGATTTTGCAAACCCGACCAAACGTACCGTCGATCAAGAGCTTTGCGGACGGTGTCGTGTATAGGATCGAAAATGGTGACGTGTTTTTGGTCACTAAGATTACCCTTGAATAAAATATTTTTAGCTGCATAATGCAATCCAGTTTTATTGATCTCACTAGAAACATGTCGATAGCGATTTGTTTTCCCCTATCCTGAAAATTATTGATGTATGCACGAGACACACTCTTGGTCGCGTCGGACAATAAACCTGATTATATGATTGATGCAGGTGCGGGACAAGCAAAATAATGCTCACCAGCCAGTGTTTGTTTTCCGCTTCGAGTAAAACTAGTGTTCAGGGCACCAGTACCTGCATATATTCTGGACAAGGCGTCTCCATTCTCAGCCCACAGCTCGCGATGGTTTGTCCATAGTTGCATCGAGGCCAGCCATTCCCGACGAATTAGCCCCAGATACTGTTCGAGTGTAGTCTTCGATAGAACATCTTCAACGAAATTAGTCCTATCCAGACTAGTTATGGCTAGGCATCAGAAAACTTTGTCCATGCACGAGGACCGCCGTACCTACCAATCTAGACAGTTTGTCCGGAAGACGCCCTTCTGCTCTCTGACGATCTCATCTGTTGAGGCGTCACACATGGTGAAACCGAATTTATCAATGCTATCATTGATACTTTCCATTCTCCTATGGAAGGCTAGTGAACATAGGCTTTCCCGAATTCTACCTCGGCCCTTCTACTTACGGTAGATTCCGTATTACGCTTTCGTGTCCACCGATGCGAACAGCATGATGAAAGTCGAAATTTGTGAGACTCAGATTGTCTCCCAAGGCACTTCTAGCCATCGACAGATGCTTCGCGTAAGAGTTCCCCAAGAGCGTTTCATTTTCCTTTGTCCCCAGAAGGTTTATTGCATGTATAGATCCATAATCCTCCATCATTTGAACAAAATGCCGTTCGAAAGCAGGTTGAGATGCGTGGGGCCTGGTCATCTGAATGCGCTGTCCGAATGTCTGTATTCCTTGTTGTTCCCAGAATACTGAAGGGAGTTCCCTTGTTTAAGGTAAATGTATTTGATAGCTGAGATACATACACGGAACGCTTCCTCTGACCTGAACGTAGCTCACGCAGTGTTGGTCCGTGGTGAAAATCGTCTCTGTCTGCCAATGTCTCAGGTATCTGCCTCAGGAGCTGAGAGAAATACCTACCTCAACAAAATTCGCACAATTACCGTCATCATCAACGCCACGAGTGTTGAATCGTGTCCCAGCACGCTTCCAGCTAAGTCGAGAAATAAGTGCAAGTGTTGCTATTGTGGGAGCACCTTCTGTCGGCGGAGAACGAAGCGGCACTTGGAACACGCCGATATAACCTTGAATGGCAAGGATCTAGAGATGATGATAAATTTCTATAAAAGACATATATATAATCAATCTCATCGCACGAGAAATTGACATCGATCCATTTCTTCGCGTTCATGGAGATTGAGCCTCTCCCGAAAATCCAATAGACCGCGGAGAATATATTCGTTCCAAACAAAACGCTCATCAAATGTGTCAATGTCTCTTGATGAAACGGCATTCCGTGCCAACCGCACAGAAAGCCTGGAAGATAGGTCCCATGTTGAGTTTATTGCATAATAGAAAGTTCCGGACGACAGGATCTTGCTGAGTGCTAAACAAGGATGCTCGAATACAGGAATGTTACTTGTATGAGTTTCCCTGAACACCGAGTCGACGACTTCCGGTCCGAATTGAGGCTCGCCAAGCAGAGGGTCGTCCCATGCTGAAGAAGTCAAGCTATAGAAGCAGACTTCATGTATTCTTGCTACCGATTCGGGATTGTGTGCAGAGGGTCTTGTATTCCCAATATCTGTGGCGCTAGTCACAACAGCGAGAAAGATGTCTATGGACAATTTATATTTGTAGCAATTCAAGTTCGCAGTTACACACCATTCTCAACGTTGATCAGACCAAGACATCCTTTGATAGTCCTATTTGAGAGCTTCACAAGACTGCTGTGATCAATTTTCCTTGTCGAAAGAAGGACAACAATAGCTTGGGATTCGTCCTGTCCAACACGAAACCGAAGTGCTCGGCGAGGACGACCTAGAAGATCATCTTTTTCGTCAGTTATGAGATATAGAGTTCGAGGGTTGGTGCCAAGGTATAGTTGCATTACTGCAGGTAGTGGTTGCGATAAAAATGTTTCAAGCGCGTTCCAAGCACTAATCTCTTGGATGCATTTGTTTGTTCCTGACAACGCTTATCTATCTAGAATAATATATTTATAAGGTCAGACCAGTAACAATGTGAGCAATTCTCGAGCCGAATGGGTGCTTTCTCCTGGATCTAACTCAAAACTATTGCATCCAACGGTTTCAAGGAATTCTATGCGTTCCTTTTCGCGTCTGCAAAGGAGAGAGTTGGAAGTACCCATACAATAATGAGCAGAACATAACGTAATATTACGGTTCGCTTTGATAGACCGGACAGACTCTCTGAGCGCGTGTCCATTGTTAGAGGGATCTGGGATGTAGATCATTTCATTTCCGCCATCGGTATGCATGCTGCTGTGAGAAATAGTGGACAGGAAAGGAAAGAGCGATGGAAGCGTCTTCGCAGAAGTAGCGTAATCAATCACACGAACACGCTGAGACGAGGATAAGGAAGGAGCTAAGAAAGACAGGATATGATGCTGGAGTTCAAGAGGAAGGGACTTGAACTGGGAAGATGAACAGGCAGCCATCCGATCATTCTGGTGAGGTTGTGGTAGTGTTTTCCTGTTTACCGATTCTTGTCTGCATCGACTCACGAAGAGTAGCAACCTAGCGTAGTATAGAAGAATAACTGCCTGCTTGTGTACCTTCCGCTCGAGGTGACTATTACGAAGTAAATCTTTCTTGAGCAAAGTTTCATAGCCTCTCCATGTATGAACATCGTTCCTTGTGGAGGCAACACTCTGGCTGCCTGACCCCTCCTCATCAGAGAAAGCCTCTGGACTTGTCTCTTTACCTTGTAGTTGATTGTCATGAAGTTCAACACTCTTAAGAGTATAATTTGAGTTATGGATGCCGGATATTATAGGTTTGATGCCCCGGAAACCCAAGGAGTTGCCATTGCATTTCAGTACGTGCAACCTACACCGAGAGGACGAGAGGTAAGCTACGATGACCTTGCTTGACGAGGACGTTAGCCCTACAGAGGAGAGATGTAGTTCGCGGAGGTGGATCGCATTCAATGAAGGCAAAAATTGGGCGAAAAAGTTATCGCAAAGGTATTTGTTTGCGGACAACGAAAGGATCTCCAAATGCGAGGAATTAATGGCTTCGACGAAGACCGAGGTGACCTCCGGTATGCCTCTGAGAGAATTCTAAGCACAAATTTGTCAGTGAAATGCAGAAAAAAAGGTTAAAGTCGTAATCTCACATGCTGAAGAAATAACTTTCGAACGTGTTGGTTGCCTTTCAAGTATTCTGATATGATAAGAAGGCCATCGTCTCCAATATTATTTGCATTCAGGTGAATCTCCTGAATATTGTATTCACTGCCTTCTTCTGAGCACAAGAAGTTGAAGAGTCGCCGACAACCTTTATCTCCAAGTTCATTGTGACCAAGAATCAGCATGTGGACGGATTTCCGGACACGGATCATAGAAATAACAGTCTCTGCGCCTGAAAAAATTTCCTGGAGTCGGCCAAGAGCACTGATATGTCAGTCAATAGAGCACTCAACCTTCGATTGAACAGAGCCCTGCGCCAAGCTGGTTTACTTGCTGGTCTTGACCCGCTATGGCGATGGCTCTAAGAGGAGATGACGGATGGTTCATCGCGACTCGTCGGGCTTAACTGGGAAGGGATCTCACTTGTCCTCCGTAGGACTAAGACTCACCTCATATACATCCAAACAACTCAGCTTCAGCAGGTTGACGTCACTGTAGTGTCGGGACATTCCTTGACATTGGAGAGAGCTTCGCTACGAGTCATTCTATCGGACACCTACAGGTCCCTCTCTCCGGTAGCACGCCTCGCCATCAGATCAGAATTCTAATTCAAATCTAACCTGTAGTACATCAGCAGGTACGATGCATGTGGCTGTTTACGCAACTTTGTGAGGTAAAATCTCTGTACTAACTCTCTAAATATATCCCAAGATCACTGTTCTTCTCAATCAGGTCTCGGGTAATAATCTGTCATCACGTAGTCACGTGAAACAAAATTGATACCAGCCTCGCTTCCAAGTGCCATGGCAGCTTTTGCAGGATCATGGGCATCTCTCCCAGTCTCGTTAACATCCTGGATGTAAGACGCAAAAAGTCTATTATCTATCACTATTCATACGATTTTTAGTCTAGATGTTGTCCAGTCAATGGGTTATGAGAAAATGACGCCTGTGCAGGCGTCTACAATACCTCTATTCATGAAAAACAAAGATGTTGTCGTAGAGGCTGTTACAGGATCTGGAAAAACTCTAGCCTTTGTCATTCCAATACTAGAACGGCTTATCCGCAGGGGAACCCGTCTCCGAAAGAATGAGGTGGGAGCGCTCATCGTTAGCCCGACAAGGTAAGTTTAACTTTCTTCGGTCCGAACCATGAATTCTCATGGATTGCTAGGGAGTTGGCTTCTCAGATCCATGCTGTGTTTTCTTTATTCCTGAAGTCTCAGCCGAGCGAGAAGGACCTTGAGGACGAATCATTGCAGGAAGAATCCCAAGGGCAACTGGAATTTCCCCTGCCTTTACTTCTTGTTTCCTCAAATCAGTCTTCCCCCGCTCAAGACCTTGAACGGTTTCTGTCGTCTGGAGCCGATATTGTCGTTGGCACACCGGGTCGTATAGAGGAGTTTCTGCTTAGGGAGGGCAGAAACTCTGTCAGCGTCAAAGAACTCGAAGTTCTAGTGTTAGATGAGGCGGACCGGTATGTCTTCTCCATTTCTCATTCTAGGTATCAGTTATTGAAGCTTCTCTAGCCTTCTTGATCTGGGTTTTCAAGAGTCCTTGACACGCATTGTTACCTATTTACCCAAGCAACGGAGAACAGGTTTATTCAGCGCTACAATGACGGATGCGGATGCCATGACAGAACTAGTGCGGGTTGGCCTGCGTAACCCTGCCCGAGTGACAGTAAAGGTACAAGCAAAGAAAGCCCATGGAATGGCTATCATTGAAGAAAGGCGAATACCAGCCAAGTATACTCTCCAACATATCATTCCCCGTCTTCATAGCTCATTTAAGCTTAGCTTACAGAACTACTATATTTCCTGTCATGCTTCAGAGAAACTCGTTCAATTGTCCAGGATAATAGCCTCTGAAACCTCACAACAACAATCCTCGAATTTCATAATTTATTTTTCCACCTGTGCATGTGTCGATTATTTCTACAAGGTCGGTGTCCAACATGTGTGATTACAATCTCTTTCTCAGCAGGGAGTAGATTCTACCTAGTGTCTCTCCACCATCAATCACATTTTATTCACTCCATGGCCACCTGCCACCCTCCACACGGACCCGTACCCTCAATAATTTTGCGTCTGCAAGTTCTATGCCAACACATCCTTCCGTCCTCCTCACTACTGATGTCGCCGCCCGTGGACTCGATATTCCAAATGTTGATGTCGTTATTCAATTCGACCCCCCGTCTGATCCCAAGGCTTTCTCACACCGTTGTGGTAGAACAGCTCGAGCTGGGCGGAGTGGTCATGCGTATGTTCTTCTTGTCGGGCGTGAAATCGAGTTTGTAGGTTCGTTGGCGCATGGTTATTCTGCACACCGAGCTCATCGAGTGTCGCATAGATTTCATGAGTATACGGAAGATTCCACTGAAGCCTCATGCATACATCCTCAGAGACTTATCTCTAACGAGTAATGATGACACGGAACGATCGTCCGACAACGAAATAGATGATTATCTTTCTAAAATTCGAACAAAGGTTTTGACAGACCGCGCACTTTATGACCAGGTGAACTTGGGATTTTCAAAGTGCCATGAGCTTTCCGTTTCTAGCTCAAAAATACCGATTTTCTCTAGGCAGCAAAAGCTTTCGTCTCCTTCGTTCGCGCGTATTCAAAGCATGAAGCATCTTACATCTTCCGCATTAAAGATCTCGATCTCGTTGGTACTGCCCAAAGCTTCAGCTTGCTTCGACTACCCAAGATGCCAGAGCTCCAAAAAATTAACAAGAACAACTGGTCAGACGCCACTGTAGACGTGAGTTTCTAACCCATCAAAGGACGTGTTCATCTTTATATAGCTCACCCTCCCTGTTTAGTGGGATAATTATGCATATGCCAATAAAGCCCAGGAAACGAAACGTCTAGCTACAAAAATGGTTGATCAGGAAACGCTCAATAAGGAACATGAGAAAGCCAGACAGGAAAGAGTGAATAAGAAAAAGGCCAACACTTCGTGGAGCGAACAGACGAACAGAAAGGAGGAACGAGACAAACGTCGGGAAAAGCGGGAAAAGAAGAAAAATTGGCTCAAGGAACAGCGGTCAATGGAAGCTGCAACGCCAGACAATACCTCTAACAAGCGGCTACATTCAGAACTCATAGATAGAAAGAGCGATGAGGACGACTGGGATGATCTTGCCAAGGAGGAAAGGATGGCAAAAAAACTGCGCAAAGGAGAAATATCACAGCAGGACTTTGATACTGCCTTTGCAGACCTGTAAACTCTACTAGATGGATTCTCATGCTTGACTAGAATTACATATATTGTCAAGAAAAGGTTACAATCAAGTGATACATCACAGTAAGTGAAAAATGTGAACAATAATCCAATGAATAGCGGTCAGAATGCAAACTTTGGGATTAGTCAAGGGCTAAGATTACGTTTTTTTACTGCTGCTGGTTAATTCGTCTAACTCGTAAAGCAGGGCGCATCTCAAAAACAGATTATATCAGATCAAATAGAACACAAAATAACGTAGCGAGCGACTCACCAATTCAACAAATACAGGTAAAAGTTGAGGAATATGGACCAATTCAGGAGGTTTTATCGAACTCTCCTTCTTCTTTCTATCAACCGCTTTGTTGACTTGCGGTGGCGAATGACGCTGCAACCGACTTCTTGGATGATTCGTCCGACTCGGTGAACCAGAGGGTGGTGGTGGTGGTAGAGGCTTGGACAACGATGATCTCACAAGAATCGGTGCGGCCGTTTGTGGTGTACTTGGTAAAGGGGGAACAGGAGGCACAGCATCGGCAGTTTGTTTCCGAGAACCGAGGGAAGTTAACGACTTCATACGTCTGAGCGACAACGATCGTCTGATAGTTGGCACTGGTATCGAAATGAAAGAAGTCGACGATGAAGATGCTGGCAGATTTTTCAACAGGGTTTGATGGGTGGCAGGTCTCTTCATCAGCGGAGGTGTCACTGTAGATACTGCTTTCATGCCGAGAGCCTGCGGTCGGACATGGACATGAGTCGCAGGGGCTGAGCGTGGTTCCTCCTCCCTGCTTCTTGAAATTATGCTGTCTTCCTCGCTCTCACTATCCTCACTGCTCGTGCCTTCCTCATCAGTGGAATGATCATCATCGCTCGAAGTATATTCATCGTCAAACTCATCCGATTCCTCAGCAGCGACATCCAACGCATCTCCATCTGCCAACTCTCCAAAATTGATCTCTCCGAGAACGTTGTTAACCAAAGTCTGGGTTGCCTCATCTTCAGCATCAGCGTCCCGTTGACCCTGAGCATTCCCAAATCGTCGACGGAGTTTATCCTCATACATCACCTTCAACTTGAAGTGATACATCGCAACCTCGTCCACCTCCAACAAAATATTCGTTCGCTCTAATCCTGTGTGGGGAAGCAGAAACTCTAAACTCAAAGGATCACCAAGACCTTCGCGTACGACAGTCAAGAACATTTCGACCCATTGCATGAGACTGTTGAATAGTCCTTCGCCTTTGGAATGAACTTTGTGAACAAAGTAGTAAAAGGATTGTTCGTGCCGCTGGATGAGGTCAATGAACGCTTGGACAGTATGGCTGGGGTCGCTCTGTATCACTGACAAATCGCATCAGGATTATCGCACCCAAAAAACCATTCGATGGCCAAAACCTACTTTCTTCTACCTGCTCTACTGTTCTAATAAGATCGTTAATAAAATTTTGCAAATCACCTAACGAATCTGCAATACTAGCAGCCCGGTAAACCTGAGCCAAAGGAGAATAAAATATAGTAATAATATCCTTGAGCAATTCAGCAGTAAAGCCCTAAACAAACAATCGACTTTGTCAACGCTTTTCTTCAAAATATTCAAAACGGGAAACCACCGACTTCAAATATAAGATCAATCAGCATCTCTCTATCCCGTAGTCTTGTATAGAGAAACGCGAGGACTTTGAGATCCTCTAACAACCACGCATCCTCGTTTTGTGGACCGTCATCATCATCCGAATCAGCTAATGATTCGCGATGTTTCAAGTATTGTGCATGCGCCTTGTGCGCTCTAGCAACTCTATGCATTTGAGGCCTCGAAAGCGCCGGCTGTTCCCCAGATCGAAGAATGACCACAAATATGTTCATCTTTTCTGCAACTATCAAACACAAACAACCGATGATATGGATAAAGATCAAATACGTCGAGCAACTTACCTGAATCGGCTTTAAACATTTCTTGGATCTCTGGGGATGCGTATACAAACTGTCGGACCTTGTCGCACATAACGGGGTCATCAACTTTGTCTTTCACAGCTTCAATCTCCTCGTGCAACTGTTTTACTTCCTCCGTTAACGAACCGGTAAACATCCTAAATGGCCGAGTCAAAATCAGCAAGCGCATTCATCACCACTCGGAGAAATTGGCTTTACCTCTGCAATAAACTCTTGCCACCGAATGGCTGAGCAAGAAAAAGATCCAAGACACCTTTGAGTTATTGCGTTGTGAGCCTGTCTTGCAAAGAAGATCAAATACCGGGCAAACTTACTCCTGATCATGCCGATAGGGTTACTTATCTTAAGCGCGGCCTTGAGCATGAAGTATGGCATAAGCCCGTGAACTCTTTTGAGCGCAGCAAGTGTCTCTGATGCATTGTCGGAGGCCACAAATTGCTGAAACGCCGTCGATGCGAGCCTACATGGCTTCTATTAGAAATCACAGACAGCGAAATCAATAGCCAGTTTACGAAATTCGTGCCCATTCAGTGACAGCTTGATAGTTGGGTGGAAGGTCTCGAATATTAGGTGTCACTTTAATGATTCCAAATACGTTCGTCAACCCATCTAACCAATTAACGGGTAGAAATTTTTAGTTTTAAGGTTACGATGACCAAGGGCAATCGAAAACCCACTTTTACCCATTATATCACCTTTGACACTCTTCAAAGCATCCCGCAACGCATCGACACGGCCCGCAATCTCTTTGGCAAACTTCTTCCGACCATCTTCTCGAACTCGATCCGCCTCCTCTCGCCTCTTGGCATCCTCTATCTCCTCGTTTGTCAAGGTGATCGGATCACTGAGCAGGAATGATCTAAACACGGGTGATGACAACACAGTAGGCGATGCCATAAGCGTATGAAGATATGAACGAAGAGTTAAGCGATTCTTCTCTCTCGCTAAACGAGACGTGGGTTCGGGAGCAGTCGGAGGATCGTAAGAGTCGTTTTCGCTTGACATCGACTGACGTGGAAGGCTTGGTGTAATAGGACTCGTAACAGTGATATGCGTCCTGTCCTTCTGAGGTGGCGATTTGATAAGTTCCTCGGGATGTGCTTTTGTAAGCTGATGATAATCGCAATTAGAAAAAGCAGTTCCAGATTTCAAGAAGGTAGAGTCAGTCACTTCAGTTGCCAAAGTCCTAAAGTCCCCATAACGCCGTGAGACATATACATCCTCATACCGCGATCTTCTAGTCCTTATCACAAATTCCTTGCGTGAAACAACCAAATAAGATACTTTCACTACAAAAAAACTGATTTTCCAACTCACATCATGAACCCGACTCCTCACTCTACCCTTATCTACGACCGTCCTCACACAGACCACATTGATATCAAACCAGGCCATATCCTTCTTCACCCTCCTTTGCCTCCTCTTCGTCAATGCTTCTAATCTATCCAGATCAACCTGCGTCAATCTAACCACTTCCTCTCTCTCAACCAATCGCGTTGCAGAACCAAAAAACAAACTCAAATTCTTCTCAGCCTTCTTCAACACTTTCTTCCTTGTAGCTTGTTCACCCTTGCCCTCACCCTCATCATCCTCACTCAACACAGACGAGGCCGACAAATTACGTGAAATCATACTCGCCACAAACGGCTGCAACTTTTGAGAATAAAAGTCCTTGGGGGCAGAAGCCATAAACGGGAACGTCAGCACGAATTGCTGAAAGATGTAGCGTAAAAAGGGCATATCAAGCACAGGCGCATCTTTCGGTGGAGAGCTAAATGGTCGTCCCAGATACGACAATGTGGACACGTTCGGCCAGTGCGGGTTGGCAGTCGTGATAGCAGCCAACTCTCGCTCGAATTGAAGTTGGACAAGTGATTTCTTCAAATAGTGAGCGCGCAGAGGAGTGAGTTCATCAGACTGGTGGACATGTAGTGATTCTATAGGGTTTGTCGCAACAGATTTTGGATGAGACGGTGTGTTCTTTGTATGATCGTCGTCGTCTTTGTCCTTTCCTTGATGAGAGTCCACTAGCACGGGCGTAACTTGCTGTATGGATGACCCACGGGGACTCTGCGACCGCTGAGGGGAAACCGTGTCCAAATTATGATTCACCATCGCACTCTGCGTCGAAACAATATAGCCAGGCGCCGGTGGTATATTGCGAGTGGGTTTTGGTGGAAGCCTAAGACTCGAGCAAGACCGATAGACTGGGTATTGGGGAGTCGAGGGATTGTCCTGGGTAGGGGAATGGGACAGCGAGGCAGTCATGGGAGTCAGAGGGAGAGAGGTAGAATCCGGCAATGAGTCAGGCATGGATAATCGGAGACAGAATAGAGCCTCCTCTCTTGCATAGACGTCAGATTATGTAACATCCTATAATCTATTAATACAACTTATTGCTGCTGCGCCCCTGACGCACTCCATCTCGCCCCCCAGCTGGTGAAAAACCGCAGCAACCATATCGGCTTGATTCCAGAGTGTTCAACAACACCCTCCTCTGTATCATCTGGTGAAGGCGGAGGCCGAGTCAGCACCGATCCTACAACATCCACTCGGTTTTCCTCCTCTGCTTCTTCCTCTGTTCTCCCTAGATAATCCACCAACCTCCTTTCACCATCCAGTTTCCATTGCACACGATCATACATTCCGTGTGCCCCATGTTTTCCTAAAGGTAGTCTCCTTCCACCTGCTCCAAACACTTTCTCTCTCAACTCAAATACCTTTTTCCTTGAAAGTGATGCCGTGTGCCATAGTTCTGAGATGAGGAATTGAGCAGACTCGTACTGAAGTGTGTTCTTTGCCTGTGTGATGGAACTTGTTTGACGGATATGTTCGTCGATTTCCGAAATAACACGAGCCCGACGTTCAATCTCGGCAATGGCGTCTTTATGTGTCTCAAAGTCATCCTGAAATGACGAGTTGGTCTTTTGGAGGGACGAGGTCAGGATCTAGAATTCTTTGTTAGGATGAATTGAAAGTTGTATCCATAGCACAGCTCACTTCGAGACATGCAACCACATTTCGTAAATGCTCTTCTCGTCGGACCATGATCAGTACCTGGGCACAAAGTTCAACGTCCAGCTTCATCCGCTCGGGACTCAGGACTCTGATCGCACGCAAAGAATCGAGATCGTGATAGCTTCTCCTACCCCTCACATAAATGTCAATTCAAACACCGAGCGGCAGAACAACATACCTCCGAGCACGAAGCATCTTAGCACTTTTCGAGCTCCCCTGGTCACTTTCAACCTCCTTCTCTCTCCGTTTATCGGTCGTCTCTTTACCTTCATCCAGGTCATCATCAACACCCTTTTCCTCCCTCGTCTCATCCAAAGTCTCATTCACCCTCGCTCTCATTTTCCCTTTCCCCGACATCCAAAATCCTTCATCATTCCATGCACTTCTCACATCCGACCAACTCGAAACTCTCTGCTGCTGATGCACAGGTCTCATACTCTTCCCCCATTCCCTTTCTATAATTCCTAATCCAGCAAGCGATTTCGTCCTCCCTCCGACATCAAGCTCAAATGCAGGCTGTAGCGAAATGCTTGAAGGTGCAGCACTCGAATGCAATAGCGATTGAGCTTTCATGGGCGGAGGGACAGCATAAGAACGTCCAAGTTCAGTCGTTGATACATCTCTGGATATATCATAAAATTCGAGGTCTTTGGGTAGATTCTGATCATCGAGCATAAACGGATTATGTCTGTACTCGCCTATTTTGTTCATCAAAATCCTTTTCAACACTGAACTGAAGAAATTCACTCACTGATCGGCGAACATGGGCCACTATCATCTAACGTTTCATCCTGTTCCAAGTCCCTTTGAAGGAATGATTGAAGACCGAACACCCTTGATGATAAAATAAAGCCTACCCGGATAAAAGTCCAGGGTGCAATGTCGGTGACTGTACTCTTGAAAGCACCAGTTTCGGATCCGCCTTGGTTGCTATGTCGCCAGAAACAATTTTCGAGCTAGGCGATTTCGAATCCCAAGGACAACCTGTCCGTGGCACCGCGGCGTTTTGATAAACTACATCCAACATTAACTAGCATAGTTGGAAATTCAAAAAACTCACTCACCCAGTCCAACTCTCCAGTTTCCTTTGCATTTTCTCGCTCCACACACCACCAAAACTACCTCCAGGTCTGCCTTCTGTCTGAAGATCACTGTCTTCACCCTCTGTACCATCACTCCTGGCCTCATCTCCATCACTCAAAGCTCCGTGGAGGGATACAGGATTCGGTAAACCTGACAACTCCATGTTCTCAATTCTTTCCCGTTCCTTCTCCCATTCCCTCAATGCCACGATATCCGCCACACGTCCTGACCACAACATCGTGACCAATGCATCATGATCTCCGTTTGTTATCGAAGACGGGACTACTGGCAGTCCAACAAACTGAGAGCTGAGTCTCCCACCCGTAACGCCAGAAGAACCGCCACCAACACTGATACTACTTCTTCCAAAATCAACACTGTCGCCACCTTTTGCGGATCCTCTTTTTCGTCTTGCACGTTTTCGATGATGCGATTTGTGGAGGATTGAAGTGACGAATCGTTTCAAATCGACATCTACGTCCCATATGTTCGCGGTACTGTTTGAAGCACCTGTAATACCACTGGCCCCACTGAGCAACAGATTTCCCATTCCTCTGAAAATTTGACCACCGCTGCTCCCAACGCTCAATTTCCCATCTGCTTCAGTACCACTCAACGTTGTAGCGGTAGCACCAGTGACACGGTCATCTCTGATTACATCCGCGCCATCACCATCATCATATGTATCTGTGATGGTTGAGGAAACGGCATTTGTTAAATCTTCTAGTTTTTCTTTGAGAGCTCGCTTGACTCTGCCTCTTTTTGGGATTCCTGAAGAGGTGCCAGGGAGGACTGAAGACGGCGATGTACTGACACCAGTGGGTGCACCGAGTACTGAGATGCTGTCCGCCTGAATGACGGTTGCTACACGTTTTGCGTAGCCGGATTCTATGAGGTCGACGAGTTCTCTTGTCAGAGGGGTGGGCACGGAAGACAGGTTTTGTTGTGAAATATGAGGGTGGAGAGGGATTTGAGCGTTGGCAAGTGGGGTGGACGTGATTGAGGAATCAGTGGGGAAATGGTGGGTATCACTTGTGAGATAAGAAGGGATCAGGGAAGAATGCGCAGAGGAGACATAAGAGGAGAGTGCTAGAGAGAAAGCGAGTGGGTGGAGAAAAGGATCTTTAGGAACAGGCTAGAGTGAGAGGAGTGAGGGAGCATGTGTAGGTGATGAGATGATGAACATACATGGACATGAGCAATCTTGTTGCGAATGGATAAGACAAGAGTGAGCAAAGCAGATATCAACATGGGATCTGGTATTCGTTCTGAAAGCTGAGTGGAAATAAGAAGGATAATTGTGGAAATGAAAAAGCAACTGACGTCGAGGGCTGCACGGGAATGGCCGATTTCGGTTATCCATTGCTGAATGGCTGATAGAGTAACATCACAGAGAAGACCATCGAGAAGGAGAGGAGCATCTGAGGAGGAGAAAGCTTGCTTGACATGATACATGCCAAACAAGGAGAGAGCAGCTTGAAGAAGCTTGACGAGTTCTAGGACGGTGGCATTGAAGAAGGGGAGGTCTTTTGTTTTGGCCTTGGATTGGAGAGCCAAGAAAGGGAGATGGAGGTCTGAGTGACAGGGAAAAGGAAGGGTAGGGGATAGGGAGAACTCTGGAATGAGGTAGGTGGATATGAAACGGTCCTTTGTTGAATCGCTAGGAAGAAGTGAGAGGGCCATTAGAAGGAAGGAAACAAGACGCACCTTGGTTCGTGGAGGGTGAGAGCGGAACGACCGCCACAACCCATGCGCAGGAGGTTAATATTGGTGTAGAGCTGATCCCTAGCGAGAAGGAAATTGCCATGTGGGATGTGTACGATGGTGTAGTCGGAGGGAAAGTAGGCGAGAGAGGTGACCATGAGGACGCCGGCGGGGGTCTGCAGCTCGGGTCAAAAACAGGGGGAGGGCTTAAAAAGGGAATAGACATGCCTGTTTTGGACGAGCACTGCCATCACGACGGAGATGGAGGAGTGCTTGCTGCCAGTGGGCAACTGCGTCCTTGTCGGAGAGGGATGCGGAGGGGGCGAGGGCGGCAACGGTTATCTGAGCGGAGATGAAGGTGCGGAACGCTTTTGGATGCGGGATGGACAGACCTTGTGGGACGGATCGCCGGTGTAGACGGTGAGGACGGTGATGGGGCGATTGCGTTGGACGATCCTGGAGCAAAGGGTCAAGCTTTGGGGCGGATGGAGAAGAGATGGACGGACCACTTCTCGACGGCATACAGCTGGTAGCCATCGACCTGGAGCTCGTCGTGGACGACATCGAAGGCGAGGGGAAGGCCGATCCACTCCTGTGCGGTATTGCGGACCCTGTAGAGGAGGAGAGACCCTGGGAAGGAGGAGGCAAGAGGGCGGGGGAAGGGCGGCAGAGTAGGAGTTGCGAGGGGCCATGGGGGTGAGTAGGAAGGAGGTAAGATGACGTAATCTCAGCACGTGAGGGGATGGATTTTGCTTGAGTGCCTCTGACTGTGAGCAGCGTCTTTCTCTTCCTCTCTTCTGGTGATGAAGCGCAGGACGCCGCCAGACGAAGAGCCCGAGTCCCCGGAGAGCGTGGTTCGGGGTCCTGATTATGCACAGCTCGGGGTTCTGTGCGCTGCGTTGCTCTGTCCCCTCTGCCGCCTGCCTCTCCGCTGCCCCACCACTCTTGCCTGTGGTCACTCCCTCTGCGCCAGACATGTCGCCGACCCACCCGACCGACCATCCGGACGGCCGGCCGTGCCCTCCCTGCTTCCCCTCTGCCCCCTTCCCGACTGCTCTGCCACCTCTCGCCGATCCTCCGCTCCGTCCACCCTCCCTGCTTCCTCACGCGTGCGCTACCGGCCGGCACCTCCCACCGACAGCGCCGTTCTCCCCGCCCCGCCCAAGACCGTCCCCGAACCACGGCCCGATGTCTCCCTCAACAAAGTAATTTCCCTCCTGCGTCACACAAAACAGGCACTTGAGGGAGGCTCAGAGTCCGACGCAGACGACGGGCGACCTCGCAAGCGACGCCGACATCAGAGTCCAGACGTCGATGGCGACAGCGATCTCCTTGCGCATCTCCAGCACCAGGCAACCCGGCACCGCACTGTCCGCCGCGACGAGCCTCTTCTCTCTTCACCGGGTCCAACGAGGGACGCCATCCTGTCCCGCTTCCAGAAGGAGCTGCTTGCGGAGCTTACCTGCGAAATATGCTTCGTCCTTCTCTATCAACCGATAACCACCCCTTGTCAACATGTAAGGCTCATTTCCCCCCTTTAGACTCCTGATCGAATCCTTTCCAGACCTTTTGCGCCAAATGTCTCCAGCGATCTCTCGACCACAGTCCCGCCTGTCCCCTCTGCAGGCACGATCTCCCCGGCTTTCTTTATTTCCATGACCATCCCTTCAATAAAACCCTTCTTGCTATCAGTCCGTCCTCTCCTCACTCTCCTATTCTCCCAGCTTCTCATCCTCTTCACAGTCCTGCATTCTTTTCCCATGCTTTACACTGAACGCGCAGACGCTCTTGCCGCAGAAGAACGCGACGCCCGTCTCGATACCCCCATTTTCGTTTGTCAACTCAGTTTCCCCGGAATGCCCACTCTTCTGCATTTTTTCGAGCCAAGGTAATCCCCCTTTCTCTTCTTTCCTCCCTCTTTTCTCACTCCATCAGATATCGCCTCATGCTTCGCCGCTGCTTGGAATCCCCATCTCCTCGCTTCGGTATGATCATGGCCCCCAAGCCCGGTGCCGGCTCTCCCCTATCCGAATATGGTACCATGCTTGAAATTCGCAGTGTTCAGATGCTCTCTGACGGCCGTAGTATGGTCGAGACCTGGGGTTCCTTTCGATTTCGTCTCCTCGAACGTGGCACTCTTGATGGCTACATGGTCGGTCGTATCGAACGGCAAGTCAACCTGCTCCCCATTACAATCATTCATCACGTAACCACCCCTCTTTTTCCAGTATCGATGATTATCCTGAAGACTTGTCTGCTTCTTCCTTACTCTGCCCTCTACCCCCCGCTCCTACCCCGTCTCCCCCTTCTTCTGCATCCCCTCCACTTGTCTCGTCCGATCCCACCCCCCCACAAACAACGCCTAGATCCATCCCCTGTACACCCAAACTCGCCATCAAATCAAGACCTCATGTCCATCTGCCAATCTTTCCTCGATCGTCTACGACAAGGAACAGCCCCTTGGGTTGTCCAGCGTCTCTCAAACACCGTAGGTGCCATGCCCACCGATCCTTCTGCTTTCTCCTTTTGGATTGCCCTCGTCCTTCCCATAGACGAATACGAAAAAGCCAAGTTGTTACCGCTACGAAGTGCCCGACTCAGATTATTGCTGTTGGTGCATTGGATTGAACAGTTAGATAATCAATGGTACGCATTTGTGTGGAGAGTGCTGGCATGTTTGGTATGGACAGCTTTTGTGCTCACAGTTTCGCGTTTTTGTGGTTTTGTATAGGTGGTTTTCGAGTGGTTGTAATGTGCTTTAAGAAATCTTGTTTGTCTTGCTTGTCGTGCAAGAGCGAGAGGGTCGATAACAAAAGAGGATGGAGGGGGCAAAGGAGGAATCGTCTTGCTAGCGACGTATTAGAACCCAGCTGTGGGTTCCATAAGTGACATCACGATGGCGACTAGCCAAGATGGGTCGTGTCTCATCCACTCTAGGGCCGTCTTCCCTCCCTCCATTGCTGAGCTGCCAAGCTATCCTAGTACCACTCTGTCCAGGTCTACCAGCAATGACAGCTGAGTGCTTTGTAGAAATTTCTTTGGGCTTTTTGTTAATTCTTGTTCATTTCATTGTTAATTTTGATCATCAAATTCTATATGGGAATGAGTTGTATGTTTACCCCTTGCTTTGCTATTTTGGGTTGTTGTACTTGATCGGCAATAGAGTATCACTAATATAATCATGGTTGTCCAACTTGATCATCTCAAGTCATCGACGATGTTGTACAGCGAGCTCATTTCTGGATAATGCGACCTTGAACCTTTCTCATCGATTTCTTCTTCTCCTTCTCGAGATACTATTGGAAAAAAAGTCAGAAATGACCGGGCAGTGATTTGAAAATGAACGGACCTTGCGTTGTTCGGCAGCGCTGAGCTTGGATATTCTCTCCTCCTCAGCCCGCTTCTTCGCGGCCTTGCGATCTTGTACTGCTTGTTCCAACTTGTAGGAAAGATCAGTGAAATCATTGTTTTTCAAATATACACATACCTCTTCTTTCTTATCCTTCTCTGCATCGGCCTTTAATTCTTTATCCAGATCCTCTCTAATTTTCCTCAACTTGGTCTTGGTCTCGGGGCGTAAATGGACTTTGGCCAACGAATCGATGAAAGCGAATAACCCCGAAATGAAGGCGAGCGTATCACTCGAAGATGAAGGAGGGGGAACCGTCAGATTGAGAATGACATGTTTCTCGCGTTCTTCGCTAGGTAATGGACCGTTGGGTCGGTCTCTAGGTTGGTCCGTGATCTATAGATAGATAAAAGGATTCGTATTAGGGCTCCCCCAACCCGGTCCGCGGTTGAACCAAAAAAAAAGAAAAAAGTGGAACGAGTTCTTTCTCACAGAGAGTGAACGGAAGAATGGACGAATTTTTTCGTCGTTGACTAATTGGCCTAGACCTTTGAGAACGTTATCGGTGATGTCTGCGAATTCTATTGATGGACCATAAATATATTTGTATATAGATCGTGTGTAAGTTTGAAGGGTGCTAGCGTACCTGACATGATGGAGAACGTAGATGGAATAGTGGGATTATCAGTGGTCTTGGTTAGAGTCTAAATTGTAAAAAAAAATCTCGTTTGCGAATCCATTTCGTTACGCAACGCACCAAGTCCCATCGATGATCCTTGATCGTCACCAACTCATCCTTAGACACAACCGCAAAAACAAAATCATTCAAGAGCACACCCGACGTCAACGTGAAATCAAGCTCCAACGTATCCACAGGCCGATACTGCAAATCTATCACCTGCCGGCCGAGTTGGACGATATACTGAAGCAAGTCATGACGAGGGCGGAACGTAAACACGGTATGAAGCGAAGCGATGTTACGTCGACCAGTGCAAAAACTGAAAAAGTCTGAGTGACCGTCTGCAGTGAGTCGACCATATTTGGTTTCTGTCTTGCTGAACTGTTGGCAGTAAAGAGGAAAATGGACGTCGAGCCTGCGAGAGTGTGAATATTCTATTGAGAAAGAAAAAGACACACACACCATTGATTCGCCACTCGCTTGTTGCTCGTCGATCCATACCACCAAAACAAGACATAGAACATGAGCGCCAAAATCATAAACCCCTCATAGGTAAAGTCTGTAGACATGGTCAAGCCAACAGTCCACGTATCACAAAACGACATACAGGCTGGCCTGAAAACAAACATCTTCCAGCGCCATTGAAGACCATCATACTCCTCTTGTACATTGACAGGCGGAGGAGTCAGGGTTGCAAAGAATTTCAGCAGCGCAGACATATTAGAAAAAAGAGTGAGAGTTTACGGATTTTTCGACCCGTCCAGAACACCGGAGATTGCCGGATAGGACTTGTGAGATGTTAATGAGCGCGATGAGAGGTTGCATTCCCGTAAACCCCATCTTCTCTCTCGTTCCTTGGGCAGTTATGATCCCTTCCAATTTGAACTCGCCACTTTTGGTCCTTGTCTTCTTCCTCCCCCCTTTCCTTCTTAACTCATCCACACATCCATTATGTTCTGTGCTTCGTCAGTTCAGACACCTCCTACCGACTACAGCGCCTTTGCTCTCGACGTCCTCAAGCACACTGTGCCGTCCTCGTCATCATCATCTACCACACCAGCTCCATTCATCAGTCAATCTGTCCTCCGACAATGCCTGGGACTCGCTTCTTCCTTCCTCATCACCGACTTGACAACCAGCCCCGAAAAGGGTCTGTCCACTTGGCTCACAGGTTTCAGCCGTCTCGTCGATCTCGTCGTCGTCCTTCACGCAAGGGGCGAACTTGAACTCGCCACCCTCTCCGAAGCCTCCAAGGCTTGTTCAGAATGCTGGACAGCTGCAGGTGCATGGAGGGGAATGGAAGATTGTCGACAAGGCGTTAGAGCCAACGCTGGAAAACTAAAGAGATTATTGGACGAGGGCGGAAAGACTTATCAAGGTATGAAGAACTCTTGATTTCGCCCCCCGCTCCTGTCCAGAGCTTAATGTTCGATTGTGAATTTAGGTGAACGCGTGTATGCACCTTGAGTTATTCATCTGGGAGCCACCAAACATGCCGCTTACAGGGGTGCCACTACGTAGTAGGTGTCTATGTATACACATGTACAACATTGGGCACGCTCTGATCTCATCTTTCTAGGGAGCCGGTCTCCTGCCTTCCCGTCATTCGAATCCCATGAATTCTCTGCCGATCTCTGCAACCTTTTTCAGAGCTTCCATTGATCAATATTGATCAACTCGTTACACCGGATATTATAACCAACCACAGTGGTCTCAAAGATTACAAGCATCCAAATGTGTATTTCTTACAATGAGCTATCTATCTAATTCCTTGTAAAAACCATATTATGCCGTCCGCTCCATGTCTCCAATGGAGCAAGCAAACATAGGAGAACCTCAAAGAGAAGCAAGATTTATGATCGGCCAAATGCTACGCAAGCCATTAGTGACGTTAACTAGTTTCGAAAAAGGTAAAACATACTAAGCATCCCCGGAGCGCTTGTATCCATATTTCTCAATAAATTCATTGAGCTCCTTGGGTCCTCGCGAACCGTAAGGATAATTTACCGGTCTAGGGACCGGTCCCTGTCGACCTTCTATCCAATGCAAGATGGGTGTAAAGATCTGGATATATCATCATAAACACGCCATCACCATCGCAAATGATGTGACCTACCTTCCATGCGACATCCAACTCGTCATGTCGCACAAAGTTGGAATGATCGCCCTTCAGGGCGTCTAGGATAAGCGCTTCGTATGCCTCTGGAATCTTGGCATCCATGAACCGTCTCTTGTAGGTCAAGTCCATCTCAGTAGGGATGGCACGGGTGTAAAGACCAGGCGTTTTCGCATTCAGCTTGAGGTAGACAGCCTCCGAGGGTTGAATGCGAATGACCAATTCATTCCGAGCGATATCTTTGAAGATACCCTGTGTGACGTCCTTGAACTGAATCCGGACCTCTACCTTGGCCTCGTTCAAGGCTACAATAAAAGTTTCAGCCATGGATCTTTGCGCGGGAGAAGGGCAAAGGATACCTTTACCAGCCTTGAGAATGAAGGGTACACCCTCCCAACGAGGATTATGGATCCAAAGCGTGGTAGCAGCAAAGGTCGGGCAAACCGAGTTGTGAGGGACAGTGTCATCGTCTAGATAGCCAGGTTTGCCGTTTGCAGAAACATACTGGCCCAACAAGCAATCTTCTCGCTCGATAGGAGGAATAGCACGTAGTACCTTGACCTATCAAAATGAAAACGTAATTTGATATGGGCTACAAGAGTTAATGCACTGCGTACCTTCTCATCTCGGATATCCTCTGCAGAGAATGACACGGGTCGTTCCATGGTCAGGATGCTCAGAACCTGCAACAAGTCTAACTTGGCACAGCGACATCAGCAAGTGGACGATAATAGCTGAAGAGTGACTGACGGTTCTGCAATATATCACGAATGATACCAAACTCGTCAAAATATCCGCCACGGCCCTCTGTGCCGAAGGGTTCCTTGAAGGTAATCTGAACATTACTGATTGAGTTTTTGTCCCAAGCGGCACCCATTGCGACATTTGCAAATCGCAAAACAAGAAGGTTCTTGACCATCTCCTTGCCGAGATAATGGTCAATACGGAAGGTCTCATCCTCAGTCCAGTACTGTTTCACAGCACTCAAGAGTTCCCGAGCAGAGTCAAGGTCCTTGCCGAAAGGCTTTTCAATGATGATCCGATTGACGCCGTTCTTAGCGATGTAGCATTGTTCTTTGAGATTTTTGGCGACGGGGATGAAAACGCTGGGTGGAAGGGCAAGATAGAAGATACGATTACGTTCCTTTGACTGATACTTTGATTCGATCTCCTCGAGATATCGGTTGAGATTGGCAAAGGAATCGCTGTCTTCGTATCCACCAGAAACGTAGGATGAGAAGCCCTTGAATGACTCAATTGATTTGGCGATCTCTGGGTCTTCATTGGGGTTCTTGATGTAAGAGGTCTGACGCTTGTAGAACTCGTCCTGGTCCATCTTTGTCCTTGCATATCCGACGATTTTTACGTCGCGAGGCAGAAATCCCTGGCGATAAAGACCGAAGAGAGCAGGAAAAGTCTGCAAAGCAACGATGAGATATCAAGGTACTGGAGAAGAGCGCTAGGACACACCTTCTTCTTTGCGAGATCACCAGAGGCACCAAGGACTGCAGGGGTGAGACGGCAGCACAGCGAGACGAGACAAAGACCTACCGATGACGATGGTATTGTCCTTGAGCTCCTCATGGCTGGTCTCCATGGAGGGGATGGTGCCCGAGAGAGAGCGTTCGCGCGGCATGATGGAAGAAAGATGGAAGAAACAGACCAAGGATTGTAACCCGAGTCCGACCCGAGTACGTCTAGATAACCCCGGCCCGCTTTTGCCGAGCGCTCCTTGATGTCTTCCAAGCCAGACCTTCCGCCATCTCCAGACGATGTCATCGACAAACTCCGGGACCTCGTTCAGCTGTCATCCAGCGACAATGATACTCCTTCAGTCTGTATCCGTGCCATGGCCCTCATAGCCAACCTCAAGTCTCTCAACCGCGCCGCTAACAATGCCACCCGCATGCACAAAGACATCACCGCTGAAGCTCGCCACGACATGGACCAGTCGCATCTTCATTTGCAAAATTTACTGTACGAGAAACGCCATCTCGAGCGCGAAATTGAAAGATGTCGGCAGTTTGCGTGAGGAGCACGTCGTTTGTGGGCCGTGTTGGTCGCTGATTCTGCTGCAGGTCTGTGTACCAAGATGTACCCCTTTATACTCTAGATGAATTCAGAGAGCTCGCTCAAGAAGAAAACCGCACGGAACAGATACTTGCTGACGAGCACCAGCTGATGCTCAGCCGTCTCAATTTTGAGCTTGCGGAGCGTCAAAGGTGCGCCCTTGTGTATCCATCCACCAAATTCCGCTTATATCCTGCATAGGCTTGACCAACTGCGGAAAGAACTTGCACAACAGAAGGAGGAATTGCTCAAAGAGAACAAGACGAAACTTGCCACAATGGAATCTGTCAACACCCTCACCGACACTCTCATGAAGGTGGTGTTCCTTACGACGCATTTACCTCTTGCTTTTTCTGATGCTCGCCACAGACTGCGTTGGAGACAAAAAAGAAGGTTGCTGAGCTCGTATCCCCTGCAGAGTCAACTTCCAATCCTGTTACAGTTTAACTCATTTCTTGCTATCTCGTTTACCTTGTGTTTATCTTATTTTACTTAATGGTACGAACCACGAAAGGACCACCATTCAAGGAGACTTCGCAAATCAGTTAAAGTTACAGTCACAGCGGATGGCTTTATGGACTAAGCTAACCCAGCTGATCCAGCAGAAATGTATCCCAATATCCGGAAGTACACGAAGAAAGGATGGAATTGAACGAGCCAAGAGCATTCACCCGTCATTGTCACTGATACTCCCAATGTCGCTCATCTCCTCGTCTTCATCCTTGTCATCTTTACCATCGGCTGCATCGGCTGCTTCTCTTGTGGCAAATCTTTGTACATACTCTGGATAATCGACATAAATGGAAGCCTCGGGTTCAGAGCGAGCGCATGACGTACCCTTAATCTTTGATTCATACTCTTTCGGATGGCGCATCATCAACGCTGCAGCCTCGCCGTTGAGGGGATCGTTGGGATTCGGGTACCGCAACAACTGTGGTAAGAACACCTCAAATATATTTATCATATCTATCCAATACCCAAAAGGCCTGTGAGGTGAAAACAACATTGCAAGGGATGTTGTTGAAAACAAACCGAACATGGGTGACCAAGTCTGGTTGATGACATCCAAACACACGGAGCCACTCCTGCATGGTTTCTAAGACTGAACTAGGCATGAGAGGGAGGACGCACAGTTCATCGATATTGGGGTGGAAGATCTTGTTCATGAAGCCGATGCTGGGCGACTTGAAAGGATATTGGTCTGGCAATTCCACATGGATCTTCCATACTCCTCCTGCAAACGGTGCTGGAGTACAATCAGTTGAGCCGTTACAGACAACTAGAAGGGGGAGAAACGCACTTTCTGATGGGCCAATGAAATGCACATAGAATTCCTGCATGTTATCGTTGATGAGATTGACCTGGTAGTCTGACATCAGTCTGTTGAAGCTACATGAGCTATGGGACATATCATAATAGGGGAGAGACAGCATACAGCTTCATTACGTCCGTCTCGATGCGTCGTTTGTTCGGGTTGGTGTGGACATGCGGCAGACAGAGGTTAGCACAGTGTAGCAGGTAATGAAGGGGACACTTATCATATTGAGTGGCAGACAGGAAGATGGTTAGAACAAGTACTGCGGCAGAAGTGGCCGGGGTAGTCTAAATAATTGAGCCAATCGATGATGTGTTGGGCAGGTGTTTTCCTGGCCTGGAAATGATACTATGGACTGCTTAGCACTACAACTCATTACTGGACGCTAATTATACATCAGTTTCGGGCCGAGCCACTAATGTCGGCATCTTGTCATTTTTTATCCCTAGTGCCAGTGACGGTGATGAACCAGGTATAGATCACTCAAGACTGCCCACCCATGTCTGTGCCTTCAACGTTTGATGCGGAACATACAGGGAACGTGGAGAGAAAATATCAAAAGCGCCGGTCGCAACAAGAAAAAGAGAAGGCCCGCAACAAAAATCGAGTTGGAAAACATGATATCAAGTGAGTCCTTGGGCCGTTGGCTACCAAGGAGGCAAATCCGATTATTGGACATTCTAATATGGAATAGTGACTGTAAGGGTTCGCGAGCATGACTAATTTCGTCGACTCGGATGTTCCAGGCGCAGAAGAGGGTTCATGTCCTCCCTTCGGTTAAAGGTTATGCATATGTCTAAACTTGGTATATTCTTTCTCACTACTACTTAGAATCCCATGTGAGCATCAAGTGCCCTCCAAGTATTAGTAGGGCAACGAGATGCATTGTCTCATGTGGGATAAGGTTCAGAAGACTTCCAGCCACTTTGAATATATGGCCTTGACAAAAAGAAAGAGTTCTTTCGTGGGGCCCCGAAGAAGAGGAAAATTTCCATCAACAGTGAATGATGCCAAGTATAAAGGTTTTAGTAACTGATCGACATTGGAGGCATCGAGCCAAAGGACGGCAAGCTGTATCAAAGTCACATGGCATCTCGTATACTGAGAAATAGATTTGTTTTCCCGATCAGATTTCTTTTCGAAATTGAGTTTGTCAAGAGCGGATCGACGGCAGGCAATCAGCCGAAGTACGTATCCCGATCTGCGTTAAGCTCTGTTTTTTTTTGCACAAGATCTTCCCCCCCCTCGCAAAGCTTTCGCAGGAGTCCCATGGTCCAACGCCACGGCTAAGACTACAGATCGCGCTGGTCATGTGATCGCAATCTTACTTTGGTTCGCGGCGGCAAGACTTTCACTCCAGCCAGAGATACCCCATGCAGTCCCGCCTCAATTTATAATACAATGTCTATCAATACTTCCCCACGAAAAACTGTTCCTTTGGCCCCTGCCGATGATTCTCGACCCCGCGCAAGATCTCTGATCCAGACTGTCACCAGGCGCGTCTTCTACTGTGGGGTAGTAGTGGAAGGCTCCGAAAATGGGAGAAGACTCTCTGAGGGTGCGTTCGCGGTTGCCTTGTCGGTCTTGTTTATTCAACAATGGCGCAGAAATACAGGATCTTGTTCTTTCATTAGGACAACCCGTTTCAATATCCACGAGCGAAATGTTTTCGGCTTCTGCCACATCCATATCTAATCCTGTAAGCTCAATCTTCAGATTTGTACTTGCACCCGGATGGTGTCCGCTGAAATACACTGATGGCTCCGTGATCACGGCTTTTAGGATGCAATAGCTCCTCGCAAACGCAAGTTGACAGATACCTCTGCCCTCTCCGCCGTCGTCACCGAGCTCGTCACGAGTGAACGCACATATGTCAAACGGCTACAAATTCTCAAGAACGACTACGCTGATCCTTTACGAAGCTTTGCGCGTAGCAAAGAAACCGCCATCATCCCTGCATATGAAGCCAAAACCCTCTTCGGCAACATCGATAACCTATTGCCAGTCAACGAAGCTTTCTTGGTGGATTTGGAAAAGATGTTAGCTCCGAATGGTGCGAAGACAGTGGGGGGTGTAGGGGATGTGGCTTTACGACATCTTAAAGACCTCAGAGGGTTCGATCAGTATAAACAATATTACGTCAAGCGTGAAGATGCTCAACTCATCTTTGAACGCGAGGCTTCCAAGAGGTCCTCGCGATTTGCTGCTTATATCGACGTGCGTGTGCTTATCTTCTCCCTGCGTGTTGATCCACTGATGCGTTATTAGCATATCAAATACCAAGCTACTGATCCAAAGAACCGTGTGGGCCTACGAGAGCTTCTTATGGAGCCCGTCCAACGAATACCGCGATATACCTTGCTTTTCCGGACGATGTTAAAACATATGGCACCCGATGACCCGCAACGAGTCAAGATCATCGAAGCCGACGAAATAGCAAGCAAGATCGCGCTTGCAGAAGCTGATGAGCAAACTAAACGGGCAGCTGTTTTCTACTGTTTAACCACGACTATTGATGGCTTTCCACCCGACTTGTTCTCTAATTCGCGCAAATTCATTGACTGCATCGATGTAGAAGACGTGATTTCTGAATCTTCCACATCATTAGGAGCTTCCTCGCCAAATGTATCACCTACTTTGCTTCACTGTACATTGTTCCTTTTTGACGACAAACTCGTTATTGTGAAACGGCCAGGAAGCAGTGATAAAGGTGGCAAAGCGCTGACAGGGTTAGATGAGTTGGATAAAGTGACCAAAGGTGGGGTCCCGACGGCAAAGAAGAAAAGTGGGTTATCGTGTAAGGGAGTTGTGGACGTCACAGATATTGTTGCAACAGACGTGGGTGGAGCTGGTAGGCGATTGATCTATTTTGACCAGGAGCCTTGACAATGATTCACCAGATTTTCATCTCTATCTGGAGAATCCACCACCAAACCGAACAGAACGATGGTCAGGTCGTCCATTCCGGTCATTCACTGTTGTAAATCCTCGGCTGCCTGCAGGTTATGGGACAGAATCAGACAAACAAAGATTTCTTGGAAACCTGTGGCATGTTCAAGCAATGTATCGCTCTCGTGTCGGACAATCTGTCGTTCTTTCTTCCGATGAACAAGAAGTAGAATGTCGTTCCGGGAAAACTACCATCGCTCGTGCCTACTTCAACGTCTATCAGCGTACTGCTTTCCTTCAGGAGGCGAAGAAGGTGTAGTGATCTGATATTTTGTGCGTCTTGAATTTTGCTGAAGTTTTGGGTCTATTAGACCAAGATGGTAGTTCACATTGACCCCTTGGGATCAGCCGATCCGATACCATTTGGCGTAGGAGCACCGCCTTTCGCCCGTATTCGTGTCCAACCGTTGGCAGGAGGACTTTGTCGGTACTCTGTATCATCGAATGACCCAGATGACGAACACGAGGAGGATATTGTACAGACAGAGCGCATCCCAACCCGTATCATCCAAACCAGTGAGCTTTTGCTATACTTTAAGGTAGCAATAACCACTCACAACATCGCAAGTTCATCAGTTTGGGCTTTTCGAGTTCAGGACGGGGAAGAACTCTTTGCCTTCGACCCCCATACATCGTTCTCGCGTTGCTAGATTCGGCCTTGATGCACTCTCCCGAAATCTGTTCAATGGTCGCCCCGGATCTACCGCTATAGATTTTTTCACTGGTTCAATCAACGGTCACAGGAAGGGAAAGTCATCAACACTCAGTCGATCGTCAACTTACACTCAGACCACTAGTACCTGTGGTGATGGTAGTTTGGCCAAGTTTTCGTCCAGGTCAAACTCTACAGCTCCAACAACGGTTTATTCGATGGATGAGGATATGTCGTTCTTCGCCTCAAAGTCCTCCAAGGCAGGTCCGAGAAAGTTATTTAGTCGAGCAAGATCTCCAGCTACATCCGTATCGACAGCCGAATCGGAGAGAGATTCAAGTAGGCCGGTTTCTCGTGCTGGATCCTTGACGGTGCCCTCCCAAGAGATGGGACCGGAATACAGTGACTTCGAGGATGAAGATGGAACGATACAGGATAAGATCAAAGATATCGATACTTCGGATTATAATCTTGCTATGCAACTGGAGTTGGCTAGGCAGAATAGTCTGAATCAACCTGCAAAGCCCGGATTGTCTTTAAGCATACCTGTGGAGGAGACGATTTATGAAGGTCTGTTATTTCGTATAGTTCCAGGTCCAATCAACCACACAGGCTAACCCGAACCTTTGAAGAGGATCCACCGTCATCGCTACGCCCATCCTCTTTTGGGACTAGCAATTACAGGTCATCAATGCCCCAGCCCGACTCGCTAACATCTCCCGAACATACCTCCCGTCCCCTTTCCAGACAATCTGATCGCAGGCCCATGGGACCTCGAAGTGTTTCCCCTTCCCCTATACCCAGGAGTCCGGAAACCACCAGTGAACTGCCTTATCTTTCTGATGACCTTGATTCCGAAGCTTCCCCGAGAGCCTCACCTGAACCGACTCCATTTTCGTCAACGTCATCACTCTCTGTGTCATTAGAACCAACACCTATACCTCGAAGCAAGCGCCAGCAGTTCCTACGTCCCCAGCCGTACCAGAATAATACTGAGACAACGCCCAGAGCTTCAAGTTCGAGTTCAGGCCCAGGTCCCTCATCTACTGCTCCACTTGCTGTTGTATTTCCCACTGTGGTAGGTGGTGGTAGTAGCGCAACGGGTGCAACTCACGGGAATGTTGAGCCACTGTCGATTAAGAAGAAGAATTCTGTGCGGTCATCAACAGTTCATACTTCGCCTCTTGCTAGGAAGAGTAGTGTCCGAAATTCGCCGTTGAGTCGGCCTATTAATCATCGCGTGGTTTCTCCTAAGCATCGATCGCCACAGTTCAAAAGAACGAAACGCGGGCCCCAATCGTCCACCCCAAGTATTAATATGGAGACATTAGAACAAATGACGCAGCTGGCTGTGTCGACAAAAGAGGATGTGCGGCTTTTTTCTCTACTTGTCTTTCATCTGACTTTTGAACTTGACAACGTAATAGATTGAGGCGTCAAGGCGGGCGGTGAAGAAGATCAAGGTGGAAGTTGAAAGCCATCGTCTATCAAATTCGCGGAGTTCGCTTCATGAAGAGCCACATTCACGGCCTTCTTCGCCTGATAAAACTCAACGTATACCTCACGGTGCGCCAAACACGCCTCTGGTGAGTAAAGCTACTTGACCCTCAATGGGAATTACCACTTGTTTTTCTTTCTCATGGCGTTTTTCACCACAACAGACTAAAGAGGCTCAAGCTCGAATGGAGGAAATGCGTGCTTTGATTGGTAAACGGCAAACGGCGGATCATTTGCCTGCTGTAAGAGCACAACGAACGAACATATTTGGCGAAATGACATCGCGAGTGTTACCAGCTGCGTCAGGAGGAGGATCGGACGAGTTCTCGCGCAAGATAGAGGATTTGTTTTCTGACGCAGACAAAAATCTAGTCCAAGCTTTGTCTCATCAAGAGACCCTGCAAACTGAGCTCAAGACATTGACTACGCAGTTGAGGGAGGTTCGTCCGTCATCCGTTTTTACTTGAGTCGTCGACTTGCTGATTTTGAAATTCCCCCTTACACACAGAAAGCCATCGAGTTGGAACGTGCCAAGCTCGATCTATTAAACTCCAAGAGACAGTGTACTCTGATCAAAAGCCTATTGGACGACGCGACGACGGAGAAGGAGATCATGTTTGAAGCTTTCAACGAAGAACTTGACAACATGTACAACGATGTGGGTCTCCCGAATGACGAAGCCTGGAAGGCCGTGGCCAAAGATCTACAAAAGACAAAGGAATCCAGGAATAACCTCGACCGAGAGAATTCGTAAGTAGGCTTTTACAACGACTCATTTGCGTTGGCTTAATCAAAAGCGATCCATAGGCAACTGAAACGCCAAATCGTCGAACTCCAATCACAACAGGAAGAATGGGCTTCTCTACTCCGCGCTCATGGCTTGATCTCGTAGACGACTGAAATTTTCCTCACTTCATCTTTGGTTGTTGTATCATTTTGCATTTTTACTGTACATCACAAACAACACATTTTTTGTTTTCTTGTTTTTTTCTAGGGCCTACGGACCTTTGCTTTACCTACGTCATGCAGTGTTTACCTACTTCGCTCCACTGATCTGGTAGCCCATGCGCATTGATTGATACTGAATATTTACTATGTGTGTGTCGTCTATAAAACACCATCGGTTATGAATATTTGAAGAATTCTAAGTTTTCTAAGGGAGGATAAGGATATAATAATTATAATTTAAGTCTAAGAATAGAGAAGAATAGACCTGCAATCGATGAATGGCGATGATAATAACCTTGTGCAGTATGAAAAAAAAAGGTGGAAAATGATAACCATGTCAAATCTGCCAGCTTTGCAGAACGAGTACCGTAACGAGTACTGCAGGCCAACACTTTACCTCAGGCGAGCTTCTCTTCATCAGGTGCCACGCGTCGTGCCCTCCGTCGAAGGCTCATCCGTAGCGTCCCTTGTAGTGTTAACCGTCTCAAGAGTGGAGAAGGTTGATCTACCTTCAAGTCACTGGACTTCAACTGAGTTGGGGACTGGGGGCTCATTTGGCCAGAGCGAATGAAGAGGCCCTTGACAGTCCGCGCAAATGACTGTGAACCTCGATTACTCCGCGATAATGGAGAATTTTCTCGACTGAGAGGACTGGCGCTCGCAGACGACCAGGATGATGCCGTAAATGGTGCATTATGCGCTGTGGAGGATGTCGATGAAGCCGACACCCGCTGAGTAGGCAATGTTTGAAGACTAAATCTCTTCATACTTCTTCTCACAGACAATGGGAGAGGTGGTACTTCAGGAGGCTGTGAAACTTCAAAAGTAGTCATGCTGTCGCAACGTGGCTTCCGCCGTGGTACCCTGAGACTCTCCTGCTTTGAAAGGCGATTTCTCGCCAAACCAGCTACACTGATTGCAGAACTGGAACGCGAAAAGTTGGAGCGTTCGCTATACTGCTGTAAAGGCTGAGGAAACAGAACCTCATCTTGCAGTCGTGCTTGTAGTCGGGCATGAAGGCAGACCTGTGAAGTAACGTCTTCGAGCTCGTGGTCAGTCTGAAGGCGACCACTGATCAAAGAACGGTTGATGCAAATTGAGTCGGGATCATATCCCATGGGGGCAAAAATAGACTTGATGGAAGCAGTGGAAGAGCGTCGATTTGGATGGCGGGACATTTCTTGTAGTGCTGTAATATCACTTTTTCTCAGCGTAAGTTTCTTACGACGGATAGATGAAGCTGATAGTTCAGTATCTGAAGACCCCAGAATTGGGTGCGTCATATCGGGCGCGAGGCAGTCTACTCGCATTTCAGCTGAGCGCATTCCTTTCCCAGCAACCTTAAAGCTGGGAAGAGGTTCATTGCACCATGTCGACTCCTGTAGCCTCGAGTCTGAGATGGCCTCGAGCCAAATATCTTTCTCCCTTTGGCAAGCAGCGGCCATTTCAAAATGGATAGTTTTCGTAGATAGCCGGAAAGAGCATGGGAGCATAGCTTGAAGATGATTATCAAAATGAAAGATACCGAAAATCAGTAGGGAACGGACCTTCGTCTGAATCGGCTCCCGTAATCTCAAAGTCGGCTAGTGAGAACCAATGCCTTGGTTCATATCTCTTGCCCTTATGGACTTTGGAGAGGATGAGATATCCTCCGGAATATAGGAAAATGCCCAAGTATTTGGCTGTAAGGGTCTGAAGTTGACCAAACGATTGTCGAGGGGTATAGTACATAACATCCAACGACCCAGAGAGAAGGCATGGTCCAAGAGACAAGAGAAAGGCTGATGTCAGCATCTGTAGGGGGGAAACTGGTGAACTCGGACTGAGTGAAGGTGACATAGAAGGCAAAATGAAACGAGACATAATCAGAGAAGACTTTGTGATTGCCTCACGTTTCCTACGAGCCTCGTCGACAGAGAATGCTACATCGCGCATAACCTGGATTGCGTCCTTGACTACAACAGTGACCTCACTGAATTCAACACAGGGGCTCCTGAGTATCAATTGTCGAAGTAGAAGGGGATACTTGCAAATGCGTTGCACAGGTTTAATTAAATAGTCCATGAGGTGCAAGCGAGGTTGCTTAGAATCAGCTTGACGTTCTACCTCCTTGGCACCTTGAGTGACAGGCTTGGACACTGAAGTTACTGCGGCTATCGTGCGCCGCCGCCCTCGCCCCGTCTTTTCTCCTATAGACACATCAAGAAGACAGTTGCGACCCCTATTCCGGCTGAGGTCAAAAATGTGATGACTTTCTCCCAGTGCATCAAGTTTGGCCGTTGCAAACCGACATCGTTGCTCAAACAGCTCCCATTCTGCGGGATGCTGTGATGCTACGCGCTTGATGATGCTTATTGCCTCAGGATGGCCAGCACAAAGCGTTTTATACGCCTCAAATTTGGGAGCCTGCGGTCATATCAGCAGGTGTAGAACCTAGACAGGTAGAACCCACCTCAGTAATAAACTTCTTCGATATAGCCTCGAGGGCAGATGTCAACGATAAGAAAACCTCTGGCTCGGGCCTCAAAAAGTCACTCTTGCCGAGCGTGTCAAGCACACCAGATGATGTCATGATTCTTCGCAAGGCAGAAAGCAAGTCCTCATGTATTCGCAGGATCTCCCTCAGATTTCGAGTTATGGCGTTGATCTCGCTTTCAGAGAAAACCGGCCGCATGGAAGTGGAGGAAGTGGACGGTACAACTCCATCAGTTGGTAAAAGAGTCTGACCGGGGTGTACATTGGCCCATGGCCCTGCTGAGAGGGAGGCGGAAGCCCGAGCAAAAGCCGAAGTGCGCACCTCAAAACTTGCCAGACATTGAATATATGCCTTTGAAAACGCCAGATGAGTATCACCTTGAAGACTCATAGAATGAGGTACTCACTAAAATCAATATCCGCAAGTCTTTGACATAGTCCGTCTCAGTGGACAACAACTCCTGCAAAGAATGGAAAATCCGCATCGCATCGTTGACTTCTCGGGTTTGTACGTCGGTGGTCAAGCGATGCCCCTCGCAACTCTCAACAGGGCTGGGTTCGACTACAGAGGGGCTGTATTCTGCGCTTGAGCAATCGTCGACATCCTTAGGTAAGTGGAAAATGGGTTTCGGGTGCTGGGGCCGGTGACCAGGTTTCGTTTTACGGGCCAATGCCTCTGAAAAGCAAGATTTACCAGAGGTCAGGGTAGAAGCCGAGATTGCCTGGGTGCGTAGAGACATGGCAGGGTCGGAGAGGCAGCGTTTTAGCCGGATTATGGGACTGCTGGGTATAGCATGCGGCGATATTAAGGCCGGTAATGAGGCAGAGGGCGAGACGGGGCTAGAGGGTCTCCAGGAGTCGTATGATGGGGGATGCTTATGAGGTGGAGTGGGTGGCGTAGATATCCACGTAGGCGCCGTAAACAAGACGCGCAGTGACAACTGTGAATTGGGTGGTGTTTCATTCTGTGGCCTCCCGTCATTCTGCGTAGGCGTCAAGTCTCGGCATAGATCGGCCTCAGGTTGATGTGGCTGCAAATCTGCCGATAGCGGACGAAAGCTTGGCTCTGGCGAGCTGACCGGAGATGCTATGATTGTCGGGAGTGGAAGAAAAGTAGCAGCTGCTGAGCTCTTTGCAGGGCGTTGTGGACAACCAGGGGTTTGTGCTGACGAGGCTGGCAGAGGAAATATTTTCGGGAGAGCAGGAGAGTTCCTGCGCCCTGTAAACAATGCTGGGGACAGTGACGCCTGAACCTGTGCCGGAAGAGGCAAGACCTGCATTGTGTGCAAGGGCGTACAATGTGCCGAGCTTTAAGGACAGGGCTGAGACTAGAATCTGGAAGGAATCGTACCGAACCAGCAGGCAGGATTGAAATGATGCAGACTTAAGGAAGGTGGGGTAGACTGGATCTCACTGGCGCACGTGCGATCTACAATTTACAAGCGATCAAATCAAGAACTTTAAGATTTTCGGATGACGCAACAACTTTCAAACTTATGGGCCTGTGAGGGAAAGGCCTTTCATCTTCGGCTTGTAACAAACTGTCACCAGCAACGACAGACGGGAATCCTTTGTCCGTCAAGAACAATACCCAAGCCGTAACTTGCGCAGCTCCCTATACCGCATCAGCAAGATAGAAATGTACACCTACTTTGAGAAGAATTAACCATCCCAGGGAGAACTCCCCACTCCAGCTCAACGAGCCTTGAATATGCAAACTACGTCAGCCCATGACGACAGCAAAAAATGGACTCACCAATACATTTCTCCATCGTCATTCCATTTCGCTCCCAAGAATTGTGGCTGTAACGTAGATTTCTTTTGTATTTCTTTAGCTTTTCAGAACATGATTTCACAATGGCTGATGTGGACGAGCCTATAAGTGAAGTAGCCTCGTTTAACCGCATTAACTGTAAAGGCAGGAATCTATTCGTCACCACATGCCTGTGTCAGTGATTTTGGAATAGCTGGTAATATCCAGCTCCTGTAAATTGATAGCACTGTCTGCTGGGGCATTCAATGTTTTGTTGGTACACCCCAAAGGACAACTGTTTCAATGTGAGAATGTGAGGGCACGCGACAAGAACTTTTCTAAGTTCTCCTCTGATGGATGCTGGAGTATTGAATGCCGGGCACGCCTGTATTCGTTGAGATTTGGTAGTCTATCAACGTGTCTTCATGGAATGACGTTGATTCTGACTCAAGTTTGTCGGCCATTTCGAGGATGGATGATAGGCGTTGAGAATATCAAGATCGGGTTCTTGTTGGTCTTGACTGTCAGATACAGGCTATAAACTCTAAGCAAAACAATATTTCAGTGCTGAACAAACACAAGTCAGTGCTTGTGTCCTCGAGACCACAAGCTTGCAGCATTTTGATCACCGTGACGTTATGTGCGACAATCATGCCTCTCTCTGTTTCTTCCACCACTTCTTCGAATGATACTGCCCAGCCGACGCAGAGGAGCTCCCGATCATCAGATTCTTCAAGCCGCATTCCTGTGACGCCAGCTGTCTTACGATCTATATTCGCCTCCTCCAGAACACCACACGAGGAGCGTTCCATTTCACGTGTTGCATTTTTTCGGCAAGCATTTCCTAGACTTGCGCTATATCAACTTGATATTTGAAAACAGATTTACTGGATTCCTACTGAGCTGCATAACTATAAGTTTGGCGGCCATGAGAGGGAGAGGAATCAAAAGTAGTGTCGCATTGCTAGGGGTTGGCTAATACAATTTAAGGACATACGATCCGAGAGAATAATAGACATGCAATGTCGTCTGTAGTCTTACACACGTCTGATTTATATGACGTGGGAGATTACAAAAGATCAACTGTGCCACGGGCTGGAGAAATAATACCAGACACTTTGCTTGATGGGTCCAATACACCACCACCTTCATATGCCACTAAATCTATCAAATCATCATCTATCTCTCGTACACCCAACAACTTCTCGAGGGCGGTCGTTGCCATTGTGTATACCTGCCTTTCGCTAAGACGTCCGCTCGATTCAACCAAAGCCTAGATGAACTTTCAGTATATCACATGGAATAAACACGTTTTACTCGACACACCAATCCCAACTCAAACCTGGTATTTCTGGCATCCCAAGCTTCTTTCACTCCCACACCGACAATGACGCCATTATCGATCAGTTCTATAAGGGACGTATTATTCGTCAGTGGTGGGCCAGCCAAACTGATAGTCGTCCCCTGTGAGCATTCTCATAATCTCAATCGCTGTTATCACTGACATTCGTTGCTGATCCCAAACGGTAGGGAATGGCCGGATGGGATTCAGAATTACACCAACACCCGCATTACCTGTGGGCCTTCAGCAGTCTATTCAAGTCCAACTCGATTGTCCTCACTGATGTCCCCTGCAAGCAGATGTGCCTCAGTCGCACCGTTGAAAACCATCCTCATTCTCGATCCAATGTTGTACTCCACGTCGGCCTTCACGATCAGAAGTGACGCCATGATGTCGGCACTATGGACATCAATTACCAAAGGAATGATACCCTAGAGAAATATTATCACCGGTTTATATGATCACAGGGAGTTACTCACCTCTGCAGCCTTTCGAAACCATTCTCCAGTCTCTCTCTCTTCTGTCTCCCAGCCATAAAGAAGCCGTCTCAGTGCCAAAATCTGAGTGCTCACACTGGGCCGTCTGCCCGGGAACAGCGGATACGATCGACCTATGGAGATGTGGAGGGCAGTCGCATGCTGTAAAATTGCTCCTCTTTCCATGGCATGCGATGCACCTGTTCTGAAAGTAGCAGAAACTCCGGCAATCATATTACTCCCATATACGCCGAGGGAGAACGGCTTCGCAAGAGACGAGGTTGCCACTGTAACTCCTGACTGGTACGCAATCCTATGGAATTGTTACAGCAACTTCCGAGTGTTCAGTACCTTGACTCACAGGGCATTTCTAGTCTCGAACATCAGGGCGTCCCTAGTCTTGATGATTGCCCCCTTATCATCTAAAATGGCGGGCACGTCCTTGATCATCGCATCGTATGCTCGACCATCTCCGGTTGACAGCTCAGATGCGATTTCCTCTGTACCTAACAGGGAGCCAAAGGTCATCAAGCCTGCAGCAATAGTACCTCCTTTCAAGTCCACTGCCGTTGCCTCTCTATCAGTGGAGACACATGCATTGCCCAAACAACTGATCTTCCCTCCTTCAGCGATCACCGTTACACCATTTCCTGGGGTATCATCTTCCAGGACATCTATGATCTTACCACCTGGTCCTCTCTTCCAGAACTTTTTGACGTTCATGAAAACAACATGATCTCGCTTACTACCCTCCAAAGGCGGCAGGCCATCCCAGAGTACAGTCTTGTTTCTCTCTTTGTCCCAATTAGGGACTTTCGGTGCCCTTCGCCATTGCTCTCCATCCTTACCTACTCCTACTTGTACCGGATGGTGTTTGTTTCTTGGAACAGGGATTTGGGGGAGACCATCAATCCAAACATTTTTAGGGGTTGCACCTAACTGTAATGGATGAGAGTTCCACATTACTACATCAGCATCAGTGCCCTCTGCCAGGATTCCGATCCGGTGGTCTAAACCGGACGCAATCGCTGGTGTGGACGTCACCGAAGCTAGTGCAAGATGTTCTGGAAGGCCGAAGAGGTGGGCTTGTTGGACTTGTTGAATGAGATATCTTGAATTGGTGAGCGGATGGTCACTCTGTACAAGGTGATTCAGAACCCAAGGGTCTTGATTTGAATCTCAAAAAGGGATTGTTTACCTCTATGATAACTGACATGTTTTGGTCTGCCAATATCCTACTAGCAAACTCGGAGCCGCGATACGATTCGCGTTTGTGCCGGTGTTTTGTTACGAGAAGTGCTACTGCTGGTGTACTGCCATAACTATGTGACCCAATTGTCAGTCGCGAAACGATGAACGATAAGAAACTCACGCTTTTTTCAAGATTTTCGGCACGAGATAAGCTTCAGAGGCACCATGGAACGATCCAACTGGAAACTTGTATTCGTTCGAGAGCTAAGATAGAGCATTTATTACAGTTGTTAGCCCACGTGCTCAAACTCACTCTAACAATAGCATCAAGATCAACGGCTTCGTGGCAATGGTTCGCGATCTGATATTGGTGAGTACATTCCCAGGAGGATTCAATAAAGAATTTGTCTGACCTTGACCTTCCCTCTCAGGACATCAACCAGCATGTCCCATTGTAAATCCTCTGGGAATGGATCCTTCAACGCATGCCAGTGTCCGGCTTCAGCTTTCAGACAGTAATCATCTTGCATCTTTTGATTTTCTGAGCTTGACCGTAGGCAGATCGTAATGCCCACACGTTGTCCATTCTGTTTCCGTATTTTCTCAAGTCCTCGCCACAAGATTGTCTACAATTAACTGCATCAAGAACAGTGGTGCCTTGAAAATTCTTTCTCGTACTTCATATAACGCCATCTCGGATGAAATAGGTCAGGTTCAATCCCATCAACCCCATGCGGAAGGTCGACGACCATCGACGAGGCTGAACGATCGGATGTCTTTCGAAGTTTTACCATGAATGCTTCCCCACCTTTGCAGAATTCCCCGGTTCAATATCTTCTGAGACTTCGAAGTGGGATATCTAAATGACGAACCTATTGCATTTTCAATCCCAGGAAGAATTTTCGCAGTCGTCACACCGCCAGCCATGGCCAGCTCGTACCCTTCATCATGAGTGTTTAATGCATCGATACTCCTCAACCAAGGCAGGACAGATCCCTTTTTCGAGTTGACATCGAACGCCCCCTGTGTAACTGGTGCGTTCATCACTCCCAAACGCGAACTCGAGTCAACTGCAGGTGGAAATATTTTCATTTTCAGCGCATACAAAAATACCGTGTTTTCGAAACACGCATCGAACTTGACTCACTGAGTCCAGGTGTAACCCAAGTTCCATTTGCCTCAATCACCGTCAAATTCTCTGCCCGATCAATCGTCCTGGCGGGGATTTTTCCAATTCCTTTAATAACACCTCTATCGAACAATATATCTCCATAAATGATCTCCTGACCATTCTCCCTCCCCGTAAAAATGGAAGCATTCCTGATGAGCGTCGCATTGTTACCATACTCGTATCTTTCCGACTCATTCCTAGAATAAAAGGCCTGGGGAACGACCGGAGTTGCTTTCAATGCAGCACAACGGTTCAGAATTTCTTTTTGAGCGCTGATTGGGGGAAGGTTATTGTAATCCGGGTTTCTGCGGGAAAACGCAAAGTCCAGAGACCCAGTCCTACCAGCAAGGAAAGAAGAAGCCAAGAATGTCAACGTTGTGAATCCAGCAACAAGAACAACAAGCAAAGGTGAATTGACAGATTTCGGGGCTACCCATTCTCTAGCCCTAATATCAGGTGGGCTTTTGGAGGACATATTACTGGTGGAAGGATGCAGGACAGACGCGTGTTATACACACAAGGCCCCTGGTAATAAGCACAAGGACAGCATGTACCACCCACGCATCGTGTTGTATGTGCGTGCAAACCTTGTTCATGAATGAAATCAATTATGTCACACCCACTTCCTTGCTGGATAGTACATTACTCAAACTTCTCATAGTGTATATCCTCTACGTCTTAGTATCAAAGTCCATTTGTTGCGAATTATTACACTGCTGGCACAACTTCTCTTTTGAATCGGGTTAGCCTCACATCGCCCCTTTGGACCGCCCCGTTTCCCGTTTCCAACTCCTCCGTTGTTCTCACACCCCCGGCCATTTTCAAAGATGAGCAAACGACCGCTAAGGCACCGTTAATGGCAATGAATCACGGCGTTAGTCATGAACGATGATGAGATGTCGATGAAAGGGAGGAAAGTTAAATGCTGATCACAAAAAAATAATCACGTTCCGCCTCGGAATCGAGCTCCAATTGCCATATAGATATCACCTCAAAAATACATAAATTACTGTGCCTATTCAGTCTGAGAGCTTGAATCCTCATTCTCAAACTGATTCTCGCTGACTGATTTATTCACAGATCCAGCAGTACCGCTGTTCAGAGGGTTCACATCGGATACAACAATGCTCCCAACTTTTCGATTTTTCGCCCTTGACGGCGCCGGGGGGCCGGGGAGATGGGCTTTCTTAACGCGAAGAATATCCATGATTTCTGTATAAAAAGGGTGAGAACGTGTTGTGTTTGGTGGAAGAGGAAATGCTGGCCTGCATGCGTCATATTCTCGTACCCTCTGATACTGCGCTTCATTGTCAACCAACGGCGTTGGAGGACGTGCGCACTCCACAGATTCCAATCCGGATCCGAAAGTAATTTCCAATCAATTTCAGTGTCATCATGCACGTTGAGCGAGTCGACTCTGACAGGACATCAGATGACGAAAAGGTGGAGTAGGTGGTTGAGAGAGATACTTGTGCACCAAGATAAAAGCATCTTGCTGACCCCATCGCTGTATTAGACCTGTGCTCTTTACAGTTTTACTGAGAGAATCGGTCCTACTCAGAGTCTAAGCCATTCGTATGAGCGGGTACCTGCAAGCTCTCACCATTTTATGCGGCATTGTTGACGACCCCTTCTCCCACCCATAAGTTCGCTAACCTTGCCCCAAAACACGTCATTGTCAATATCCTTCCCTTGCCTAATAGTCATGTCCGTGACAATGCTAGTGAGTAATTCTTCTTCCTCTTGTGACCAAGGGCCTAAATATTTTGAGACTGGCTTCAACTGATGGTGCTGGTGATAGGTACCTGATTTTCGAATCTCGCGATTTTGAATGTGATTACGGTAACGATCGCGACAATCCGAAGACATTCTCCCGACTTGAAGACTGACCTTCTCCCAGGACTGTCCCAGTTCTGCTACTGCCCTTCGAGGTCGTTCAAAGTATGATCAGATTGAAACACTACGAAGGCATACCTTTTGAGTCGTATGTCCTCCTCTTCCGACCATTTACCTTGCTGTTTAAGGGGGTGATATGTCCGACGAATGTGGTGATAAACGGCTATGATGGGTCGAAGTGGCACAGCCGCAGCTGGAGGTTGACAGTTAAACCGACTGGTAGATCAAGTCGGCAAAGCTCACTGATCGTTTGCCAAAACTCAATGTTAACCGTCTTGTCTGACTCCGAATTTTTAGGTGGAAAAATGGTTTCATGTAAACCCTCTTCCGTCAACTCTTTTTCCTGTTCCGCTTCAGCCCGCGGACTCGCAGTTCGGTCAAACGCGACTCACGGACATGTAAGTCTTAATTGCATTAGTTATTAGTTGTTCTTCTGTGGCAGAAAACTTTCCTTTCTTGTACACGAGCCCTAGTTCAGGTTCAGATAAAGAAGATGAACGCAAATTACTACACACCTTCTGTTCTGACCAACTCTGCCAGCTTTGCCGTACCCAACCACTTCGTTGCAAGTAGGATTGCATGCTCAGGATTTCCATGTTGTTCAGGGACACCACATATGGGAGAGATCGCTCCGACGGGAGGAGGCGCTTTAGGTGGCATTCCAAGGATAGCATTCGATGGGGCTGGATAGCTACTTATGGGCACTGAGGGAGAAATCGCAGGGGGATGGAGCGAGTGTGAGGGAGGAGGTATTGACAAGGATGGCGAATTAGCAGCAACATCTCCCAGAGTTTTGAGCACGCCGGCAATTTTGGTGATATCCAGATCTTGTAAAGCACGAAGGACATCTTCGTTTGAACCAGAAGAGAGGTCAGCAATTGGAAGATCCATATTAGAAATTAAAGTTGGATCCGAAATGGGTTGCATGTGAGGATTTGAGAGGTAAGAGAGTGTGTGCTCCGCGCCCATTGGGACGAAATGATGCTGGCCCGACGGAATAGGCGGAGGATAACTCAGATCCATCTGGGGAGATGTGGCCGGCAGACTCATCATGTCCGGGGCTCCTGTAGCTGCTAGACTCAAGATAGCGGAGAGTAAAGCAGCAGCAGATGCCTGAGCCTCCTCATCCAAGGGCTCTGGAGGCACTTGTTGGGGCACACTGGAAGCGTCTGAAGGCATATCTGCGGTCATCTTGGAGGAGTGAGCCTTATCATTCTGTTTCTGTTTCCGTTTCTTCCGTTTGGACGAGTTTTGCGTCGTGTCGTGATGCTTTCGTTTTTTGTTAATGTTCTTTGGAGAGTCAGAATGTGAGGTGTGTATGGTGACATCTTGGCGAGAATGTTTTTTGCTCTTGTTTTTTGTGCGATCGTCAGAGAGAGAAAAAGGCAAGTCAAGCGGGGTGTCTGACGCCATTTAGGGCGGGCTCTCAAGGACTGGAGATCAAAAACTCAGCGGAGGCGTGTGTCTGTAGTCACGTGAGTAGCTGGTAGTTCATGGTCAAAAACGCCGAGGCAGAGGTTACCTTGAAATCCTGTATTACGAATATCAAAACATAGTATTAACCAGGTCAAAGCTAAGGACCTATGCTGCGTGTACAACGAATACTTGGTCAACGGGAAGTAAGCAGTAATATTACATAAGTCAAGGGAAATCGTACAGTGGTTCATAGCAGCAACTTGCATAACGATTCAATAACCGTAAGATCGACCCTACAGTGAGTTATTACAGCACTATCATAGTCACCTGACACTAATCTTCATCAAACCAGCGGTCCTGAGTTTCTCTGTCGTCCTCTACGTCTAGATTTTCGTCATAGTCTACCGTGTCATAGTCAATTCCCTGTACAACTCATCAGCCTAGTTGTGATTTACATTTTCTTACTTACTGGCAACAATCCATAGATGAAGCGTTCGTGGATGATGCACTCGAAGCTGCGCCGCTTCTGCTCCTCGCTTTCTTCTTCTCCTGTATCCTCGCTTTCAGTCTCTTCCTCTTCTTCAGGAGCTGTGGTTGTCTCTGCCAGCTCTCTGTAGATAGCCCGGACTCTCTCTGCTTCTCGTTCTTCCTCGTAGTCTCCAAGCAGACTTGCCAGCTTTCCAACATGTTTCTCCTTGCCTTTAAGAAATTCTTCCCGCACCCACATTTTCTCTTCCAGTCCCTCCTCAGCTCCCCGGCGCTCTCTTCCCTCCCACAGTTCCGGCCATCTGTTGCGGGCAGAAACAAATCCAAGATCCGACGGATGCGTGTTCACATATCTGAGGCGTCTATTCCGGATAGGTGTCAGGATGGTCCTGATTTTTGGTGTGGTTATGCTGCTGAATTTGCAGACAATGTTGGGAGGGAGCTGCGAAAGATGTTTTCTCAGAAACTGGATCGTAGAGGTAGTCGGCGAAGGTTCATAGTCCGGGGGCAACCCTAAATAAGCAAGGATGATCTTGTGGTCAAAATCCGGATGTTCCATTCAGGGGACGAACGGAGATTTGTATGTGACTCAAAGTCATCACGTCGTCAGTACCCCATCAACACCTGGTCTTTCCTGGCGTCCAATGTCCCAGCGAACTGATAGTTCTCAGTCAGACGCGAGTTCATTGCATTATCATCGCTGTTGGTGGGCCTGGTGCCGACATAGTTTTTACACCAAGCAGGAGCTTTCGAATCATGTAATTTCCGAACACGTGCAGAAAGCGCGACCAGTGCGCCTGCAAGATATTCACGCCCTACAGACAGCCGAAGACAGTTATTGGGGTTCCTTGGATCTTGGGAGTCTCCCCACTTTACCGTCTAATTTACTTGATCAGGAAGAAAACTGCACACAGTCCAGTAGTCACCACCAAGGTGCGTCCTATGAGCCAGTGGCGTCGTCTATCCATTAATATGGGTTCAATCAACTAGTCGATATACCCTCATCCTTACCTTCTCCACCTGTTTCCTTGCCTCAAGACCCAGTCACCCCTATTTTGAGACAGCCACTCACCGCGGATGATGAGCTCTTCAAGGTAGCTTCTGCATCATCACTACAGTCGTTCAACAATCTTACGCACCCTTCAAAGAATGACACGCCTTCCTTTGTCTCACTTTCTTCGCGACCAAATACCCCAACATATGATGTACCTGGCTCTCCTTGTTTTGACCTGCTAGTGACGGAGGCCACAAGCTGGTCCAAACATCTTGTGTCAGAAAATGAAGACCTGAACGACGCCATATGCAATCTATTGGAAGACTCGCCACAAGTACATGTACTCAATCAACTGGTACAAGGAATAGTTGACGAAGAAAGGGACCAAGAACTCAAATCCTGTTCAAATATTGAGGTCAAATTGATGGATCTTGATGCTGCCCCGCAGCTCGAACCTCACTCAAGTCACTCCTACGACCAAGAGCCAAGTCCACCCTCCGTACAGATCCTTCCCACTGATTTACCCAATTCGCCGTCCCATCTTCATACGCTAGTATATCCTCCAACGACCCCCGTTGCCCGACAATCCTGGTACCAACCTCAACGTCGAAGACGAAAAAAGCATTCGGCATCTGATGTGTCAACTAGCTACTCTTCCCCAACAACTAGTCCCCTGACGAAGGCAACAACACCTATCGCTCCACCTATTCCTTCCAATAGCATCCCTGTGCAGGAGATTAAATCATCTAACTCTGTGGTTTCTCATGTATGCCAATCCGCTCCTCAGTCTCAGTCACAATTTCAGGACAGAAGTTCAGATAGTAGCCAACTGTCTTCATATCCCCTGGTAACGCAGGCTCCTCTACGTAGCCAAAGCCAAACCCAAGACTGATAACCCTTGTATCTTGTCGTGACATTCTACACTTAGATACTGTAGGTTACAAAGTCCCGTGATGTTTATTCTTGGGACCCATTTTCCTCTCAAACCACTCTTTATCCGCAGTCAATACTTCGTCGTCGATCGTATAAGCATCTCCATTCCAGTATTTAAGATAGCCATCGACATGGAAATTTCAATTACTCGGATACCTCACGAAGCCGGAAAGTGGGATGTCATACGTGCGATCGCCGACGTTCTCCATTCGGACGCATTTCGTCGTGAGGACGAACGCAAGGAGAATTTCGATATCAGACTTTCCGAGAGTACTGTCAGCGATTTCCGCAACGGAGGGTCGGGTATCTTGACCCTTCGTGAGGTATCCTTGGGCATCAAGTTCCTACGATTTGTCGAAGAGGAACCGATAAAAATCAGAGATCCTGCCTCTAAAAGAATGAAAAAGCTCAGATTTTTCAGAGGAAGCTCGAGCTCTTTCAGGAAGGGACTGATAGAGACCTTGACAAAGGCGCCGTATATGGATCCCGATGTCGAGGAGGCGCATCAAAAGAAATTAGCTGAACTGGCCGATCAATTTCGTGTTGATTCCGTCCAGTTCGGTATTTTCTACCGTGATAAGTATCTTGCTAATCCAGCAGAGCGTCTTTCTCCTCGCTCTTTCTCCATTGAATTCAAGAAGGACCTACACAATGACAATGTTGGTTGGTTGAAGTTTGAATACGATCATAAGCTCATTCGAATCATAGTTGGTTTTTTGACTTCACTAATCTGCACTGCCTAAGATAGATCATTTGCCCTCAGATATGCAATCCTGTTGTTGGAGGAACAGGTTACAGCATCGCGATCCCTCTCTCCACAATCCGGAAGATTGCTGTAGGATATGATGGAAAACCTTGTCAGTCCATGATTACTCTCACCTTGAATCCATAACTCAGCTGTCCTTGTCAGACGTTTGTTTTGATACGCTTGCACCACCTGACCTCGAATCATTTGAATATCATCGCTCTCAAACTGGAGACAAATCTAAAGACGAGCAAAAATATAAACATCGTATTGGCGCTCTTGATGACGTCCATCGTGCAGTTGCGCCCTTCACGCCTCACCTGCGCATTCTCCTTCACAAACGGTCGGATAACGATGTTCTGGATAGCTTCGTGGATATGTGTAAGGCTTTTGATATATCCGACAGCATCATTACTCGCTGTGATTCCTCCGGAATACCACCAGTTGAGGCTTCGGGACGCCATTTCTTCTCTCAAAACGTTCTTTTTCATATTCAGCGAGAGATCCGTACCTTCCCTTGGGTTGTGGGTTTCCAGTTGGAGGCCCTATTACACAATGGAACACTGCATACGGAAGACTTACGCGCACTCTTTCGCCCAGTCCAAAGACTATGCGCAGAACGAGATGAGTCTTATGTGGATGATCTCCTTCGAAAGTACGGAGAGGTGCTACGAGATAGGCCTCCCTATGAGAGTCCAATAGCTTGCTTCGAGCGCATCAAGGCGAAATATATTCAACCAAAGCTGGCTACATCTATATTCCGATGTCGCCATGTCACATTTACTCCTACTCGGATGCTTTTCGAAGGTCCTTATGCGACTCAATCCAATCGAATTATCCGACAATTTTCTGGCTACGAGGATTTCTTCCTTCGTGTCGACTTCCGGGATGAGGATAGATTACAATATCGATGGAGTCGAGAGGTTGATGGGGCTTCCTTCGTCCGCGAACGCGTGGGGACAGCCCTGAAACAGGGTTTTGAAATTGCTGGAGCACATTTCGAATTCCTTGCTTACTCGTCTTCGGCACTGCGAGAACACGCCGTATGGTTTATGTCGCCATTTCAACACCCAAAATATGGATTTGTTGACTCGACCTACATTCGAGATCAAATTGGAGACTTCAGGGGAAAGGAGTTAATCAAACAGCCCTCAAAATATGCTGCTCGGCTGGCCCAGGCATTTACTGCTACCGAGGCATCTGTTTCCATCAAACGAAACGAATGGGAACAGGTGGAAGATATAAAACCTGCGAGTTACAAGGAAGGAGACACTAGTCCAAATCTTTTCACTGACGGTCTCGGGTCCATTTCGAAAGCTCTTGGGGATAAGATTTGGGCCGAGTTATGCGCTGGCCGTCAAGACCATGGACAAACCTTCAGCGGTAAGTTTGCTGATATATATCCATACTCTCTTTCAGTGTTTATAAAATGTGCAGTATCAGATTCGGTTCTTAGGATACAAGGGTGTTGTAGCAATTGATGAACAGCTAGATCAAACAGGGAATGGTATACACATGCGCCTCCGAAATTCAATGAACAAGTTCTCGGTTTCGAATGAGGATGAAGCACCTATTGAAATTGCCCGAGCATTTAAAGACCCCAATGTATGTTATTTGAACAGGTATAGTGACCAATTCAACATTCATAGTTGACTTGTGCCTAATTCAACCATCTCCAGACCTCTCGTAATGCTTCTAGAGGATCTTGGAGTTAGTCAGGATGCATTCTTGAAACTTCAAGACACCCAGGTGTCTGAAGCGCGCACTATCCATGATAGTATTGATCGGTTCCGATCTGTCCTTTCGGGTCATAGTCTTGGCCGACCCTTCAGATTTTCATGGATCATCAAGAAATTACAGGATTTGGATCTCGAAATCAATGACAAGGATCCTAACAAGCCAAATATTGACACTCCTTTTCTCAAACAAGTTCGAGAGGTTGCCATGATGGACATCATGCGGGACATTAAGCACAGCGCGAGGATCTTGGTTCCAGATAGTCATCTCCTGGTCGGTGTTGCAGATGAAGGTCCAGCGTATATAAAACGAGGATTTGAGAACGTTTTTTGTCTAGAACCAGGGCAGGTTTACGGTGTGTTTACCTTGACGGACAATTTGAATGCTCTCTAAAATTTGTCTTCTAGTCTGTATTCAGGAGTGTTTTGATAAAGACCCCGTTTGGTTGGAGGGACACTGTATGGTCACTCGAAGTCCCGTTGCACACATCGGAGATGGTGAGTCTGTTCGTCGTGTCGTTGCTTAATCATTCATATTCCACAAGTGCAACGTGTTCGGGCAATAGGGAAACCTCCTGAGGGAAAAGTTTGTTCATTCGCCCATTTGAAGAATGTTTTCGTTATGTCCTCTCAAGGTTTGGAATAGTGACTGCATAAACCTCCTTTGTTGATATCGAACATCCAGGCCATCGTTCCTTGGCTTCCTGTCTGGGTGGCGGTGATGTCGATGGGTAGGCTCAAGCTTTCATCCTCCAGCCAAGGCTTAACCGCCGAAATCATAGTGACCTGTTTCAGATAATCCAATATGAGCCTTTGCTCCCCATGACTTACGAGCAACCCATGAACTATGATATCTCTCTTGGTACCAAAACAAATGAATGGGAGAGTACTGTCGAAGACATATGTGATTTCATCGTCGAATATATCAACTCGGATGTCCTGGTATTCATTTCGTCTCCTCATGCGGCGTAGTACTGAATTTGGTTTTTCTCAGGGTCTGCTATCAGATCGCCTGTTGACAATTGCAGGTAAGTTCAAGTCAGCCACTAGACCGAGCAGCCTTGTTGATGATCATGGATAGATCAATCCAAGGTGCGACCGGATTTTTAAGTCGTAGTATATCCAATTTCAACTCTACACTAGCAAGGAATGAACGACCCTGATTGCATTAAGTTAGCAGAACTCTGTTCTCAGGTGAGAAGGCATCGTTTCAAAAGAAAAAAAGTGGTCTCAATGCTACCTTGTGTAGGCCGTCGACTATCCCAAGAACGGTATCGCTGTTAACCTCGAATCCGACCAACTACCGCGTACTCTGATCAGATGCAAACCTGATTGGCATGCAGCCGAGGTGGTTAGCCCTCGGCCTACTGATTACTATAACTCTACTCGTGCGCTCGGAGAACTATACCGAAACATTACCCTTACAGAGCCAGAGAACATCAAGCAAGTCACATATGATCGCGTACCTCTCCGTGACCCTATATCCCAAGTTCTCTGGGGTAGGGTGGAGTATTATATCGGAGATCTTGTTCAACCAGCACAAAAGTTTTCGGAAGCCTTGGTGACCTTATACCAAAGCTATGGAGAAGAGCTCAATTATATATGTTCTACACATACGCTCTCCAACGCGCCCGGTGCAAAACTTCTTGAAGCTGAAGTAGTCGCTGGAACCATCCTTGCAAAGTGTTCACAAAAGAGATGGAGAAGTGATCGGATATATCGCATGCGGCTTCACATTACGACGCAAGTAAAGGTGGTCAAGAACGAATTATTGCAGCAAAAGAAGGATTACGATTCGTCAGAGTTGGTGGACGGGCTTGGGAGGGCTTGGAGGGCTTGGGAGTACAGCCAGACCCGCGACTTCAATGAAGAGGGTTCAAATAGCTTCAGTTTCATCGTCCTGGATGTCATCCTCGATATCCTGGAACGCTTAAATTCCAACTCGAGAGTCCAAGTATCTTCTGATTCCTATGATGCTTCTAGTCCCCCTGATCTTGAACCAGAAATCGACAATCAGGATCCTGCCCTTATCTGATATGTATTTGCTGATGTACCACTTTTGTATTTTCAGATGATTTATAGAATTGTTACCCCTATAGGTAAAACTCATTGTAGATTGTTGTTAACATTAAACTTTCCGCTTCAACGACTGCTGATATCAAATTCTTCTTCCTGCGACGTACCACTCTGAGGTCAGATCATGACATCTTCACCCACTAATGAGAGCACTTTGGCCGAGTCCAGTTCCAACTTACTACTAGTAATCTTCATCCATGGTTTCAAAGGAAGTGACAACACCTTCAAAGAGTTCCCAAAGCGGCTTCAACATATCCTATCGGAGGGTATAGATGATATCCGCGTCGAGAGTATCGTATTTCCTGCATACGAAGTGAGTCATTACTGGGTCTTCGACATATCCGGTACCTAATGTCCTCAAATTAAGACGAAAGGAGAGCTGGTAATTGTAACCTGGTTGATCCCTCAGTTCGGTTTTCTGAACACCTGGACAACCAGAACGCTGCGGTCACCCGTTTTTCCGAATGGCTTGCTACATTGACAGTTCAACGTGAGAATCATCACGGAGGTGGTGCAGGGAGTGCTCAGATTGTGCTTTGTGGGCATAGGTATGAGCAAGTGCAGGGATTTCCTTCTAATTCTGATCATGATTTTCAACTTTCAAGCATGGGAGGTTTTCTTGCTGCGGACACGTTGCTTGAACTCATCAGGACTCAGCCTAGTCGAGACCATCCTCTCTGGCCCCGAATCATTGCATGCGTGACTTTTGACACTCCGGTATGGTTCTTTAGGTCCCGCTGGAAGTGGCATTCTCAACTTGGCTAGTTTCTCGGTATCAATCCAAATGTCGTGAAGAATGGCGTCACCAAAGCCACTGGATATGTCAACGCTGCCTCTGCTGCAGGTTCAGCTATTTTCGGTTCGTTTGCGGGCCGCAAGGTCGCTCAAGCACAAACGTCATCCAACGATTCGGCACCTACATCATCATGGGGTGTACCTGCTGCATTCACAGTTGGTGGTGTTCTGCTTGCAGCAGCGGCTGCTGCAGGAGGGGCGTATTATAAACGCGACGACCTCAGTCAAGGCTATACATGGCTTATGGACCACATGAAGTATGCTGGAAACGTATGGGACGAATCAGGCCTTCGACGCCGCGTTGATGCATTGGTTGATGCACACGAAAGATACGGAATTCTCTTCCACAAGTGTGTACTCTCTGGGTTTGACTTGGAAAATAGCTTACCAGATCGTTAGCTTTTATGTCCTGCTTCCTGAGGCACCTCCTACGCATCTCTCAACACGAACATTCATAGTACAGCCTAAACGGACTTCTCGTGAAATGGAAAAATTTACACCTGCCAGGAACAAACAAGCTGCTGATGAGGTGCAAGGGCACACGGGCATGTTTGATGTGAGGACAAATGACGGTTATTATAACCTTGGCCTAACAACGGCAAATGTTATAAGACAAGCGATACAGAAGGCCAACACATCCAAGCTTAATGGAGCTAGCGAGAAGGACAATGTATGAGGAGGAAACGTGAAGGACTCATGCGCCCTTCGATGGTCGAAGATCGAGACGCATCGCATAGGCGTCCTCCCCATCCGCATCTGAAAGCAGTTTTCGATACCCCGAGGACCTTGAGCATAGTAGCACTCACAATAACCCTTTTCTATGTCTTTCACTGTGAAACCTAAGGTATTTTGGTAGAGGTTCAGTGCAGCTCGATTTGACTTGCGGACGTGGAGTGAAACATTAGTAGCACCGTAGATAGTCGTCATGGCCTCCTCTGAGATTTGGGTTGAATATTAGTATGCTTGTGTGGTAAATGCGAGTAACATACGAGATTGCGTCATCAACTTTTTCGCCAACCCTAGTCGTCTGTATGGTCGCAGGACAGAGATAGATGTGACATGTCCATGAGGTTCCTCCCCGGTTTTGAGTTCCTCTTCCCTGGTGGAAACGATGGATGCAAGTCAAAGGGCGAGTCGGATGATAACACTTGACTCACATCTTAGCGAGGATATAGCCAACGATCCGTCCCTTGTGGTCTTCCGCGACATATGAAAGGGAAGGCCAAGTCATAGCATGGTAGAGATCTAGTGTAAAGTTATGCGCTCACTAAATTCTTTGTTCATCCCTTCGAAGAGATGAGGAAAAATATACACGAACAATATCTCATTGTGTAGTTTTCAGGTAGGTTCTGCAAGTTACATGCTTGCATACCAATCAGGTCCTCAACCTATAAAAAGGTTCAGAATTAGCAGTTCAATGGATGGACATTAGTTTACTGACTTTAATGGGTCGAACATTCATGGTGAGAACGTAGGTCTGGATATGATTTGGTTTAGATCACAGGCAAAACAAGCCACAACGCTTCGTTACTTCCTCACAGTATTTGATGCAGACGCAAAAAAGTTGGCAGATGGTCACTCAAGTCAAGTAGCTGACAGCAGCAGTGACAGCTATCATACTTGCAACATGCAGTCATAGGGCCAGGTCTGGTACCTACCCTGAATTTGAACCTTCAACCCTGAATTTGAACCTTCACCCCATAAACCAATTACTGGGTGATCGTCCACCTGAAGTAGAAGGTGAAGACAGCAAATTTATCTATACGAAAATAGGAGAAATGCCGAGTCAGTTCATTCAAACTTGCGCTGGGTTTGGATTGGATCAACAATTTAACTTTGTGCCTACGGTGTCTCCATTAGAAGTTAGAACTTGAAAGCCTAAACAAAACAAAGAATAATTTTGCAGGAAAGTACTATGAATGAAAAGCGACAGGGAGAGAAAAATTTTCCAAAAAGATATATCGAGGACGTGTGATACAAGGAATAAAATCAGTGACGAGGATAAGCTCCTCCAGAGGCTGGTGGGTGAGACTGGTATATATCCTCCTGCGCGTTGTGTCCAAAGTGAAAGGATCTCCATGCCCTTCCAACATTCCAATGATTGCTAGAGCCCTCCGCATTTGACGAAGTAGCGTCAACCATTGTCCATCGGCCATTGTCCATTGGGGTTCCCTGATAATTGCTCGACGTGCCTACGTCAGGCACAGCGTATTGTTCGTAATGATGTCCTTGCATATGTTGGTCCGTCGTCTGCTTTGGTGGGTAGCCTTGTTGGGACATTCCAGCATAATGTTGACTCTGGACCGTATACTGGCACAGAGGGACGCCGATCTGGCTGCCCGTCAAATTAAACGATGATTCTACAATCGGACGCATATTTGACATGCTCTGGTCAGCGTGTGAATCCTGGCGACTACCCTCTAGACCTGCGACAGGGGTAGCAAACCCATCTTGAATTTGGGCATTGAGACGGCTCGTAGCGCCAAGGATATTGACAGAAGGTGGGACATTGCTTCCCTGTCGTCCCGCTCCTATGGTTGAAGTCGCTATGGTGGTGACGCGAGGAGGCCTATGACGATCAAAGACAAATTCGTGGGCTTGTGGCTGACCACGGCCTCGTGTATTGGTCACATAGGCAGACGCTGGGTCAGAAACAACCGCCGGCGGTTCCGTGTCAACATCAGCGTCTGGTTTCGGGTGTTCCATCGTCATTGAAGATCTCGTAATCGTCATCATCGTATTCCGTGTCGTCAGTTCCATTAGTCTCATTCATGCTATCAAAATGTTCAGTCAGATGATTGCGTAGCTGTGCGATTCCTCTCCCGGAGTAAACACAAAATGCTGCACGTTGAGCCGAATTGAACTCCTTGGACAGTGTCATCGAGTGATCAATGCAATGATAGATCGAATAAACTGACCTTCGGGGCTTCACGGCAGAATTTTTGGAGGCCTGGATCACGGAAACAAGGAATTCCGGACAGACTCAAATGAGTAAGCTTATGTAGCTTTTGCAGCAGAAAGTGGATTGCCATGAGTGAGATTTGATCGCAATAAGAAAGGTGTATTCGCTCCAAAGTGGCATGCCGTTCAGCAAGAGCGAAAATTGCCTCATCTGTCAAATTGTTGACTCGCACAAGGCCAATTCTACGAAGTTTAGGCAATGCGGAAAGTTCAAAAATCGACATGTCGGTTAACAAGGTGCAGTCTAGGATCCGAAGCATGAGTACATAACGGCAATGACTAGATCAACTCACTCGCAAAATCAATATAACGAAGCCTTGTACAAGACCTCGCTAAGATACGAATTGACCTGTCCGTAATTTTACTGGCATGACCCAGATGCAGGTAGTGCAAAGCTCTGCCTAATTTGCTGATCACTTCGAGGGCTCTATCTGTCAATAACCTACACTTGGACAGCACCAGATTTCGTATCTTGGGCGCATGCGAAACAATGCCCTCAATAGCATCGTCGGTTATCTTTGAGCATGCAGTCAGGTCCAGCATCCGGATATTCTCAAATGAGCGATCAAGGACAAGAGGCGGTAATAACTTCCCGAGATCGCGGTCGGGGAGGGAGCTGAGGGTTTCAAAATCCGGCAAAGTCCTGTGTTCTAGTCGCGGAGGTGCCGGGAAAGCGCTATCTGTCAATTCTGGACAGTGGGCAAGGCGCATCTCACGCATGTGGTTACAATGTCGCCAAAGGCTTCGCACACTGAAATCTGTGATTAGGGGACAGTGGTTAAGATCAATCTCCAAAAGCAATGGGCAGTTCTTGGCAAGGGTGATGATTGATGTGTCGGTGATGCCGGTGACATTGCTTAGCTTGACACGACGGAGAAGTGGACAATGTTCTGCCAGGGCCAAAATGCCACTGTCGGTCACTCCTGAACATCCGGAGAGATTGATACCCTGGAGGCGTTTGGCAGTGCGAGCAAGACCAATAAGAGCGTTGTTGGTAGTTTGGTTGCAATTGGTGAGGTCAATGGCGATGAGGTGCTGAAAACGCAGGAAGAGGTACTCGAATAACTCTGCAGACACACCCCTGCAATTCACAAGCGTCAAGCGCTCAAGCCTGTCACAACGGATGAATTTGGCGAGCACATCGTCCTTGACGGACGGGGCGAGGTTCAGGAGATTGAGGCGCCGGATAAAGTGGGAGTACGTGAATGTCTGGCAAATCCTGCCAAGTGCAGTTCCCATCTTGACCATTGTACCGTATTTGGGAAACAGGGGTCTGTGCCATAGGAGTTCAACGGCACATTCACACCAAGTCCTGGAGACGAGGATGCAATGAAAAAGGTCGCGAGCGACGGTGACATGCTTGAATATGTAGATAAGAATCTCTGCAGGAACACGGGAGACGGGTGAGTCAATCCCATTCTTGGTTGAAGAGGCAGCCATTGGCAATTTAGACGACCACTGAGCAGTAACCGGGGCTGATGCTGCAAATATGGACTTTGGAGGCTCCTCCTCGTCATAGTCATCGGAGAGCGATGTATTAGATGGTGCGTTGTGAAGGTACATGAGAGTAGGAGGGAAAGACAGACAATACGGTGGCTGCCAGAAACCTGCGGCTTGAACAGCAACGCTGACTAAGCAATCTAGAGCCATCGGCAAACCAAATCTCCGGATCGCTAGAATGCCTTTGTCCTCCGCCACGCCCACAGATATTGCTGCCCACGCCACGTTCGATGATCTCGTAGCATCGTCTGAGATGCCACCGCCAGGATTTGACTACTTTCGTGCGAGACGGGGGCTCTGGCTTACACCTCGGTCCAGTGAAGCCCGGAAAACATCCAAATCCTCCGCACATGAACAACTTGAGGAGATTCTTCAAACACCCGGAGCCGTCCTGAGTGATTCTTGCTGGAAAAATGGTATTCAAAAGGTGTGGGATGGATTATCAAAAGGAGCCCGCCTTAAGCATGGTTTACCTCTTGGCCTCGCTGTATGTATTTTTATTTACTATTATTAGACATCGAACAACCATCTGCTTCAGATCAAGGTTGTGCAAGCATCCTGGGTACAGGACGATATTTGGCCTGCAGACCTACAGGCTCCGGAATCAGATGATGAGTTGCTCGAGGAGCTCTTATCCGAGCCAGTGGTTCTTCAAAGCTCCAAGGAGCCCAAGCGTCATGCAGAAACCAGCAAAAATGCTGCCAACTGAAATCTTATTGGCTTGTTCTGAAATATGGGGCATCGCTGATGTGTTGCTATCGCTCTTAAATCTAAAGCACCAAGTCGTGGAATGATGATTGCCGGGATAGATTTTTTATCAACACCAACCAACTGAGGCTATGAACGTGATGGTGGAGAAACCTGGAAGGAAGTTCAGCACGTCATGGGGCAGATAGACAGATAACCTACAAGTATCACACCATCTCCTCTTACAAAAAGCATTTCCGATTTACGCTTTGCCATCTGAAGATATCGAGTGAGCTCTACAATTAACTGACCCACGGTGGAAAATACATTTATGGTCTTGTCCGATGAATCTGCATCCAGAATCATGATGGTTTCTTCGACATTGCTTAAGATAAGGTTCATATGTCCATCATAAGCCTTCACCAGGGTACTCAGTGTAAGGACGGAGGAGAGTTTCGCACTCACATGAAGAATGCCAGTTAGTTCTCGGTCTCCTCTGAGCTTCACAAAGACACGTTCACTAAGGGATAGGCGGATTAAGTCGAAGGGCTCTTGGATTGCAGATACAGTGTCCATGAAGTTCTTGTTTAAGTAACCACGTGAATGATATTATTTTTGAACTCCGCACGACTTCTGCTAATGAATAAACTGCCTTTCATCCATCTCTGACCTTATTACGATGCCAGTGAGCACTCATATTCTATGTTTTCGTGCTTCTGCTGACTTGCCATGGTTCGCCGGAATAGAAACATTATTGCGATTATTGTGATGTTTTTCTAACCCACGACTCTGCCTCAGGTGTGTCTGCTTGGCCAATATTTCATCGAGCGGTCTCTCAATGCCTGTTTCAACTAGTTCGAAAGGCACACAACAATGGTCGCAACCACCTAGCGAATGTCAGAGACTACTATGCCTGTGTGCCTCCTCGATTCCTTTTTGGGCCCAAACTCACAGTCTTGATCCAGCACTCGGGCACGACAAAGCACAAAGTATCATTGATCAGATTACAGCATCATATGAGTCTACAGGTGGACCTCCTCCGGGAGGTTTTGGCTTTGGTCCCCAGCATTTAGGAGCTCCTCCGCCGAACTTTGGTCCCCCTCCTGGGTTCGGTGGACCAATGCCTCCACCAATGATCAATGGAGGTGCGTGGTGGTAGCTCCATTCTAGTACTGCAAATTGAGTGTTTCCCACCAGGTCGCCCTCCCTTTCCCCCCGGCCCAGGTTTTCCGCCCATGATGCCCCCAGGTGCACCACCCTTCCCTCCTAACGGGCCGCCGCCAGGAATGCCTCCTCCCGGTGCCTTTCCTCCCGGTAAGTACCAACTTTACGTAGACTCTATATGGCTGTTTACCCTAGTTTTAGGTGCTCCTCCATTCCCACCGAGTGGCGGGCCTCCAGGACCCAATAATACATTCCCTCCTGCTCCGCCGTCAAATCAGTTACCTGTACCTAATGGAGGTCCTTCGGGGAGTATGATGCACCCTGATAGGATGCGCATGATGAACGGCGGAAGGTAGACCCAGTGCAATTTCGAAAGGTATCATGGCTATTCCAGATTGTAAGAAGCCTTGGTTCTCGTCAATTTATCTTCGTGTGTGGACTCTCTGATGGGCCCAGGAGTGTGAATTTTCTCCCTGCTTGTCCGAAAAATCATAAATAAATTTTAAACATAGAATATGAATTCCTGACCACTAAAAAAACTCGTGCAACTAGCACGTGGCACGATGCGTGCCTACAAACAAACAGACATCACGCCAACAACACGAGTCTGGATTTTCTTCGGCCACCATCCTTCTCTCTTGAATTTGCACCATGCGCGAAGTCATTTCTATCCATGTAGGCCAGGCTGGCATTCAAATCGGCGGTGCATGCTGTACGTCCCTCCACCAGATGTAGGCCCAATTTCCTTATGACAAAACAAAACAGGGGAGCTTTACACCCGCGAACATGAGCTGAGCGTGAGTACCCCATCTTTCGACTGGCCAACATGTCGCTGATATGCGTCTAGGCCGACGGGCGCCTTCTCGAAGGGTCCCCTTCCACGGGCGAGAGTGGTTTCTCAACATTCTTCTCCGAGACTGGCTCGGGAAAATATGTGCCCCGTTCTCTCTACGTAGATCTAGAACCCGGCGTGATCGACGACGTGAAAACCGGGACTCATCGCTCTCTCTTCCACCCAGAAGCGTTGATTGCCGGTAAAGAGGATGCTGCGAACAATTGTATGTGTGTTCCTGTCGTATTCCGTGTGAGCCTCGGTCAAATGAGGAATAGATGCACGAGGACACTATACCGTTGGCAAGGAGCTCATCGATCCCGTGATGGATCGCGTTCGCCGTCTGACCGATGCCTGCTCGGGACTGCAAGGTTTCTTCGTTTTCCACTCTTTCGGCGGTGGCACAGGCTCTGGATTTGGCGCATTGCTACTCGAGCGGCTTTCGGCAGATTATGGAAAAAAGTCCAAACTCGAGTTCTGTGTCTATCCTGCTCCCAGGCTCTCCAGCTCTGTCGTCGAGCCCTACAATTCGGTTCTCACCACACACACCACCCTCGAGCACTCCGATTGCTCGTTCATGGTACGTGTGCTGGCACCCAGATCTGACCCCTCCAGTGACCTTGTCCGATGTAGGTTGACAATGAAGCAATCTACGACATCTGCAAAAAGAGGATTGGCGTGAATGCCCCGAGCTTCTCGAATCTCAATCGCTTGATTGCTCAGGTGGTATCTTCTGTCACGGCGTCCCTGCGTTTCGACGGGTCGCTCAATGTCGACCTCAACGAGTTCCAGACCAACTTGGTGCCGTATGCCAGCGTTATCCTGTCTGATCATGCCCGAAACTTGACCTGTTGTTCAGATTCCCCCGCATCCACTTCCCTCTTGCCACCTATGCCCCTCTCCTTTCGGCTGAGAAGGCGGGACACGAGCAAAACTCGGTTCTAGACATGACCCTGTCGTGCTTTGAGAACGGGAACCAGATGGTGAAATGCGACCCCAAGGAGGGCAAATACAGTACGGCAGATTTCCATCCGTCTCTTCTGATTTCCTCATCGATTTGGCAGTGGCTTGCTGTCTCCTATTCCGCGGGGATGTTATCCCCAAGGATGTCCAGGCTGCTGTAGCCAACATCAAAACGAAAAAGACGATCCAGTTCGTTGACTGGTGCCCGACTGGTTTCAAACTTGGCATTTGCAATGAACCTCCTGCGTATGTCCCCGGGGGAGACCTTGCCAAGGCATCGCGTTCTCTGTGTACTCTTTCCAAGTAAGCGGTCATGACTGAGAGTTGATCATGTCATGACCAAGACCATTTTTTGCCAGTACCACTGCTATTGCCTCAGCATGGGGCCGTCTTGACCACAAATTTGATCTGTTATACTCCAAGCGTGCGTTCGTTCATTGGTATGTGGGTGAGGGTATGGAAGAGGTAAATATCAATCTTGATTCATCGGATTATGAGAGAAACTCAAATGCCTGCAGGGTGAATTTGCCGAGGCAAGAGAGGACCTTGCAGCTCTCGAGAAGGATTACGAGGAAGTAGCATTGGATTCTGCTAATGCAGAAGGGGAGGAGGAGTACTAGTCAGCTGTCTTCACCTTATTCATATCCTTTGAGTCGTCACTAGACTTTCTCCAGTCGGTGTGATTATTCTCGCACAAATGAGCGTAATCTATATTTTCACTTCTCTAGTTATAATTTTAGACTCTATGCCATTCGAGTTATACCCAATTAAGGCGGTCATAAGTCATCTACATGATTAATGACAGTGATTTCTAAGCCTCCAGAATCCTTGATTTCGATAGAGATACTAGTAAACATGTCAGAACTTCATACGACTGGAGGGACAACGACCAACTTGGATAGATCCTTCACTAAGATATCAGGTCCAGCTTCTTCCATCTGCTTGCGACAATGTGTAGTCAGTAAACCGACGACCTTGCAGCCAGCTGCACGACCACTTCGAACCCCAGAGGGAGCATCTTCAAACACGACACCTTCAACAGAGAAACCAAGCTGTCAATTCGATGTGCCTAACCAATTTTCTCCTATGACACTTACATCTGGCTGAGTCCACGCCACATTTTCTTGCAGCAAGGAGGTACGGGTCGGGACTAATCGATACTCTTAATGGAAGATACTCAAAATCTGAAAGCAACCGCATACTGAGGTTTACCCTGTTCGACGTCCTCTGCAACAACAAAAATATCGGGTTGGGGAAAACCAGCGGAATTCAAGGCAGCCTTCGCGTATTCACGGGTAGCAGAGGTGCAGATAGCCCACCTTGGAGAAGACGAAGTAGGAATTTGCGAAAGCTACACTCTGTCAAAATCGGAAAAAGTATTACTCAGCAAACATACTTTGCTGATGATCTGTTTTACGCCTGGGAGTATCTGAATTCCTCCACGACCGTTCTTCTTGGATGAAGTAACAATAGCCTGTTCAAAGCGTCTCGCCTCTTTCTAGAATTGCAATGAGAGCTATCTAGAGAACAAAGGCTAACCCACCTCAAGAATATCAGGATCCTGGATGCGACAATGTTCTCGAAGATTGTCAACGGTACGAATTCCATGCGATGCTGAGGTACAGAAGATGTTGGCAACCTGATATTTAGCCAGCGCTCACTGACATTTCAGAATTTTATTGATATCGATATCAGGATATGATTCCTGGAAAGTCTCCCAAGCACCAACGACGCCATCGGTCGAATCGACTAATGTGCCGTCCATATCAAATAGGCTACCACAACGGGTCAGCATTGGTAGAGTAATAGTCGTTCAAACGCACATTGCATCGGCAGAAAAGACAGTGTTGGACATTTCCAATCGGCTTTAGGGTTAAAACAGCAGGGGTGGTAGTTACAGAGAAAGACGGCCAAGACACAAAATTCATGCCTGGTAAAAAAAGGATTGATCGGATATTCCCTCCGAGGATATTTGATTTCGGGGAAGATGCCAAATTCGGGTGTGAGCCCCATCACTCCTTCCTCCACGATGCCTCCACGCAGACGTCCCCAGTTTAGCCAGGAGAATATTGATCAGCAGTTCCAGCAAATCCATCTGCTCGACTCATCTTCCTCTTCCGAAAACCTGGAACAGCTCGGTCCCATAATTAAACAGATACATAGCAACCGACAACAGGAGGCATATCTCAGGACTATCCAGGGCCTCATTGAATCCAAAGATGCGGAAATTGAGAAAATTTGTGTTGATAATTATCAGGACTTCATTTCATCTGTCTCAACACTCTTCACAGTCAAGTCTTACACTGACAAGATGAAAGAGACTATTGCTTCCTTGGATACCAGTGTCACACAACTTGGTAGAGGTTTGGTTGATAAAAAGCGCAATCTCCTGCAAACCAAGAAGACAGCAGCTAACCTTGATGAGGCAATCGATACTTTGCAGGCTTGTCTTCGAGTGTTGGACGTCGTGAATCGAGTAAGTGAGATGGTGAAGGAGGGTAAATACTGGAGTGCGCTGAGGGTCCGTCGTCTAAACAAACCTTCGTTGTGGGATACCTTCAGTAATGTATGTTTTTCATTAACAGTCATTGGAAGACATACAGAGTATGCCTCCGACCTCAATTTCCCAAACTCCCTTTTTCCAACATCTCTCATCATCGTTGCCGTCTTTGCGAGTACAGATCAAGGATGCTGTGACAGCATCAATGAAACAATGGCTGCTTTAGATACGGACTGTGAGTACAGAGGTTGGCCAGCTTGCCATTGAAAACATGGAAAACAGAACAAGATTTTGGAGGACGAGGCGGGAGAGGGACCCCTTGCTCCGGATGAGCCGCGTTGGTAGTGCAGTTGAGTTCGTTACATATGAAAAGAACGAGTGTAAGCAGGCCTGCATTCCTGCAGCTGAGGAGTGGCTGACAGAACACCGAATAGTCGACGTCCTCAATAATGATAAACTGAAGGTGGACTTTAAGCCTCTGTTTGAGTGCATACATATATACGACACTCTAGGATCGCTCGAAGAACTTCGAATCTCTTATCAAGCTGATAGAAAAGTACTTCGGCTGTCCTCTCATCCAATGTGTCATTTTGACCTTGAACCTAGGCTCAATCTGACCTAATTCTGCCTACTCCCCTCCCGTTATCTTCTCTACTTGCATTCACTCAGGAAATACTCGGTTTTTTTCTAGTTGAATCCCGGGTTTTGGAGACCACGGGCACTTTTCGATCTTGGAGGGATGTTGATGAGCTTTGGGATGTTGTCGTTTCACATTTGACATCTGGTGTTGACAGTGCCCTCGAATTTGAAAATGATCCTGAAATATTCTTACATGTTAAAGAGGATATCTCAACTTTTGTTATGGCCCTAGAAGTAAGTCTCATTTTGGTGGAATGAAGACTGATTTTGATTCTAACAGGGATCAGCATATTCGACGGCCTCGGTGCAGAACTTCATTTTATCTCTGTTTGAGCGATACGTCCAGTTGCTCGAGGCCTACTTCGGAAATCGACTTGAAACAGTAAGCTTTTCTTCGCTCAAGTTCGGTTTTGTGCTATAATCGATCCTGACCAGGTCATCCGACAAGATGACAATCAACCCCTCTTCATTGAACACGAGACTGAGCTTCAGGCTGTGTTGGATGTTGTTCGAATATCAGAGACCGAGAGAAATGAGATCAAGAGGTGACTTCCCATATTTGCTATGAAAGTAAGATGACCTAAAATCGTTAAAGAATGCCTCTACCACAAGCCTTGCCTTGGTCCCAGTCGTTTTATCTTTGCTATCAAGAGGTGAAAAGTTTTCTGCCGACCTTGCCGAGATGGTGAGATGACCGGGCTTGATTCTAGATACGCTCCTTCATACAGAAATTCTATGCTTTCGTTGAGGGTGTTTCACGACATCATCGAGATATTGACGATTTGTTAAGCAAGGTGCGCAACCTAGATTTCGATGGTTGGATACCGGTATACATTGTTCCTGTTCCTTTTAGTCTCTCGACAACCTCTTTATCAAGAGTATTGGTGAAACAATAGTCCAACGTCTCGTTACGATCACGACCGTACGCCAGATTGCACAATCAATAACCAATATCGAGTACTTCCAGGCGGCATGTCAAGAGCTTGAGCGTGCATTGACCAGCTTGAGGTATGACCTCGTAACTTCGATGGGAGCGGACGTCCAAAATTATACGACAGGTCTACACAGCGTGGAGGCCTTATTCATCTCTCGGCACAAAAGTCGTTTGAATCAGTCCTATCCAAATCTATCCAGCGTCTGACAGGACTCATAAATTCCAAACTTGATCAATCATTCGAATTCTCCATGTACAACTGGACACCACAGACACGGGAAAGCGCCCCTAGCATGCAATTAGACGAACTCATCGGGTGGCTTACGACCGTTGTAGATTCTCTATCCATTAAAGAGCAATATAAAGACGAGGCATATAAGGGTGCTTTTGAGTATATTGCCGATACCCTAATGGTGAGTTATCAATCTTAGGTGTGATACATATGATTCTGACGCACACTATTTGGCAGAATTGCCTAGCGGGGAGGGAGATTGAGATGATAAATGAAAATGCGATCTCTAACCTCCTTATTGACGTAGATTATTTAGAAGATGCACTCAAGAGGATTGGGCGGCCACATTTGGCGACTGTGTTTTTTGAACTTAGATCCGTCAGTGGTATATACTCGCGGGCGCCAAATTGACCTAACTTAGCCTCATCAGACTGCATCTATCCCTCTCAATAACGCTTTACAGGAGTTTCTCGTCCCAGCCAACCGACAATTATCATTCCCTGCAGTCAAACAGAAACGATTACAGACCCTACTCGAGAAACTGGCCCAGTTTGGATTACACCAACGCGACCCTGCTGCAAGAGAATTAGGGGAACGAAGACGTAGGGAAGCAGAAGCAGTTGGTCGACTATACCCTGAGAAACGTTAGGGATACATGCTCCTTAACATTGTATTAACTTCAGTCTTCGAACTGTGCATGTGGAGTGACAGAAGTATCAATATTCTATAGCAATTAGAGTGCCTTCGCACTTGGCTCGCAACCAAACTCCAACCAAACTCCCCAATGGACAAAAAGCGAGATACGAATCAGGAAAACATGATATAAGGAAGAAGGTAACTAAGCACTCAAAAGAACAAGTAGCAATTACGTTGGCTCAATGGGCGATGCATGCATCTCCGGTATCGTGAGGGAATCGTGACACGTATAACAACGCTGATAAAATACCCAGTGCTGAAGAACAAGGGTATTTATACCCGACGTTTGATATTGGCACTCAGCCATTCCAGACCTTCGTATAGACCATCACCCGAGGTGGCACAAGCAGCCTATGGAGGACGTAGGATGTTAGATGAGGATCGGAAGATGAAACATTTTAGCATACCTGGATATACCAAGTCCGCTGCCTCAAGCCCTGTAGGCCAAGCTTGTCGGTGATTTCAGCCGCGTTCATGGCATTGGGCAAATCTTGTTTATTGGCGAAGACAAGCAGAAGAGCATCACGCAACTCATCCTCATTCAGCATCCGCTGTAACTCTTCTCGGGCTTCCGAAACACGCTCCCGATCGTTAGAATCCACAACGAAAATAATTCCTTGAGTGTTCTGGAAATCTAGAAACAAATCAATCAGCGAAGGGTGATTCTACAAGTAGGGCGACTCACAGTGCCTCCAGAGAGGACGGATCTTATCTTGACCTCCGACATCCCAGGCGGTGAAGGAAATATTTTTATATTCAACGGTTTCAACATTGAAACCTGGGTGATGTGGGTATATATATCAAAAGCTGATTGTGTTACAAACCGATGGTAGGAATGGTCGTGACGATCTCGCCCAGCTTGAGTTTGTAAAGGATAGTGGTTTTTCCAGCGGCATCAAGACCAACCTACGATACAGTGATCAACGTCTTTGATAGTATGGTTCTCTTACTGTGAATTTACCATCAATATCCCTACGGAATAACACGATGGCATGAGCGATTCACGGCAATAAATGCAGTCAGGATTCGGACTTACGCATTTCCTTTTTCCCGAAGAGACCGGAGAGAAGCTTCGAGATCGAGAGACCCATGTTTTCAGGTAGCGTTGAGCAAAGAAAAGTTCGGAAGAATGAAGAGTAGGACGAACTGTAGCAGGAAGAAGCTATTATCGTGGGACATGATTTGAAATTCCGCTAGGCAAACAAGGCCATCTTACCAATGAATCCTGCCACGTACAAGGCTGTACAGTATAATGTTGACTTATGCTTGTAATGTTTTCCATAAAAATATAAATACATCATGTTTAACACCGGCAAGGATAGCAGGTTGGGTGAAGCGTGGTATGTTTCCAAAGTTGGTTCAAATTTATAGGTGGACTTGTAGACACATTCATGAAATCCTGTGTTGAGAACTACTCCCTCAGCCAGTGCGTAGAAAAATGTGGTCTGAACGTTCTGAATTTGCATATACCTCAGCGTTCCGCCATGGCAATATCAGCAACCCTTAGCTTCTTTTAGATGAGCTACCAAGTGGACATGTTGAAAGCTTCAAACCAGTGCAACTCTACAGGTGAAATCTCAATACACCTTTGATATTTCAGAACCCTGGAACATATCGACATACCTCAACACATGAATTTGGTTTATCAGTCATTACAGATGAACGAAGTAGAAATACAATTACATCCTATCCGAAGATAAATAAAGAAGGATGCAACAGTAATTAGGATAACATCTTTCGAGTACTTCGGGAAAAGCCAGCCGCCTTCAATTTGCGATCAACCTTGGATTTCCAACTGGCATACACACCATCACCAGGATGAGGATTATACCGACAGATTTGAAACAAGACCAGCTGTTCTTGGAAGCCAGGGTTTATCCAGATAGAATCACGGGCTGAGAGGAAAAGTGAGTCGATAGGTTTACCACCACCAAGGAAAATCATATACCTCTCCTTACGATCTCTGTGGCGTCAGTGGCGCCAAGACGACGGGAATACATGACTGGGGAACAAAGTCAATCTAACAAGTGTATCAACACCGTGGCAATTGCTTACCATAAGCAACGACGACAGCAGCACCCCTAGAGATCCCACTTACGCTGTGGACCAGCACAATTCCACCGCTCGTCAGTGCCTGATGAATGAACTGACAAGCTATTGGAAGGTGAATCAAAAGATCCGCATATTCAACATCTTCGATGCTTATGCGTTTGTGGGAAATACCAGACTGGGGAACCTCAGCTGGAATTGGTTCATCACACACAGATAAGATATGTGTGATCCGACGTTCAAGCAAAATCCGGGTCGAGCGAGCAGCAATTAAGCTAATGAAATGAGGGAGAATCTCAAGATTCAAATGATGAGTGTCACTGACTTTGCTAGATAGAGCTTGTTTTCAATAACTGCTTCACAGTTCTTGGTTTGGCTCATTTGTCGCGGATTTTGCCTTGAACGACGGGGTCGGTCTGAGGACCTGGACGACAAACCAACCTCTACTTGTACTTGTCTGAAGGCGGCATGGAAAAGATACCGGGTCTTGCGGCGTAGAACCATTCCCGTTGCCACTTGAATCATAGGTGTTCATTGCCATATTTTTTGACGAAGAAGCAGTGTCAGGAACACCAAGTGAAATAACCGGAGCAGCGCCTCCACGTGGACTTCGTGACGTAAGCTTAGAAGATTGATATAATCAAACATATTTGACAGAATGACACACTGTCCCTTTTCGGGTAGAGACTCTCACAGAGACTCTCACTTGCAGCCGCATATCAGTTACTGGGTATCTCTTGTCGGGCCCACCGTGCTCTTTGGCCTGGAATTGTCTTTCCCTAATTTAACCGGCTCCTTGTTTGTAGCCGAATTAGAGTTACTTCATCTTGCGGTGCTGGAGTGACTTCTATATAGGTTTCCATGACTCTGGGTCACGCTATAATAGTCCAAGATTGTGATCTCAAGTACTGGATGTCAAGTCTTGTTCTGAGTTAAGGCAATGACTTTCCTCACAAAAACAATATGGAAAGCACGTCGAGGGGCTGCTGGTACCTCACTCAAGGCGTCCTGATGAGCCACAAAGCATAAAGTACTGATCCTTCCCGTCAACAGTTTGGTGCATCCCTTGGCTGAATCATTCGTTGTCATTGAACATGTCGAAACAAACGAGGTCTGTCCACGTAACTGATCGCGCCATGATTAACGCCCGATGTACTATTAATGCTTGTTCCAGGATGGATGTTAAGCACCTGTTTCTACTTCACACTAACGACGTTGGTTCACAAGTACAGGGATGAAGATTGAATGGGCATCCAATGTATGTAAATTACTTATGTGAATTCAGTGTGAATACGATTTCGCTGAAAAACAGTATACTCCCGATGGCTATCGACGTACTCCTCCACCTTCCACCATCCATGGTTGGCTAGCAAAGTGGAGAGGAACACTCATTGGGAATGAGAGTCTTCGCAATCGCGTAAGCCCCCTCTTGTCCAAGGACTTCCGAGTTGCCCACTGAACTGTGGCCATAGGGAATGGCAGAAATGAGGAAAGCTGCCTCCTTCAGACGTGCTCGCAAGAGATATCAACAGAAGAAAGCTATGAAAGGCAGGAGATCGAACCATAGCCTCCTCTCATTCTTTCGCGCCAAGGGGTTCCGAAAGGGCAAACGGCTTTCTGGTTCATCAAGGACTCAGTCCAGTCGTTCAAAGGGCTCCAGAAGCTTTCGCCATCCCACCATTCGGAAACCTGAGCTGAAGTCCTCTCCTCGTAACGCTGCTAGTAAGAAACGACCACCACTCCGCAAGACTAAGCCTCGGCAAGGCAGATCTTGCCGTCCTGTTCACAGCCGTAGTTAGTCAGTATGACTTCACACTTTTAGAACTACATGGGAGATATGAGCTGTGTTAGGTTGGAATCGCCTCCTTATTATCTTGTAATTTAGATTATCTATTCAGCGCATCGGAAATTATCGTGACAATACTCATCTTGAGTAGATTGACCGTGTTACGATCTCGAAACCCTGCGTTAGGAATATCAAAATTTAGTATTAACCGGATCGAAGCTAAGGACCTGTGCTACGAAATACAACGAACACGTGTATACGTGCAGTAAACATGTGCTGTTTGAAGGAGTTTTGCTACAATTGAAATACATGTGTGACCAGCGTGTACAATAGAATAAGACTACAGACTATTGGTCAATTGCTACTTATCACGAACAAAGACATACATGTGCGGTTCATATCTCTCGGCGAAACATGTTCTGATGTAACTATGTTTTTGTCTTGGAACCCAATAAGCGTTGTAGCGAAGAACTCGGAATCCCTTCAATAGAACGGGAGAACGTCTCATTCCGTGATGACAGTATCCGGTGAGAGTGCCCGTAGACTATGGAAAGGATAAGGCTTACAGACAATCGGACTATTATATTGATCCAGTATCTATGAAACCGAGGTAGCACCATCGATTTTCAAGCACAGAGGCGTCTTGACAGTTTGCAGAAATTTCTTCCTTTTTCGTCGTCTCCGTTTCTTCTTGGACGTAAGCCTGGAATGTCCTGCTGGGTCGCTTTCTGGTTCGCTGGGTGAACCACGAAGATTTAGGAGTGGTTGTTGAGGAAAACTGGTATCAGTTGTGAAATCCTCACATGGAAGAGTTGAGTCAGATGTTAAAGATATGTTTCGGCGAGAATTTGACGAAGTAACAGCCGGCGGAAGGGTGGACAACTTGGAAATGTCACGAGCAGAGGGCTGAGACAGCATGAAAATATTTGAGAGCTTGGATGTGGCAGGTGATTTGCTGATAAGCTGTGAAGTGGTCTTGATCTGGACTGCTCGCTTCTCTGCATGATGAACTGGTGATTCGAGCTTTATCTCCTTATTGTTCTCCAGAGTAATTGGGATAGTGAAGTTCCTTGCAACCCCATCTACTTTGGTTCCGTCTTTTTCCAGCAACGACAGTTTTGGGAGTGTGGCTTCCAGGGCCATAGGATGCACAGTGGATTGAGTTTTCCCGTTATCTGAGTTCTTGCGTCTCTTGAACAGGGTACCAGATGGATCAGTACGAGCCTTTTTTTTGATTGCCCCTGTTCGGCTTTCTTCCTCGTTATCCGACTGCACTTGCTTCACGTCCACGCCTTGCTCGTCCCTTGGTCGCTTCTTCTTTCCCTCTAACTTGTACTTGAGTCTAGCAGCTTCACGAACAAAACTCCGCTCCTCCGAGACTGATGCTCCAACTCCAAGTCTAGGTACCAAGTATCAAGAAAAGGTATGATATAGACAGGAGAAGTAACGCACCGAGCCGGCCGACGCATGGATTCTTTTATTTCATCCTCCAATGCTTCTTGCCTTCTAGTCTTTGTGTAATGTGTAGCATTCACCCAGGACGTGACCAGATTTTGTGCAAATGACATAGAAAGATCGATCTGGGCTTGAAGGTCGTTCAGTTCAATTGCATCATCTGCCTGAGCAACCATGTCAAACGTATAAGTTTGATATCGATTTGAGAGGGTCATCTTACACATCACTTCATGCATCACTGATGTGGTCACAGCTCTAGTCACGTTCTCACACTATCTCTGATGCCGTCTTTGAAGAAGAGAAAATATGATGAATTAGATGAACTGGAATCTGAAGAACTGTCTCTCGGAAGGCAAATTCTCCCAGTAGCAGACTTGCCTGATGACTTTGACGATGAGCCAGCAGATGGAATGCAGTATCTCTTTACTGTGCGGTAATGCTTTAACCTGTTTTTCCGAAGAGCTGGCTGACAAAATCCCAGACGCGACGCGAGAGCGCTCCCGTATTTCACTCGGGTCGCGAACCCATATGAGGCTTTCCCAGAATCTCTACCCTCCAACTCCGGCCCCCGGGAGCCACACTCAGCCTTGCCCTCGGAAAAATGGAAAAGAATCAGTGAATCTCGTTGGAGGAACATTCACACGGTATACAGGATCCTAAAATAATGTGAAACCTCTCACACAATATACCTTTTGCCAGAATTTCAATCAACCAACGATTGCTACCTCTTCTCAACGAAAGGTAATGCCACACAAGAATGAAAGGGATCTCTGGTGGGACTTCTTTGCTGGTGAACCAGAATCGCTTTGGAGCCAGCCACGAACATCAAAAGGGAAAAATAAAGCAGAACAACTGCAAGAGCATGAGGCTCGCGCCGAAGACAAAATTTGGGTCGATCAAGGTGACATCAACGAAGAGCAGTATGAGAGCAGACAAAATCCCGAGTGTCTTTTCATGAACCCACCACTGGCTCTGGACGAATCAACAGATTTCAACATGGTTGTGGACGAGAGTGAGGTTGAAAAGGAGCCAAAGATTAAATCCCAAGATTCGTTACTTACACCCATCGAAACTCTGAAACTGCCGAATATTGCAGCCACACTGCCCTCTCAAGAGCTTACTGAAGGGGTGTCGTCTCAAGCTTATGCTCCACGCGAACCCACACCGCATCTTCTCAAGTTGATGGACGAGGTCAGTCATCCTTAAATTTCTGCGTCGATGATAAATTTGGGAACTCATGTTACTCAGTCTTTGGCCATCCGTCTTTTGATGTATTTTACATCCTGGATTCATCGTTATCTCCACGAACCAAACCTTCCGAACTATCAGATAACAGACACCCACGCTCGTTGGATATGCTCTCTTCTACTTCGTGTTGATATTTACATCTCTGCTGATGATATGAGTGTCTTACGCAACCTTGCACGGGCTTGCTTTGCCTTCACTAAAATCGCGATCTCAGAACGTCCCAGAAGCGTCTGTTCAGAAGTGAAGAAATCGGTTAAACCGACGCGAGCAACACAGCCCATGGGGGAACAAGCATGCTGGCTCATAGTATCTGGGATTGTTGGAATCTGGGGTCAAAAAGATCTCTGGATAGATGCCGAAGATCAATTTGTCAGTACAAGTAGTTAGTTGTTCATATCTCCAAACGTGTCACATGGCCTCGCACCCAACGCTGAATTGCTATCACACTGGGAATTAGCAAAGCTACTGAGCTGAGTGCTAATCATAGTAATCCACTCACTTTTGGCTGGAAAAGTGGTTGACTCATTGCGCCATTCTGGCCAAGGAGAATATCTAGTTATCGCGTCGCACCTAAAGGAAGTTTCTCAACAACAATACCACTGAGTTTAAGATAGCAAAGCTAAGTGGCACCCACACGCTAAATATGCTCGTTCTTCAGAATCAAGATCCATTAACATCCCTTGATACGCTCAAAGGAAAATCTCAAAAATCCTGCATCGACAGTGGCACCAACAAGGGTCGTCAATCAACCTTAGGCTAAACAAAAAAGAAGTGAATTCAGCCTATAGGAGAATCACTCGTGTCCTTGTGGGTTTAGCAATACCGAAACTAGGTCACATATCTTGAACAATTGCTGACGATTCACCTATAACCCGAAATACCGAACGATGGTGAAGATCTTTGTCTTTGATAACCCATCTGTGTTCACTTGGACCAGCAATTTCTCATAGGAGGCACTGACATGCCTTGTCAATGTAATGCATGTTCTTGTTTTCTTTTTCCTCTCTCGACAATGTGAATTGACAGTGAGAAAAATGACAATTATGATCTCTATCTTCTTGAAGTCGATTGGTTGCTCCCTTGTCCACCTGCTATTAGTCACTTCAACAGTCAGTGTCTTGCTTTCTCACCTGACTATATGCAAAGCTTGCACATACACTGTAGTTTATAAATGCTGAATACATGGACATGTAGTCACTTGTCCTTCATCGGACTATCAAATTCCCATTGCTATACATTTCCTGAATTTTGCAATGGTTTTGTATGGCGAGGGCGATGATGGTTACGATACCTGACGAATCGCTCACCATCTACACAAAAATAGAACTTTTATTATAATTCCTTCCGAGTCCGCATTTCCATCCTGCATTATGAAAAAGTCTAGTGACGACTCAAAGGATATGAATAAGGTGAAGACAGCTGACTAGTACTCCTCCTCCCCTTCTGCATTAGCAGAATCCAATGCTACTTCCTCGTAATCCTTCTCGAGAGCTGCAAGGTCCTCTCTTGCCTCGGCAAATTCACCCTGCAGGCATTTGAGTTTCTCTCATAATCCGATGAATCAAGATTGATATTTACCTCTTCCATACCCTCACCCACATACCAATGAACGAACGCACGCTTGGAGTATAACAGATCAAATTTGTGGTCAAGACGGCCCCATGCTGAGGCAATAGCAGTGGTACTGGCAAAAAATGGTCTTGGTCATGACATGATCAACTCTCAGTCATGACCGCTTACTTGGAAAGAGTACACAGAGAACGCGATGCCTTGGCAAGGTCTCCCCCGGGGACATACGCAGGAGGTTCATTGCAAATGCCAAGTTTGAAACCAGTCGGGCACCAGTCAACGAACTGGATCGTCTTTTTCGTTTTGATGTTGGCTACAGCAGCCTGGACATCCTTGGGGATAACATCCCCGCGGAATAGGAGACAGCAAGCCACTGCCAAATCGATGAGGAAATCAGAAGAGACGGATGGAAATCTGCCGTACTGTATTTGCCCTCCTTGGGGTCGCATTTCACCATCTGGTTCCCGTTCTCAAAGCACGACAGGGTCATGTCTAGAACCGAGTTTTGCTCGTGTCCCGCCTTCTCAGCCGAAAGGAGAGGGGCATAGGTGGCAAGAGGGAAGTGGATGCGGGGGAATCTGAACAACAGGTCAAGTTTCGGGCATGATCAGACAGGATAATGCTGGCATACGGCACCAAGTTGGTCTGGAACTCGTTGAGGTCGACATTGAGCGACCCGTCGAAACGCAGGGACGCCGTGACAGAAGATACCACCTGAGCAATCAAGCGATTGAGATTCGAGAAGCTCGGGGCATTCACGCCAATCCTCTTTTTGCAGATGTCGTAGATTGCTTCATTGTCAACCTACATCGGACAAGGTCACTGGAGGGGTCAGATCTGGGTGCCAGCACACGTACCATGAACGAGCAATCGGAGTGCTCGAGGGTGGTGTGTGTGGTGAGAACCGAATTGTAGGGCTCGACGACAGAGCTGGAGAGCCTGGGAGCAGGATAGACACAGAACTCGAGTTTGGACTTTTTTCCATAATCTGCCGAAAGCCGCTCGAGTAGCAATGCGCCAAATCCAGAGCCTGTGCCACCGCCGAAAGAGTGGAAAACGAAGAAACCTTGCAGTCCCGAGCAGGCATCGGTCAGACGGCGAACGCGATCCATCACGGGATCGATGAGCTCCTTGCCAACGGTATAGTGTCCTCGTGCATCTATTCCTCATTTGACCGAGGCTCACACGGAATACGACAGGAACACACATACAATTGTTCGCAGCATCCTCTTTACCGGCAATCAACGCTTCTGGGTGGAAGAGAGAGCGATGAGTCCCGGTTTTCACGTCGTCGATCACGCCGGGTTCTAGATCTACGTAGAGAGAACGGGGCACATATTTTCCCGAGCCAGTCTCGGAGAAGAATGTTGAGAAACCACTCTCGCCCGTGGAAGGGGACCCTTCGAGAAGGCGCCCGTCGGCCTAGACGCATATCAGCGACATGTTGGCCAGTCGAAAGATGGGGTACTCACGCTCAGCTCATGTTCGCGGGTGTAAAGCTCCCCTGTTTTGTTTTGTCATAAGGAAATTGGGCCTACATCTGGTGGAGGGACGTACAGCATGCACCGCCGATTTGAATGCCAGCCTGGCCTACATGGATAGAAATGACTTCGCGCATGGTGCAAATTCAAGAGAGAAGGATGGTGGCCGAAGAAAATCCAGACTCGTGTTGTTGGCGTGATGTCTGTTTGTTCCTCGTGCCAATCTCCCACGGTGCACGAGGCTTAGTTTTTTTTTGTAACGCGGTGCTCGGTCCGCGGTAGCGTTCAAAACACACTACAAAGTCCAATTCTACTCACAGATACAGGTGAAAGTCAAATCACTGGCAATTTATCTGAAACATCTGAAGATAGAAAGCGGAAGGGAATAGGAAATTGTTAGTAAACATTTACTGAGTCATGTCACTAGTGCAAACAAACGCTGAAGGAGAGTAGAAGACAAATTATTGATAATAATTCAGTCTTATATATGTAAATAACTGTTCATGACGTGAGCTTTAGTCTTGAGGTCGTGATGAATGAAACTGATTAGATGTTGCTGGTGGCAAACATAGTTCAGGACTGCAGATCACTTGGCAAGGTGGGCAGCAGGTGGGGTGCTAGTAGGCATGCTGGCAATTTTCGTGATAAAGAACTGGGTATCAAGCTAGTCCGGTCGATTGGCGGTGCGATGAGCGAAGTCACCCTGTTGGAGGAGAGGGCTCTGTATGATATCCTCCCTCACGGATCCGTGGGAAAAATTAGACCACATGGTTCAGGGAGCACCTGATGTGACCAGTACTTCACAATGAACGGTTCAGCCGCAGACATTCGAAGTGCACTATCTCTTGAAAATAATGTCTCGACAGGACCGTCGCAGCCAAAACGACAAAGCTTGTCTAGTATCAAGAAACCCGACGGCATCTCTCGCGAACTATATTCTCTGATCGGTCCCTCGGCACCCACATTAGTTACTCAACTCACCAAACCACGTCTAAAGCAAAAACCGAATCTGGGAATTGGTACACGGGTAAGATGGTATGATTTTGCCCTGATATTTATATACCATTTATCGTGTTCATCTTCATTACTCAAGGGAATGGCGCTCATTTAGGAACAAAGGACGAACAGATGGCTTGGAACTCAAACATTGGGTGAAAGCTAGTTCAGATTCCAATACCGGTAAAACATTTTCATAGCTCCCTTATTATTTGCTTAGATGCGAAGCAGACTATCCGTTTGCTCGATATAATGTCCAGACGGCTGATTATACTTACTCCCAAGACGAATACGTTCGATTCCTTGAAGGTCTGTTAGGTATACTTTAATACTTGAGTTCAATGTTGATTTGATTACTTCCAGATATTGAATGGACAAAAGAAGAGACTGATTATCTCTTTAAACTAGTCCGAGACTTTGATTTGAGATGGTACATTATACACGACCGTTACGATTATTCTCCCGGGCCCCTGCGGACTCTTGAAGTATGGGCCATCTCTTTCCAGAATCCAAGTGATATTGAATTCTTATATAGGATCTTAAAGACAGATATTACAGTGTGTGTCGCAAGCTGGTACGTAATCGTCCCTGGGCGAGTGACGAAGCTAGCAAAGCAATGCTATTGTCAAGTTTCCAATTTGACAAAGGTGGGTCGATTTCTGAGGTTTGATAGTTTCTCAGCCGCTTCATCTGACCAGAACGTGAGCTTACACGTAAAAAATACCTTACAAGTCTTGAGAATCGAACCTCGGAACAACTTTTGGAAGAGGAAGCGCTTTACATCGAAATCAAGAAGCTTGAACAGAATGAAAGGCGATTCAAGAGGGAACGCGAAGATCTTCTACGGTTACTCGCAGGTACTGACTCCGGTCTTCCTGACATCACAGAAGATGATATTGCTTCTCTTGGTCAACTCCCTACCATTGATCCCAAAATTAAAAAGAAGAAGGGTGGCATTGATTCGGAATCTCCGGTGACGCCATCAACATTAAGTGCGGGTGTTCCTGTCATCAAGCGGCCTCAGCCAGCAAAGAATACGGCTTTTGGTAGGTCATAACAAATTCACCGATGCATGTGCTCTGATACACTCAACACTCATACAGATGCTCAGAATTGTATCACCCGGACGGAACTTCCCACCAATACCTCTGCAACTAAAGCGGCACATCAACCAGCTTTCTTGAGGTCTTTCAAGCTTCCCGTACCCAAGGCTGCTATTGCACCTAAAGTCACGCAAGCGCTCGCTGAACTTGGGATTTCACTCACACGGCTGGTCATGCCAACGCGTGATAACGTCGCACAGCTAGAGTCTCTCCTTGAGGCCACCATGGCTCTCATTGAGATGAAACGAGTTGTTGATAAGGTGGACTATGACATCGAAGTACTTAGAACGCAACTAGGTCTCAAAGAAGGACAAGAAAATGAGAACTTAAAGGCGGAGGGAATGGATGTCGATGAAAAAATAGCTGATGGTGAAGCCGGAAAGGATGGACGAGCTCAGAGCATTGTCAGCGCGCGAAGTGGGCGAGGGAGTCGGAAACAAGTAAGTTGACGATCTTCATCTCTGAATGTTAGCTAATTCCATGATAGTCTCGGAGATCCATGTCTGTTTCATCGGTAGATGCATCTACAAGACCAAACACAAAGAGGCAAAAAAGACTTTGAGGCATTTGGATGAGTCACTATGTACACACACGTAGATAGAAATTTTACATCACACCTGCTTCTGTGATCAGCGAGAGGTGATACAACAAATCTATGAAACAATTAATATTGATAGCCTAAGAGGGTTGAATTCCCTCAACCCTCAGTAAACCTTAAGACAAAATTGACAACGACGGCAACTGGAGAAATTCAGCTAAGATGACCTCAAAGATATGAGATACCTACCCAACAAAGCAACGCAGAGGATGGTCTGTTCGAACCGAAGCATCATCCAGAAATCAGATTGCCGGCTAACGAGGGAATACTGAAAACTTACCGGACCGACCCTGTCATCATATGGTCCTCGGCCACCACGAAGAATGGATGCGGCCCGCCAATGGTAAGTATAGAGTGCATAGACCATTATGGCCATTGCTGAAGATGACAGGCAGTTCTTTATTTTTGTCTTTTGGCTGGAAATCAAACACTAACCAACAACAGAGAATATTCCAGCACTGATTTTTCCAACCTAACAACAATGTAATTATTTTGTGGTGGAGTGAAGAAAAATCGAGCTTGAATTCGCCTTATCACCAAAGTTCAATAAACCAACAGCAAGACCGCCAAGAACCACGGTGAAGTGAAGCCATGAGAGGAAGGTACGCTCGTTGGCGAAAGAGACTTTGGGTTCAACACGAACAGGAAGAGCAATGCGCTTCGTCGCAGTGCGCTGCAGCAAAGGTTGTGTCGACATGTAAAAAGGAGAATGAGAGAGACAGGATACTATATATAGCAATCAGACTGACACAAATAGTCGACGCACGTTCGTCTTGTGAGATAGCCGACAGTAAAACTGGTTCTATATTTTCTGACACTGTCAATCGGAATTCTTCCGTTGTTGTGGCTCAGTCTTTACTAGCTCTATGCCAAGAAGAACACCGCAGAATCCTGATAGAACTTTAAGTCCTATTGTCCGCAGATAACAACCCTGATACATACCTGTCAGACAGACCACTGCGGGTCTCCATTGCTCAGAACTTGCCCCAGCCATATATGATTGACTCCAGGACTTAATTGATATGGTTTTACACTTCGCACCTCTGTCTGTGGAGGATGATCACATTCAACTGCTGTGGACAATCCAGACAGTACTGTCATCAAACAGATGTTGCCCACGCCCCTTAAGCTGACCATCAAGCTTCGATATCTTGTGAAGCTCCCGTTGCTAACATATTGTAGTGAAAATACACCTAACACCTGAATTACTAATTTGACTTAGATGAGAATTTTTGATAAGTAAAGTATTGTTTGTACATTGCAGAATTTACAGATAACTCTGTATTCGGGAAAAGTTGGCACATGGTAACTTCATTTTAAATGCTGATCATATTTACCCAATTGGACTAAATTCCGTCAATTGAGTATCTCTAATGCAAAATGGTTGTTGTGTGAACCAGATAGAAATCTATATGCCTAAAGCATGTATACATTTTCCTATGAAATTCTACCAGGTCTGCACACAAATTATAATTCATACATAGAGAAATGCTCACCCAGGCATCAAATAAATATTAGAATCTGGTTGTAGAAATCTGATGCTTATACATTATGCCAAATAGATCACTTGTGAATTCTATATGTACCTACAAATCTATTTGGTATCTGTTTCATTATGTGCACATCTTTATAGACATCACTTGTTACCCCAGAATCTACTCATAAAATTTCTCTCCAGAAATCACTGTTCACTTCAATGCACACTTCAAAGTCTGTCGTTGTGAATGCATGAGGCTAGTCATGAAAAGCGTAGATTCAATTCACATCAGAGCATCAGTTCGAAAATAGTTAGAAGCATGAGGTTGGAAAAAATTTCGGCGTTTGCCAACAAGTCGTTCGCTTTACGTATAAGAACGCAACCCTACTTGCCTGACTTCCACACTCTTCTCCCTATCTCCTCTTTTAATCAGCCATGTATCCAGTTGCTGTCCTCCTCGCACTTGCTGCATCAGCCTCTGCCTATTTGGTCACTGAACCTAGTGGATCCCAAGGATGGACCAATGTTGGCGCTCAGCCGTAGGCGTTTACCTTGTACTATACCTGGACCTCTTCCTTTCTCACACTGAGCCTAGTGTCTCCTGGAACCGTGTTGATACTGATCCATCGAACTTTACGATTGTTCTCACTAACCAGGTTGGCCTCAGCGTCAAATTGTATGTTTTCTCTAACGGTCAAATCCAGAATCGTGCACTTTTCCCTCAAGATCAAGTTCTCGTTGCTCAGCAAGATGGCGTCAGCACAGATACAGTTAATTGCAATCCTCCAAGCGCAGGATGGGTGCTTGGCAAAAGCTTCAGGATCAACCTTGTCAAGTCGTCTGAAGATCAAAGCACTATTTATGCTCAATCTAATGAATTCGAGATTAAACTCCCTGATGGCGCTACCACCAGCAGTGGCACCAGTAGCTCGTCGATTCGTCTAGGACCGTAAGTACGATTCTAGAGAAATGGTATGCACATTAATGACATTCTCACTAAAGAAGTAGTACTTCAACTACCCCAATTGTTCTTCCGTCTCCCACTACCAGTAGTAGCTCTTCGGCAATAGCCTCGAGTAGCAGCAGCACTTCGCCTAGTTCTAATGGTGCTGTTCCTATCAAAATGGGCTCCGGTCTTATGGCGATTCTGAGTACTATCGCCTTTTTTGCCGCTTAATTAAGGCCATATTTTCCGTTCATTCTTGTGATTGGGACTGTAATTGGACTCTGGTTTCGTGTCCGTATCCCCGTATATACCTTGGACACTATTCGGTCGTTAATATTCCGATATAATACATTTTATCAGGTCACTTGAAGATATAAGCTGTCTTCCAGGGAGTTGTTGAGTTCTTGGTTGTAACTGAAATTGCTGAGCTGGGTGATCCCTGTTGGTGACAAGATGATTATAACCAACAATGTAATAACTAGGAAATAAGATGTAACAGCCAGTTGATACATCATTTGGTTCAATGATACATATGTAGAATCTATTTAACAAGGTAAAGACAAAGTAGAGCTCAAGCTCGGAAAGATCGAAAGACTAGTTAATGAAGAATTACTCGACAGCGGAGAAGAAAGAGGGGGGACAGATAAACTTCTAATTTCGTTCGACATGAGTACAGGTTTCTTATTAAAGCACAGCAGAGATATAGCACGTCAAGGCCAAGATGCCTGGTCAAGTTACCTTGAAACAGATGAAGTTGTTGCGCCTGCGTAACAAAATGAATGTATTCGGTCAACATAATCCGATTCCGTCTCATGACGATTATCTGTCCGGCCTGCACCAAGAAAGGGAGAGGGGGTCGCGTAGATAGACAACACCGTATTGGCCGACAGTGGCACAGCAACAGGACTTGAAAAAGGGTCTTCTGAAGGGTATTTTGGCAAAGAAAGAGGTGAAGGTACTGATCTTGGAACCCGGGAGAGGAAAGGGGACTCTGGCCTTGCGTAGTTTGTACGAGCCCCCGAGAAACTGGTATGGTAGGAGACATTACTGAATCCATGATACGTGGATGAGGAATGATCATGGCTGCTGTGACCATCATCGGAGTAACCGCCATGCCCGGTTTTGCTATTTGGAGTAGAGGGACTAGACACCATTCCATCACCGATTCCTCGATGAAGCGATGCGGCACTCCCTGGGACCTGGACAACTGAGCCTGCAGCAAAGGGATCTATCTCCTGGTAGGTGTCAAGAGTAGGCGAAGATCCATGTCGCGAGTGCTGACGGCCAAGATGATTGCTGTAGAGTTCTCTAGTATACTGTCGGGAATCATTCTTCTTGGTTCGCTTCACGCAAGTGAAGATGAAAAAGCCAACGATCCCGGCGACAGCAAGGCCGACAACTGTGAATACTCCTCCTACTAGACCCTTGCTACTCCAAAAGCTGGATTACGACATGCGCATAACCATTAGTAATTGAATAGTGTTCTTCACCAGTGTTGGCGTACCGAAAACCAGTGGATCCCTTTGGAGAATCAGAGGGAAGAGAAGAGGGTATGATTTGAGCGAAAGAGGTTGGTGGAGCTATATTAGGGATGGGGGATTCATTAGCTATGGAAAGCGTTGTGGCAGGGATCGTAGAGAAAAGATAAGGAGCCAATACATCTGTACTTGATCTTGGCGTTGTTGTTTTTGCAGAAGACGATGATGAAGACGTGGAGATCGGGGTTTGAGATCTGCAGGGATAGCATTAGATTTTTGGTACTCGATCCTAGCAGATCGCGATAATCAGAACATACGCTCGGGATGTGGTAAATGACGAGGACAAAAAAGAGGTTTCCGTAATTGAAGATAAAGCCGACGAAAACGGAGACGAGGAAGAGACGGATGTCGAGCGGTGATGAGACAGGGAGGTTATGAAACTGGAAGTAACATTGTCAGTGGTAAAAACAGTCTTCGTAACTTGATCAGTTATTGTGACCTCGCGTTGCTGGAAAACATGTACAAGACGAGAGTGAGGGCGGGAAGGGGATGAGCCAACAAATGAAAAGGTGAGAAGAACGATAACTATCGAACGGCCAGCGAAGAAGAATAGCATCATATAAGACAACAACTCGGCTACCGGTGTCGAGTGAAACTGAGGTAGGTCTCAAGGCTTAGAGAGAGTAGACACAAATTCGAATGACTGGTAAACATCATTTTTCATTCATACCATGGTAACTCCCGCTCCATCAATATCAATCTACAGTAGTGATTTTGCTGCCTTTAAGATGCCTGCATAGTCGAAGAGATATGTTTCCGACTCAATCAGTACCATACTGATTCCTGGTGCTGGCGAAGGTAGTATTACAGGTCGAGTGCTCACGTTTGTTGGATAGGTCAGACTCGGTAATTAGTATTATTATTATTGTCGGTTAAAGTACTCTGGCATTTAACTCAAGCAGACAGGCATTGTGTCGCGTTCGCCCCACTGCTTGACGAAGTGGCTGCACGAAGTTAACCAGGAGTTTTGAAGGGTCCATATCTCACCTGTCAACGTTCATTTATGTGATATAGCATAAATTTTAATCTCACATTATAAGACGCTTCGCCTCTGCTGTCGCGTCCGTCATTCTATAGAAATTCTATAGTCCAAGATGGCAGCCAGAAAATTGCTGATCGACATTCATACACACGTTTATCTGCCACGCTATGCATCTGTTCTTCGTTCACGGATTAGCGTTCCTTTCATCCGCACCGACGCCTCATCACAGGAGGAACGGTTGTTGATTCTCGACCACGAGCCCAACGGTGGCCGACCGGTCGGTCCACAGTATTGGGATCGCGAAGGTACCTACCATAGTAGAGCAGTTCTGTATTTACTTACCAGGATCTCATACAGAGAAACTGAAATTCATGGACAAACATGAGATAGATATATCCGTGGTCAGGTGTGTTATCTTCTAACTTGGTGGCTAGAGTTTCAAGGATCCTAAACTTGCCGGACAAGCTCTGCGAATCCCTGGCTAGATTTCCTCTCTGCATCCCAGGCTCATAACCTAGCTGCAGAACTCAACACCGATCTTGAAGAGTATTGCTCGACTTCACCATCTTTCGTACTCAACGATACCCAATACAAGCGGCTCTATGGATTCGGTCTGCTTCCTCTCGTCCCCTCGATCACTACAACGGCGTTGCTAGAAATTATCAACCAGATTTCCACCCTCCCTCATCTGAGGGGCTTGATCATGGGTACTAAGGGAATAGGGAATGGGCTGGATGATCCAGCTCTTGACCCCGTGTGGGAAGCCATAGAAACCGCCGGTCTCGTCGTCTTTTTGCACCCTCATTATGGTGTGGACGCTAAAGCATATGGAGATCAAGAAAATGGCCATGTACTACCATTGGCCCTTGGGTTCCCATTCGAAACGACTATTGTATGTTTTTCTGGATTCTACTTAGGGACAAGCACTAAATTGTTTGACAGGCGGCGACGAGACTCGTTCTATCAGGTGTTTTTGACCGCTTCCCCAACCTCCGTCTCTTGCTCGCCCATTCCGGCGGTGCACTACCACTTCTGTCTTCGCGTCTTGCATCGTGCATCAATCATGACCCCATTGTTGCTTCTCGTCTGAAACATGATGCACGTTTCTACCTTGGAAAGTTTTACTTCGATGCAGTTGCCTATGGCCCAGAAGAACTTGGCTTCGTCAGTGATACGATTGCGCGTGCGGCGCGTTATGAACAAGATTCCTCCGTTAAAGAGGAATTGAACAGGAGCACTGGCAGTGATAGGATGCTCTTCGGCACAGACCATCCTTTCTTTCCGCCTTTGGTCGAGACTGAAAAATGGAGAAGTGTGGTCGACAACTTGGAAGCTATAAATGCTGTCCGAGGTTGGACTGCCGCAGATACAGATGGAGTGAGGGGGAGGAACGCAGCACAGTTGTTCAATTTGTCCAGATAACATAGTCTACATGGTGCGCTAGGCAGATTCAGGTTTGGGCTTCTGTAGCTTAAGACTGAAATCTATGTGTTGGACCGACTGATGGACTGCACTGGTACTCAAAATATCTATAGCTATACTTCAGTCAGCCTCCTGCCTCACGAACACTTTAATGAGGACACACAATTATGGGACTCTTTCTTGCAGATTGTCTTCTGTGATATTTCCACTCGACTCGAACAAAAATTTGCGCTTCCCCTTCCATTTCTCTTTCAAATCAGTAGCCACACTGAAAAGCTCTTCTCCCTCCATGTTATCGAGCATGATAACATCTGCCCCAGCCTCGATGGCTTCCTCGGCTTCCTCCCTATTTCTTACTTCGACATCAAGGAGAAGACTGAACCCACCAACTCTGCGAGCTTGCTTGATTGCCTCGCCAATTGAGCCTTTCCAGGAAATTTTCACTAAGATGAAGGTATATAATCCAGGAAAAGTGTGTACCGGATGACCAGATATGATTATCCTTAAGCATAATCATACTCGAGAGATCATGGCGATGAGGATCAATGCCTCCAACGAGCATGGCATACTTTTCCACGAGGCGGAATCCCGGAGTTGTTTTACGAGTACCTGCGATTAAGCCTGTGAAGCCGCAAGTATCAGCCTTATCTAGGATCTTCTTGGCTCTAGAATGGAAATGAATGATCAGAGGTATCATGGAAGTGAAAACACACTTGGTGGCAATACCGCTGCACCTTGCCAGGATGTTCAGGGCAACTCGCTCGCCGAGTAAGAGGTGTCGAGCTTTGCCATGAACAGTGGCAATATGTTTGACAGGTTCAAAATATGCACCTTCGTCAAGGTGCCATTCTACCCTGCACGAAAAATTTAATTGGTAATGTGAGTACTGCATCACTATGAATTCAACAAAAAATTGAGATATGTCACTTACGAGCAACCTAATTGTTTAAAGACCTCCGTGAAAAATGGACATCCTGCGAGGATGGCCCGTTGATTTCCCTTTCCAAACAGGAACGCTTCTCGTTCCGCTTCGCCGACAACGAATCCGGCGTAATCAAATGACGGCGTGTCCTCCGCAAGCCAAGCAGTGACTTGGGCTTTCCAACTCGGAGGGAGTATATGGGCATATTGGTTCGCCATCTTGAGTTCAATATATCAGGCTCGGAATGACGTTCATATGTCATTTTCACACGGCAATGCCAAGTTGAATCACCGGCGTGCTTCCAATTTATTTCCTCGAATTTTATGGACGTTTCGTGGATGGTATATTTTTTCATCATCACTGTAGTTTTATTATAAATCTAATGTAAAACATTAGCAGTGAATCAGTCTACTCTTCGAACACCGAATTTAGGTTTTCGTAGCAGTGTCGACTTCACTGGTGAGAGTTTACCTAGGTCCTTCCTGGGGCTGCCTCGACAAGAAATGATCAACATCGATGCGCTGGATGTCGTACAGCGATCACTACCATGTACTATAATTATGTGGGACCACCGACTCAGCAACGTCCCTTTATTTTTGTACACCTATCTGAGGTAGTTTCAGAGTCGACACCCTCCCTTGTGGCGCAATCCCAGGCGGGGCTCATAAAAGTATAAAGAGCTGGTTTGCTTAAAGCACACTCATTAATACATTGGTCATTCTGGGGTTCGTTAGGTCTTACTTGCACTGGGTTGATTATCAGGGACTAATTCAAGCTTTTCGTCTAGTCAAACTGTAGCAGACATTTTCTTGAGAACGTGTTACTTTAAATTCTTGCTCCAACTCAATTTTAAATGTCATAATTGTTGCATTCTTGAACAATGGCTGCGCTGAGAAATTAAATCAAGAATCTTGCTGAGGCGACGTAGCTGGCATTTTGCCTGACATACTATCCTTGGTCTGCTCTGAATTACAATCATCAGTGCTATCAAAGAACGTGTTGTATGGGGACAAGCATAAGAATGAAGGGACGGACTGCGATCGAGCACCGTGTAATAAATTGTAGATGCAAAAAAGAATAATCAAAATGAAGGGAGTGAATGTATTGAATCAACGGTAGGAATTGGAAGACTCTGTCCATGCTGCGGGATACGGTGGCATTGGCGAGTAATTACTGTTAAACTTCTCCTCGTTGGCGGCAGCCAAAATCTGAGACATAGGGTTGGTGTTGTGTCCGGCAGGATATGTAGGAGTCGGAGAGCGTATGAAAGGATTCTGAAGAGTCAAATTGGATGGTCGCGCCTGTATTGGAGTAGCATAGGGTGGCCCATATCTATCGGGCGCCGAGTGGGTTGCCTGCGGAGGATTGTAAGTTGAAGTACTTGAAACCAACTGATAGCTGAAATCGAGAAACGACCATCAATTGTCAAGATGATAACAAACAAAAATCTGACGCACGATTGCCGCCCTGGGCTAAGTAACTTTGCAGTTGCCTTTGGTTGTGCAAGTCCGAGATGCGCAGAGACTGACGAACTATTAAAGTCAGAGAAGTACCCTTGTGTGAGGCTTCACGCACAGCTGACTTACTTATAGAGGGTGGACACATCAAGTACTTGTGGGGGTGCAGAATCTTGGACCGCAGGGCGTTTCCCATACACCATGGACAAATCTACATTGATTCTTGGACCTTGCATGGTCTGCGGTGTCAAGTTTACTGTTGGGTTAGAATCGTAGTCTTGAAAATGACTGGGATTGTTTGGTAGCTTTGATCGGGAAGACGGTACTGAGTGGAGAGACAGCGAGGGCTTTGGATTAAGTATAGCGCTAGATTGCAACTGGGGAGGGCGCTGTTGAGTTGTAGGAGACTTTTGCTCAACGTTGAAATTCATGCCAGGGCTCGCTGGAAACTGTGAAGGTATTTGTGGAAGTCCTCGAGTCGAAGGGTCTGTCAAAGTAAAAGAGGCGCGGGCCGCTGAAGTCTCGGAAGGTAGATAAGGCAACTGCCTGTGAGGCGATTCATCCGCCAATGGAACCGCAATATCTAGTGTGGCGCTCAGCTGTGGGCGAGGATCAGAAGTGATTGAGATGGGCGAGCCGTAGGGATTGGTCAAAATCGGCGGTGGTGGGGGCACACTGGCATATGCTGGCGCTGCGCGCGGACCATAGGTGTCCAGATCGGCTTCTGCACACCTTGGCTTTGAAAATGAATCTGATAAATTGCTGCCCGACAGATTTGTCTGATGAACCTGCGTAGATCGCATCTCGGAAATGGGCCTGGCTGTAGAATGGTGATCTACCAGTGCACTCGTCCGCAGGGTCTCCTGGGCTCCGCTGAATCTTTGAATAGAATGCCTCTGCACGTCCGTAGCAAACACAACCTCATCCCGTGTCTCCCACTGATCATCGCCCTCAACATGATTTCGGTATTGATCGAGAGATAGCTGTGTTACAAGCGATATTTTCTGATCGAATTCCTCTTCTGAATATGCCGGAGGAGGTGGGAATTCTGTCATGATGAAAGAATGAGGGGAGTCATTTTTGGTAGTGGCCAGAAAATGCCTAGTTTCAGGGTCGACTAACCCCCCAGCCCAAAAATATTGTTTTATTGAAATTAAGGATTTTTAGAACTAGTAGTGGTTACAGCCACCCTCCTCGAAGAATGACAAAACACACCATGTTATAGGGCCAAAAAGGCGGATCACCATACAGTACACTTGCTTTTCGTTTCACTATGCGATTAGATTATACAAATGATTTATCTTCAGGCAGGGCAAAGAGCCAGGGGGAAGCAATCAACTCGTCGCCGTCGTGGACGAATGACTCTAAACACCGGTCTAGGGCTTCGATGCCACCACTTTTGTCAGGAACTTGAAGCTCAGATGCCGTAACATCGCAGTACAAGAAATTGCACCAGGCATGAGTTCGGTGCTATGGAAACAAGTAGTTTGATTGACATATGAAGAAGCAAGTTCCAAACAGGAAAACTAGAACAGGGCAAAAATTAGACTTCGATCCCCTCAAGGTTTGTTCCCTATTATGGTGATGGAGTGAGAACAGATATGACGGAAAATCGGTGTTGAATTTACTAATTTTGGGAGACGTAAATAAGCGTCAGTTCCTATATAAATATGAGCCTTCGGACAAACTCATGAAGGGCATCACATACCCCAGCCGTCGAGCGAAACCAGCTCTAAGGAGCCACCAAAGTAGCTGATTCATTGATGTGAGTAGGAACGCCTCCAAGACCTGATGGACATCAACGTACGTGGCGAAAATGTTACTCATTGGAAGGCCAATCCCAATTCGTGGATACATCTCAATGTTAGCATTAGATACCTCTATTTCATGTACCTTGGCATAGTTCCATCGTTGTATTTGCTCATCAACAGTAGCACGTACTCCTTCTTCACTTACACTTGCAGACCGTAGGGCACCTATACGAGAGTTTTCCATTCGGGCCGCATTGCGGAAGTGTGAAAATGAGAAAAGATCAGCTGGCTCTTTTACTTGACACTCAGGAGTGAAAAGCCCGCCACCTCAACGACATTGAGCATTCTTGTGGGGTGAAATCCAAGTAGAATTCACGAACCTTGATCCGATATCCGGATACCAACGTCGTTCTCGCCAGCGGCAATAGTCACGCATATCGGGGGAATTTGAGATTTACCCTGATGAGCTATAACTGTTGCTCGCATTGACTATAGATCAAGTTGAGATGTAATCAAGTTGAAAAAGGGAAACATTCACATTTTTCAGGATCTCGAAGATTATGTACCTGCATTTCAGATTAGTAGATAATATGGAAGATCACACTACTCACTCTAAATGCTCTTTGATATAGGGAAAATGGGTGTCAAGTTGTCCATCAACAACCACCTCTGGCCAGGGTTGAACATGGAATTCTTTTCCCTTGAAATCCTCTACCCACGTCGGTCTTTGCCTGAGTAACTTCACACAACGCTCGATGCTCTTCTTCACCTTCAATCCAGTGAAAATAATTCCAACATGGGGTTCTCCAGCCGCCTGCTTCTCACGTTGACCCATAAAGATTTCGGTGAGGGCGATATGATGTTCTGCCAGTACTCGTCGCGAGATCCGAGACGTCAACATCCTGCGCATGACGGAATCAAGTTGGTCGGGAGCTAAATAGGGCGAGGAGAGGGAAAGACCAAGAGAGAGATTTGGGATAACCGTTGCGCTTGGGGAAAAAAGTTCATTTGCTTGAACTGTCGTCGGGAAAAATTAAAAACGCACTGCTTATCCAATAATCCGCGCACAAAATCACAAAACTTCTCATTCTCGGAGAGTGAGGTAATGGGAGGATAACAACGAAACCTGCAGGGAAAAAAGCCTCTGATAAGAGGAGAAAGATTGCGTGAAGCAGCACCCACTTCTCGAACGCGGACCAATATAGCTGGAATAGTTCAATGGCTGAAAATCTGAGCAAAGAAGAAGGACAGACCTCGTATACTCTGGCAACACCTTCCTGAGTCACAACCACATATGGTAGGGCCTGAAGATCGCGTAGACGATGCGCAATCCGTACAGGTAGTTCAGTGCGTACGTAATTGGCTGTCTACATTTTTTGATAGTAAGCCAGGCTTTTGCGACTGACAGACGACAGTCGTACTTTGATCAAGCGCTCTTCGTTCATATGCCGTCCATAGAAAACCTAACAGCAGAAGAGTAGACTATTAGAACTTGTTACTGTAACATAAACGATGATGCGTACAAGTTGACGAAGTGTGAGTCGTTGCGCCTCCTTCGAGGCATACAACTCAAGCTGCCGGTTCTGGTAGAAATGCCGCGCTGTTGACTCACATCTGAACCCAAAGGGATGCTGATGTTCCTTCCAACATCCTTTCAGGATCTGGGCTGCATTGTAGAGCATTTTGAGAAAGGTTTATATTCCCATGAGCTAGCGAGAGTTTGAACAGCACGATGCAATGACGGGGAAAACGACCCAGTTAGAGCATGTCATGCATGTTCCCGGGAATGGCGCCTATGATTCGCGCACAGTAAAATTTTACTCTCAAGCGTTCACTCAACATGTATACAGTAATTCTACACATGATAAAAAAAACGCTGGGGTTACAGCAGTCCTTCAGACCGTAAAGCCCCCAGGATCACAAAAGCTGATCGACGTTCACGGTCGAGTCCTATCCAGTCACCTCTTTTGCTCTCGGGAATATCTTCATGACCAACCACATAAATATCGTCAGTGTCCATTCGGTCCGTTTCTGAGATAGGATCTTCCCGGGCATACATCGAGTCCTGCCACTGAGCCTCGCTCATGGTGACGGCTACTGTTTTGGCATCTCGAATGTTTGGAAGGATTGATGTGAGGAGATTGGACAGTAACTCTGAAGTTCCGTCGATATTAGAGGAGTGTAAAAGAGGTAAAGGCAGATATTCAGCCTAGAAAGATCATAGGAAATCGAACTATTGAAAGAAAGGAGCTTACCTCCAGGAGCATACCCTTGATTGCACCACCTGCAAGGGCAACGTTCCCTATCCTGACAATCCAATCATCTCCAATAGAAAAGACCTGTCCGTCGATTGTGATCTGCTGGCTAGGTGCTGGACCTCCTCGCGTTGAAGCAGCGGTAGCTTGACGTACAGACACCCATCTGGCCTTCATCTGAGCCATTAATTGTTCGAGAGCACCAGGGGGTCGAAGGGTGAGGAAGGTTGTACGAAAATGTGAGCACGTCTGTAAAAAGTTGGACTCTTGACCAGGGGGAGCGGCTGCAAGCACATCTGCCCTCATTGGTGCTGCAGGGTCTTCCAAGAGCACAAAAACATTATCATTCATGGTGAGGGCACACATAATGCGATCCTGATGACCAGCCGACTGGTCAAATGTTGAGCGGTACGATCTGACAGATATGTTCCATTTCCCCCGGATAACTGCCTGTTCTACATGAGGGCGCTAAGAACGGTCGAATTCCTGACATTCATACATGGTGGTTCACCATAATATTCTCGCAGACCATACTCAACGCCTGTGGAGGGGCATTGATCCATCGAGCCAATCTAAACCATAGATAAGTAAGTACACATTCGAGTGGAAACCCAAGAAAGCAAACCCTGTGAGACCCATAGTCACAATCGCAATTTTAATTGGGGGATGATTTCTGTGATTTCAATCGCGTGAGTGTGACAGCGCGAGTACACAAGGAACGCGACAATTTAAGGACAATTTGAGCTCATCGTCATATATGCCCCCCAAGCGCAAAGCCTCAGGCGATCTTCACGTCTCTCCCCCGAAACGTGCAACACTGTCAACTGCACCCTCTTGCCAATCCCACACTGAAGAGCGACTGGTAGCTACTCCTGCATCGATAACAACTCCCATAAAGCGGAGAACCTACAGGAAAAAGGAAGAGAATGCTCCAGACGGATCACAAGCCGAGGCCAATCATGTACCAGATAACACCCAATCTGTGGCTATCTCTTCTCCCAGTAAGAGGCAACTTGCAGAGATACAATCCAAGATTACAAAGGCTTCCGTGGAACTCAGTTCGAATCCACTGGAATCCTCAACTCGAGTCAAACGGTCATATTCAAAGAAATTGGTCGTCGAAGTACCACCACTTCCACCGTACGCACAATTATCCTTGCCTCTATCTCAGCCGCCTTCAGAGCCCTGCGATCCCCTTGCTACCCCGCCAAGATCCAAACAAAAGGCCCTGACCACGCGATCGCCATCGGAGCGAGACTCCCTACTTACTTCCAAACATCTTCCTTTACAATACTATCCTTGCCTTAATGCTCAGAAAAAAGCCATTCTTCATACCCTCCAAGCCCCTACTGCAATCATTGATATGAGTGATGACCAAAAGTCTGCAAAAGGGCTTCTACAAGATCTTCTTCTGGGCACTGTCACACGCTCAGAAGGAAACAGTTGCCTAGTCTTAGGACCTCGAGGATCTGGAAAGTCGACAGTGAGGCGAATATTTCGTTTTTCTCTGATTTAAAAATAATTAGACCTTTCAGATACTCGATCAATGCCTGGACGACCTCCCAGAGCCACCGATAGTCGTTCGGCTATCTGGCTGGATACATCGCACTGATCGCCTAGCGATGCGTGAAATTGCATACCAGCTTGGCCAACAGACCGGGCGATCATTCCTCCAAGTGGACAATGACAACGATGACCCCTTCATCGAACAGGATGAGAACCCCTTCCTTGACCGACAAGAGTCTCAATCTGGTGGACTAGGATTAGCATTGCCACCATCCTCCCATCTCCCTGCTCTGATATCCGTTATCACCACCCTCTCCCGTCCGACTGTAGTTGTCCTTGACGCCTTTGACTTGTTCGCCCTTCATCCAAGGCAAGCGTTGCTATATTGTCTGCTAGATACCGTGCAAGGATGCCGAACAAGCATGGATAACAAAGGGCTTGCTGTTGTCGGCATTACAACACGCATTGATACCATCAACCTGCTAGAGAAGCGAGTGAAAAGCCGCTTTTCTGGTCGGGTTATTCGCACCGCTGGAATATCTACAACGGCAGACGTTCTATCTCTTGCCAAGAGAATTTTATGCACCCCGATATCCCCAACCGAGAAAAACCCGGAACTTGTGGATGATTGGAATGGCATTTGGTCAAAACGAACATCCGAATGTTTTCAAGACAAAGAGGTGATCAATATGATGAAGGATACAGTGGGTATAACAAAGGATCCTAGGCTACTGCATCGCTTATTGGTGAGTATTCACATGCAGGAACTTCGACTGATGGCTCGAACTCTTGTAGATTTATGCAATGACTCAACTCTCACCAACCTCTCCTTTCCTATCTCCCTCAATAATTTCTCAAGCTATCAGCTCGCAACGCTCAAGACCGCCCTCGTACGATTCCTTAGGTATGTTGATCTCTTGCTCCTGGGAAACTTGAGGTCGAACCTGTTTTCAGATCTCCCATATCCTGTCCTGTGTCTCTTGATTTCATCCATCCACATCATAACATCTGGCCACGACATCTTCACCTTTGAGATGCTTTTCGCTGCATTTCGAAATCAGCTTCGAGCATCGATGGTTGCCCCGGTTCAAGTCAACGGGGGAAGTGTTGGGATGGTTCGGTGTAGCAAGGCTATTCTGCTCAGCGTGAGCCTCTTTTGTTACAATAGCCTATATACTGATCACTGTGTTCATAGGCTTTCGAGTTCCTTGTAGCTTCTCGAATATTTGTCGCTGCTACTGCTATTTCTTCCTCAAATTCTATGGCCAAAGAGTTTTCCAGATATAGACTGGCGTTGGAGATAAAAGATGTCAGGAGGGTAGTTGAGAAAGCGGGACAAGTGACATTGAAGAAATGGTTAACAAAGGCGGGCTAGGGTGACGCGAATTACACATTTGTAATGAATGCATTTCAGTAGTTTACGATAAAGGAACGAAGTAAAAACATAGAAAGAGAACGAACGACATATGGAAGGAATGAAGGGACCCCTCAATGACACCGACGTTTATGTATGTGACTTTGATTTATATTTACGAGCACACAAACCTTTGTTCACGGGCTCGGAGAATCTTCTAGCCAGAATGAAACAAATTTGGGGGATGTTTTATTGCCATCAGACCCAGGAGGGATCTTGGGCGTTGAACACTTGATGTTTACATTCTCTAATGAAGTGCAGCCAAGAATTGCCTGAGAGCGTTGGATCATGTTCCTAAAACCTTCATCTAGCACGATGCTTTCATCCCATTCTCTTGTTTCTTCCGCAAGTTCACGAAGGAAATCCAGCATACTTTCCTTACTCCCTGTATTCCCTTCTGAGGTGTTCTCTTGACAGTCTTGTGATTTGATCCCTTCTTTGTCCGGTGGTGAAAGCTTAACAGAAGGTATTCCTAGGCCGACCCGATGATATTGAAGGGGCTTTCGCCTGGGCACAGGACAACCCTTAATCTCGTTGACCGTGGTGCATCCTGGGACAGAGTGGTCGCTCTCAACAATGTCAGGCAGTATCATTGAACGAAGCGGGGAGGGGCCTAGCGGTGGGCTCCGTCGAGTACGAAGTGTAGAGGGCCTCGATTTCTCCCTCCGTTTTAAGTTGTCATAGGCACTGAAGATCGTCAGAGGGCTCTTCATGTTATCGCATGTGGGACCAGTTTGCCCGTTAGTAGACCCTGGAAGGTTAGAAACAGACACATGGCAAATCTCCTCAATCACACTCAAGTTCGGTGAAAGTGAGGCTCTCCGAGATCTATGGCGACCGGGCTTCACAAGGGGGAGGAGAGCATTGTTGTAAGGATGATCAGCTCTTTTGTCTGAGAGAGAGGCTACAGGCATATGATCCTCGACGTCCGGACTACGAGTGGGGAGGGACGGAAGGGACGATACGGGGGATAGACAAGAGCGGTTCAGGTGGGCTACTGTAAATCCGTGGGTAGCTTGTGGCGATGCGAGTCCAGGAATAGGCCCAGGATCCGTGTAGAAAGGTAGGGAAGCTTCAGGCTCAGTGTAAAGCTTTACTAGGCGAAGGGTTGTATGCTCAAGATGATTATGGGGCCAAGGGAGGGACTCTCGAGAGGCTGATACTTCAACATGCCCTTTTTTCCGGCCGATTCTGCCGAGGTCAAATGACAGTTGTGAATGCAGAAACCGAGATATGGTGCTCTTGGTCAAGGATGGAGAAAAGCGGGAAGGCCTGTTGTTGTATTTGTGTATATGAGATGGAGTCTGATTGTTGAAGAGGACAATTGGGCCAGTCGAAAGGGTAGAACTCTTCGTCTTATAGGTTGTTACTGTGTCGCCAGAGACATCGTGTTTTTGAGAAGATCCAGATGTATCTTCGCCATATATCAAGGTGAGGTCGCTTGGTTTTGAGCGGATTTCAAAAGACGGAGAACCAAACAAGCCAATGAGAAAGCCTGCCTTACAGTTTTCGTCACTTTTACACGCATATGCGGAAAATTTGAATAATTTCATGCTCCTGGATAGACATTGTCTGTGAACTGGCGGTGGGCCTCTCAGATTGATAAACTTGCGGTGTCGAACGAAAAGAATCTTGAATGTCGACAAGCATATAACAGAAAAGATCAAAAGAGCTGTCAGACAAGCCAACCAATTTGAGGGTTCCGAGGAATCGCGAATTGGGGCTGCAAACGAGAAGGGAGGAAAGATAAACAACAATAACAAGACATTTCTGGCATAGGAATCAGGAAGACAGAGATTCCATGGGCTGAGCTGGACCATTCGATTGTTGAAGATAGATGAGTGCTAGAAAGACAAAGCGTATGACGAGTAGTATGTTTCAATGACGTTGGTTTGATCACTCTCAGTATTTTCATTTAATTTAACTCCAGTTCCTGTTGAAAGACACTCGTCTTATTGTAAACTTGTGAAGTCACTTAAATAAGGCCATGATGCTTGGCATGAACATCGACTCAAAACAATCTTCAGCCGAGTGAGGTACACTTTCCCAGGAAGCTATGATTACTTTCACTCCACTATCTGGCGCTGCTCGCTCAGATTCCGTCTCTCCACTGTCATATTTGCTCCAGGTCGACGATGTCCGCATCCTGCTGGACTGTGGTTCACCTGACTGGTCACCTGAAAGTCCTTCCGTACCAGCCGAGGGCGATGGTAATTCGAAATTTCAGTATTACTGGACAGAGTATTGCGAAACTCTCCGTCAGTCAGTACCTGCACGAATGATATCTGTGTTCAGCAACTAACAATGTTTCTAGGATCGCGCCTACAATTGATCTAGTGCTACTCTCCCATGGGGACCTGGCCCATTCTGGATTGTATCCATACGCATACTCAAGATGGGGTTTGAAGGCCACAGCATACTCAACGCTACCTGTTCAGGCGATGGGGAAAATAGCAGCAATAGAAGACGTAGAAGGGATCAGGGATGAGCAGGACATCGATGACGAACCAATACAAGAAGAGGAGCGCGACGGAATACGCCCAGAGGACAATGGCGAAATGCCCCATGACCCTCCACATACCAAGTCGGGTAGATATATCTCTACTCTGGTAGAAGTACAGGATGCTTTTGAACATCTCAACACGCTTCGTTATTCACAGCCAACCCACCTTCAAGGTGTGCTCTGCACTGTGGTGGTGCAAGGGACGGACTAACTTTATCACTTTTAGGGAAGTGCCAGGGGATCACCATCACGCCATTTAACGCAGGGCATTCCCTAGGTGGAACAATATGGAAAATCCGCTCGCCAACATCAGGGACCATCATCTACGCCGTTCACATGAACCATATGAGAGAACGGCATCTGGATGGAACTATACTCATGAGGAATGCTAGCGGTGAGATATTTGAACCGCTAGCAAGACCAGACCTCCTCATAACTGATGCCGGCCGAGGCAATGTTATCACGAGTCGACGGAAAGATAGAGATGCAGCCTTGATAGGTGAGCTGAACCTAGGCCTCAACTTGTTTTTCGGCTCATGGGTCTCCAGACACAATAACTGCAACACTTTCCTCTCGGTCCTCTCTTTTACTTCCGTGTGACTCCAGCACTCGTATACTGGAACTTCTTGTTCTGTTGGATCAACATTGGAATTATTCACGTCTACGGTACCCAATATGTCTACTCGCTAGAACTGGGAAGGATATGCTCGCTTTTGTGCGGAGTATGATGGAGTGGTTGGGGGGTACGATCAGCAAGGAGGATGTGGGCGAAGAGACAGCAAAAGAACGTAACAAACGGAAACGAGACGACGACGACGACAATGAAGCACTCGGGGCGTTCTCCCTGCGATTCAAGCAAGTCTGATACCTTGGTGGAAATTGACGATTAATTAAATCAGTTCCTAGACATCTGGAAGTTTTCCCCAATCCTCAAGCGCTACTTCAAACCTACTCTTCCAAAGATCCAAAGCTCATTCTAGCTGTCCCAGCTTCTTTGTCTCACGGTCCCTCGAGAAATATGTTTGCTGATTTTGCTGCAATTCCTGATAATGTTGTTTTACTCACCAGTCGGGAAAACGAGGGAACGCTTGGTCGGTTGCTTTTCGACCGGTGGAACGACCGACAGCGTGTTGATGACAAGTGGGACAAGGGCAAAATCGGTAGTAATATCATGTTAGATGGAACTCTCGACTTGAAGGTGAGAAAAAGGTCAAATGATAGGCAACTCTAAGACCTTGCCAGATGCACAGCAAAGTACCGCTACAAGGCGCTGAATTGGATGCCTACCTCCAGCAAGAAAGGGAAAGGAAAGATAAGGAAGCTGCCCAACAAGCCGCACTTGTGCGTAATCAACGCATACTTGAAGCTGACGAGGATGAAAGTGAGTCGGATTCCGACTCAGACGCCGATGAGGAAGATGAAGTGAGGAGGACACTGGAGGACGATATGGACGTAGATCTGGATGATGATGATGGAAAATTGCGGCGGCGCAAAGCGGATAACTTAGACTCGTCGGACTGGGCATTGGATGGGGATGAAGGCTTGACGAAACAATTCCTTTCATTCGACATATATTTGAAGGGAAATGTTTCAAGGGCAACTTCATTCTTCAAAACTGCCGGAAGTCAAGCGCAGCGCTTCCGGATGTTTCCATATGTTGAAAAGAAGCGAAGAGTTGACGAATATGGTGAAACCATTGATGTAGGCATGTGGTTGCGAAAAGGGAGGGCATTAGAGGATGCAGCTGAGAGTGACGAAATCAAAGACTACAAGCGAAAACTTCAGCAGGAGGAAGAAGCCAAGGTATACAGGCTTGGTTATGGTCAGTCGTTGTTTACTGAGGTGTTTCTTGCAGAAAATAAAAGAGCCCCCATCTAAATATGTGACAATGAATGTCGATGTTCAGTTAGCCTGTCGGTTATTATTTGTCGATTTGGAGGGTCTCAGCGATGGACGTGCCGTCAAAACAATTATACCTCAGGTCAACCCCCGAAAAATGGTTAGATGCCTACAAACAATTATTTACACGAGATCCTCACCGTCTATTGTAGATCCTTGTCTCGGCATCTGAACCAGCTACAAATTCTCTCCTCGAAAGTTGGAGTAATATCCGTACAATGACTAAAGATATTTACGCTCCTTCGGTTGGTGAGAGTGTCCAGATTGGGCAACAGACGAATACTTTCTCTATATCCATTAGTGAGGACCTCCTTACCTCTCTTCGGATGTCTAGGGTGAGTCCATATACCAATTACATTATACTTTACCTTCCGACACTTTCTAGTTTGAAGACAACGAGATAGGCTACGTCCGTGGCCGTGTTATTGCCCATGCCACGTCGACAATTCCTACACTCGAGTCTGCCTGTCTACCTACCCCCACAGACAGAGAGGAAGCGAGCAACTCTTCAAGGAATCGTATACTAGGATCACGTCCAAGGGCTGCGCTTCCTCATTCGACAATGATTGGTGAACTGAAGTTGACTGCACTCAAGCACAGACTTTCCGCAATCAACGTTCAGGCCAGATTGGTTGGTGAAGGTGTTCTCATCTGTGGAGGATCTAGATTGGGTGATGATGAAGAAAGCCCCACTGAAGAAACCATAGCAGTTCGAAAGAAAGCGAAAGGATCCGTCGAGTTGGAGGGGAACGTTTCGGAGTTGTATCACAAAGTGAGGCGTGAGGTGTATAAACAACTTGCATTGGTTGCCGCTTCGTAGGCTTCCAATGCGTTTATGGCGTTAGTGTGGCAAGATATCATGCTGCGCTTGGTGGGCAGGGTAGACATTGGTCAACACAAATCCGACATGTACCAACCCCCTCTCATATTGATAGATGATGGCTTCATTTTGATGCCATCGAATAGCATATTGGCCAAACCAATTAGTTGGACCTTGCTCACCTTGAATTTTCTGAATCTTGTTCATATTCATATTAACATAACTCCTGATCTGCCATCAAAACGGCTAAAGTTATGCCATTCTGGAACGTTGTTCACATACCCATAATTGACCTCTAAAAGTTTGCAAAAATATCTAGTGCATGTCTCATTGTCTGTTCGTGCCCGACAGAGTGGTCAAATCAATTTTGATTGAGTTGACAGTGCAGCGGAAAAGCATTGATAGTTTATCTGTGATAAGTGTTTTATCGTGTGAAAGTTATACATCCGTATATAAAATTAATGGGGTGGTACAGTGCTTTCTCGTCATTGGCTTCCTTCTATTCCCTTGTTAGTGCCTTTCGATAGCTTTGCACATTTCCTATGCACTGACCGCACATATGCATCCCCATACAGTCTTCCCATTTTAGGAATGCGTGAAGTCATCTCTCTGCACGTAGGCCAGGGTGGTATTCAGATTGGCAATTCCTGCTGTAAGCATATCTTGCTTTTGTCGCGAGAATGATACACGGCAACACGCGTTTTGTTCGCTGTCGCGAGAAGAGGATGATACTGATCCGATTATCACAGGGGAGCTCTATACTAGGGAACACATGCTTGACGTGTGTTTCTTTCGTTCGTACGTTTTGTCTAGTACTTAATCACTTTCAGTATGATGGTCGCCTCATGGAAGGTTGTTCAGCTGAAGATGATGGCCTTCGTACTTTCTTCTCCGAAACTTCTAGTGGCAAGCATGTGCCTCGCTCGCTCTACGTGGATCTTGAACCCAGTGTCATCGATGATGTAAAGACCGGCCCTTTCAAGAATTTCTTTAACCCCGACACTTTGATCAATGGCAAGGAGGACGCTGCTAACAATTGTACGTATCCTTTATGTTCGCACTTTCTAAATTGGGTCATTATAGCACCTCATAGACGCGCGAGGGTACTACACCATTGGAAGAACCATGTTGGAGGATACGATGGATAGGGTTCGCCGCCTCACAGACAACTGCTCTGGTCTTCAGGGCTTCTTCGTTTTCCACTCGCTCGGTGGTGGTACTGGCTCTGGTTTTGGAGCTCTCCTGCTCGAGTGTCTTTCTATGGACTACGGCAAAAAGTCTAGGTTAGAATTGGCCTTGTATCCAGGTCCTGAAACGGCAACCTCCACTGTTGAGCCTTACAACTCGGTTCTCACCACCCACACGACTCTTGAACATTCCGACTGTAGTTTTATGGTGAGACTTGGCATGCAAATCAACGCCCTCCCATCTTGCAATCCTAACTCTAGAAATCTAGATGGATAATGAATCGATTTACGACATTTGCAAAAAAAACTTCTCCAACAAATATCCTTCCTTTTTAAATCTCAATAGGCTGATTGCCCAAGTTGTATCCTCCGTCACCGCCTCGCTACGTTTTGATGGCTCCTTGAATGTCGACTTGAACGAATTCCAAACCAATTTGGTCCCGTGAGTCCGTCGTGTCTTTCTTATTATCGAAGGACCTGCTGATTATGCTTCTTGAAAGCTTCCCTCGAATCCATTTTCCACTTGCCACCTTGGCCCCCATCAACTCTGCTGAAAACGCTAGTCACGAGCAAAATTCAGTGACTAATATGACCTTTTCTTGCTTCGAACCTGGCAACCAGATGGTCAAATGTGATCCCCGAGAGGGCAAACTCAGTCAGTCATTAGTCTCTCGTGTCAAACTATGTATTCACCTAAAAGCAGTGGCTTGTGCCTTGCTCTTTCGTGGCGATGTTGCTCCTAAGGACGTTAATGCTGCTGTCTCCATTATCAAGTCCAGGCAAACTATTCAGTTTGTCGATTGGTGTCCTACTGGTTTCAAGCTCGGCATCTGCAACGAGCCCCCTGCTCACATACCCGGCGGTGATTTGGCAAAGGTTTCCCGCAATGTGTGCTCGTTGACCAATACTACGGCCATTGGCCCTGCTTGGAGTCGTCTTGACCACAAATTCGATCTCCTATACTCCAAACGTGCCTTCGTACATTGGTATGTTGGCGAGGGTATGGAAGAAGGTGAATTCTCCGAGGCTCGTGAGGACTTGGCTGCTTTGGAGAAGGATTATGAGGAAGTTGGCATTGATTCCGCGGACATTGAAGAAGCTGAATATTAAATTTCGCTTGTCTTCGTAGCTTAGAGTTTTTTTTATTACCTTTCATGTCCTGTCGCAATTTTCTGTATGTATACCTCATTGTCATGGTGGAATATTCCGAACTTTTTATTACATTACAACCCTGGATATCAACAGTGTCTTTGAACATCCTTATCAGATAGATTTTTTAGAGTCCTTCAAACTAACAATCTGGTTCAAGACTAAGTAATCTCCTTGTCTTTTCTCAGCCTGTCCATCAAATGGTTCATCGAAAGCTGCAATCCGAGAATCCCTATCGACTGCAAAATAGGCTGTTCGAAGGCCTTGGAATCTGATACATTCGTTACCTACGAGCTGATCGCTAGTGATTCGGGGTGCATCGGTTGCCGTGTTGACATTTTTGTTTGCCTGGAGAGCTTTTTCCGTCCGTTCTTCGGCCTCTTTGCGAGTTTTGGAGATAGATTTTATCGCCATATTCCAAAAACCCACTTCTATCATGGCTCCCTTGATAATTTCCAAACTGTCTGGATCGACATTTTGGAAATCGGAGTCGGGGCGATCACTTTTGAAAAGTCGGTGGAAAATCCGAGCCTCGTTAATTTGGATTGGGCTTCCAGAGGGTGTATGCTCAGCGACCCACTGGATAAACGCTCGAGGTTTCTTCCGAGGCCCTTCATCCTCCAATTTACAAATCAGCTCAGTGACCATTCCTGTTTTGGGATCTGTCTTATACGATGTGCAGGTGATAGGATGAGGTGCTTGGAACAATCCAACTGTCTTCCCTGGGGCTAGACGGAAGTAGTCTTTAGAGTCTTCGAGACGAAAGTCGCTACGATCGATGTAGATCGTGCGGGTGAACGGTACCTTACTTGTACCCAGCTCGGGTACTTTGGGGTGAAGAGGTTTCTCTATCATTAGAACATAGTCCTCGGTAACATTCTCAAGAATAACCTTGAGTGGACATAGGACCATGAGAAGACGGGGAGCTGTTCCCTCAAGATACTGGCGGACAGCCTGTTCAAATCGAGTGATCTCAATGCTAGTAGTCGCAGTGGAGACACCAAGAGAGCCAACAAATGAGAGGATAGCGCCTGGTGGGACACCCCGACGTCTGAGTGCATTAAGAGTGTAAAGTCGGGGATCATCCCAGTCAGTGACCAAACCCTCTTCGACAAGCCTTGAGATCTTTCGCTTCGACATGATAGTCCCTTCAAGGTTCAGGCGACCGTACTCGGATTGTCTAGGTTTGTAGACATCTAAAGCATCACAAAGCCAATCGTAAGATTGACGAGAAGAAATGAACTCTGTTGTACAGAGCGAATGCCTGGCATAAATGAAGCATGTAGCCAAAGTAAGAGAATAGGATCACCCACGAGATGTTTTCCATGCTATCGACAAGACAATGGGTGAAATCATACGTAGGGTAGATCTTCCACTTGTCATATGTCCGATGGTGAGGTGTTTCAAGGACACGATAGGCGGTCAGATCCCACATCTGGGGATTCCCGTCTTCAAGGTCCTGTTTCATTCTAAGAGCAGCATCCTTCGGCTTGTATTTCCCATTTTTCATGTTTTCAAATTCGATGACCGACTCTTCGACGGGTCGATCACGATGAATACATGGTCGACGTTTTGCTCTTTTCTCTCCACGATCTGCCTTGATCTCCTCCTCTGCATAAACCCGGTATGAATTTGAGATCAAACATTATGATGACATATTACTCACGAGTGCAATGGCAGACATAAGCCTTTCCTCTTTTTATGAGCTCTACAGCAAGGCAGTAGAGCTTATCGAAATAATCACTAGAGTAAGTGATCTTCCACGGCTCAAAACCGAGCCATCTAACCATTTCTAAGATATTCTCAAAGTACCGAGCTTCCTCCTTCTCAGGGTTGGTGTCGTCATATCGCAGATAGCATTTCCCTCCAAGGTAATCCGCGTACCCAAAGTTGATGAATATGGCTTTTGAATGTCCGATATGTAGATAACCATTAGGTTCAGGAGGGAATCGCGTCCAAACTACGCCCTTGGTTGCCGCCAGATGCTGTTCCTTGAGGCGAGGATCAATCTGAGGATTCTCGCCAGGCGCATGAAGTGCGCTAAAGAACCTTGATTCGAAAACTGACTTTGGTGCATTTGCAGCGTCTTCTGTCTCCAAAATTGTTGGTTTTTTTGTGTTCTTCTTGGATCATCAGTGGAATTGGTATGTAGAATGTGAGACCATAAAGACCTTAGCTGTGGACCTTGCTGTTTCTTTAGGGCCAAGCATTTGTGAGGTGTGCTCTAGACAGTCCTCCACTGATAATATGGTATCTTGGCTTACCTAATAGGTCACTTAATCTTATGCAACTTCTCTCTGACACTTTCACTTTCAAATTCTACAAAATAGAATCAGAGAAATTCAGAAAATGATATACTTGAGTGACAGGTAACTCAGGTGGCTCGCAGGTGTTTTTCTCAGCTCTAAAATTATACCAATTTCAGCAAGAATAATGTACTTGAAGTGAGCAAAACAAGCTGAATACAACAACAGGCACACAGAAAGAGACAAAGTGAGCTGACTGACGCAATAGTAATACACTAAGAACTAATAGAGGTTAAAAGGCCATGTCGAGGGCACGGTGATAGCCAGAGATTTGTGGCAGTGTGATGACCACTTATATTAGAACGTGACTAGGATATCACCACGGCACCCAACTCTCAGCTATCTTCAAAAATTTAGAAATGTCGTCTCTCCCTGAATTACCTGAGAAATCTCTATCATCTGCTGATGCAGCAGCAGCAGCAGCTCTAGCCCGAGCCAGTGAGGCCCCTAAGCAAAAGTCAGCCACACAACTCATAGCAGAACACGACCGGCGTCAGGCGTTTCGCCGTTTGATCGATCCAGGGATCCTTCGACCCAACTCCAAGGAGCAAGCTAGCTCTTCCCTCAAAGTAAACCCATTTTAATGGATATTCGAGTTGAACCTTGATCATAACCCTCTTTGCTGGACTTTCATCCAGACCTTATCAACTATTGCTGATAACCTGCTCCGGGACCCAGAGAGCCCCAAGTTCAGGCAATTTAAGTCTACAAACGTCGTCATACAACGAGAATTGATTAAACCGAAAGGAGCAATCGAGTATGCGATTGAGGTGAGGGCGTTCTTGTTCTTGATCTAATATGGTCATAGTTCACAACTGTTGTTATGGATGGATGTAGATGGGTTTTAAACCAGAGGTGTGAAAATTCCCATGTCAACTAGGCGAAATATTCGGTTGCTAATAAGGGTGGGCGATGGTCTGATGCAGGTGGAGAATTTCCAACCATTCTATAGGTTCATACCTCGTTACATGGATGATCTTCGTATTGGGGCAAAAATCCTTCGTGATCATCTCGAGCTAGAAATGGAAAAGGAAGAGCGAGCTGCCAGAGCTAAAGCAAACGAGAAGGCAAATGCTGCAGCTGCAACAGAAAAAGTAAAATTCACCTTGCTCCGGTTGTTTTCCCGCCAATACCGTCCTCAGGTGAAGTTGGCATTCATAGATGATCGGCGGCAAAAAGAAATAAAGGACGAGATGGAGAGGCAACAGCGGATGTCACGCGTCGCTGGTCCATCAATCCCTACTTCGTCAAGAACTCCTCCGTCAGCACCATCAACGTTCTCCGAATCGACAATCATCACCGAAAGCAGTTCTCAGTCTGAGCCTCAGTCGGATGATCCTCTTTTATGTTCTCGCTAGCAGTTTTCCAGCAGCTATATACATAAAGGTGTTTTCAAGCTCATTAATCAACACCATTGAAGTAAACTATTGTATGTGATACATAAGGGAACCAGAAATCTATGAATCATGCTGGCGCAAATCAGCAAGAAATGGTTGTTCTTGAAATATAATCGACTGATCATGCAATGTTCAGAGCGCGTTCAGAGTGCATAATTGATTTTGTTCTGTATAAGTCTGGCTAGTCAATTATTTGGCAAAGCGAGCCGACAAACCTACCAGCTTTGGTAGAGATTTATGACAATGTCATAGTCACTTTTCTCGTGGCTGTTATGGCATCCCTTGATGGCGGTTGAGTTGATAAAGAAAATCGAGTTGTTGAGGTTTCAGTTCTAAACTCGGTCATTTGGTCCATGCCGTTTGGCAAACGGGGGATCCCATTCGTTGGGGACGAAGGGATGGAGAACTTGTTTGGGAGAGCGGGTGGTGTGGCTGATTTGTGCAATGCTGGTCCTGTTGGAGACCGCGTTGTTGAGATGCGTCGGTGACCGTTGGAAAGAACATTCAGAGGTCGTGGACGAATCTCAGGGCGGCTCAGCCCGGTACCGCTGGGCGTGCGTATTGAAGAATCGTGGAAGACTTCTTCGTGAAAGTCACGATGAGATCTTCGATTTGGTCCTGTGCGAGGCTTACTTGAAGCCAGAACGCTGTCCTGGGTCCCGTGTTGCGATGGGATCGACACAATTACGGCGATTGGAGGATATATACTCAAGTTTGGATATACCGGCTTATCTTATCACCCAGTCAGATCAAGGGGACCGAACGATCGATTGCAAAGTCTCACATATTTGAAGGTAGGGGTAGCATGAAAAAGATTCCCTTCGTTCTGCCTTGAGTCTTTCCAAGTTGACTTGACCTGCGACCGGTGGGTAAAGGGAAATATGTGGATAAGACATAGGATCTGCATATCTTGAAAAAAATGCACAAAAGGGTGAGGTGGGGGGCGTACGGTTGTCAAAAGTTGTATGAGTCGGTGCAAAATGAGTCAACTCCGTGATTTGTGGTGATACCACCACAGGTAACTTGGAGGGATACAAGTCGAAGTATGGATACACCATAGGATAAGGACGAAGGACGGGATCTGTTGAATGGTAAGGCATCACATATGAAGACTAGGACTGAGCTCACAGGCATCGTTATTTGTGACAATAATTGTTTTAGGAATGATTTGCATAGAAATCGTATGACTTCCAGCTTTAGGAGGATATATGTTGAAGTTGGGGTACACCACAGGATCTGGAAAAATCAAATCAGAAATCTGGGACGATAGGTATCAGATGAGACCTGCATAAATCAAAAACGGGATACTGCGATCCGGACACAATGATCAGCGGAAGAATTGCCGTCTTCTCATCATATTCTGAGGAGACTGGATAGATATCAAAGTCGGGATACACAGCTGGATCTGAATCAAAATTCCAGTTTTCAATTTTTTCTGCAGCGTACTGATTTACTGCTTACAGAGATTGAAGTTGGGGTAATGAGCTGAAAGAGCAGTTTTGATATGCTGTTGCGCTAATGCTATCTTGTTTGTCGATACTTCAACGGCTTTGGCGGGATCTAAGGTCCATGTATGAGAACACTTGTCCGGTTTAGTGGGAGAGATACCGTTTACATATGACAAGACTGGGATATATGCCATATGATAAACATGTCGCTGGAGAAGAAACTGGAAGATGCTCAGCGATATTTTGGCAGTTTTGAATTTGTTGACATACTGGATGAAGGCTTTGATGGATATATAGCAGGATCTTCCTCTAAAGTAAATGCTCTGAAGACCCTGCCCTAGTGTAAAAAACTTACAAATATTGAATAAAGGATACTGCGATGATGCAACAAAAATCGGATTGCAGCTGTCTTCAGGTTGTTGTATCTCTGAATAAACCCCAATATCGTGTGAGTCAACAAGAGAATCTGGAAAATATCCATGATCAACGATACAGCATGTTTTCAAAAAAATGCGTACAACTTTGCACAGAAAGGTGACGTGTCTCAAGAATTACTTTGGCCGGCAGGGGACTATCATTGTCCAGGCCCTAGTGATGCAGCAGGTGGGTATAAATTGAAGTAGGGGTAAACAGGTGGGTCTACATGATGAAGATGAGTAGATGACTTCGAGTTGAGGCATTTTCGGGTAAGAGCTTACAGATCGATAAAAAAGGATATCTTGAAGTCGAAACTGGCTTGATGATATCGATCGAACTTTCTATTATCTTTTGATCTTCAAAGTAAGGCCAGACAAAATGCCAGGGTTGAACTTCCGGTCGTGGATTTCCCACTGGTGTGGGTCCGGGCTCGAAATACGGCCAAACAAAGTGCCACGGTTGAGCCCTGGGTGGCAGTCTAAGTTCCTGTACAGGATCGGAGTTTTGTACATGATGGAAGGGGGTAGTTAATGAAGGTGGGTATGAAAATTGCACATTGCAAGAAGTGGCAGTTGACGGTGTCACTGGACGGCTGAACTCCCCTCGCTCCCCGAGATGAATTGACCGGGGTCTAGGTTCTTCCTGATAAAAATCAAATGTCGAGGATGTAGATGATGGGCCCCAGGACGTTGCTGTGATGGGGCTCATAGCAGGGCTGAAGACAGAGAGAAATGCAAGATCCAGAGAAGGGGGCCTGTGATCGCTGAAAGGCGTTGAAGGATACGATAAAGGTGGACCCCAAGAAGTTGCTGTAGATGGAGTGGGAGGGGAGTCATCTAATATTCGTCTGGCCATGTCTGGTGAAGGTAGACGCTCTGAGGATGACTCAAAGGATGCGGTGCCGTGATCAGGACCAGCAGAAGAAATGGACCAAGTGAAGTCATCGAGGTTGAGCTCAGCCTTGTTACTAGCTGGTACGTCTCCATCAAGGGATACATTATCAGGGGCTTCCAGACAAACTTGTCCTCGTCCTGCAAGAGAACTGGGCTCCACGACAGCGCTCGTCCTCCAGGACTTTACTCTGTTATTAAGCTGCTCCCGGGTTGAACGGGGCTCTTCTTCATGAACGATAGGTGAAAAGGCTTTCGTGTTCAAGACTATATCATCGGGCGGGCCTAAATTTCTCCTTGATTCAATCCTGCCTTCTGGACGGTTGGGAGGTAGGTCAAAACGATTGACGAGTGATAGCTTCCGAGGAGTATGACTATGACTATGACTATGACTGTGTTGAGCTGGTGGAGGAAGCTGGCCATGAAGGAAGGCCCCGTCAACAAGGTCTTGGGGTTCAGATGATATAGCCATTGAAAGTGTAGCATGCGAGAAAGGGCGTTCAGCTTGATCTCGATACAAGGTTGATAACCACGATGAATACCAACGTGCTTGCTGGAAGTCTATATCAAATTCGATTCTTCCTCCGATCGGGGGGCTACGATGAACGCTAGGTAAGTCAAAGAGGTGACTCCACAGCATATGCCACGATTCATCAGATATCCGGGGCGTTGTAACGATACCACTCTCGTTGACATGAAGGTAAAGGCAGAGCCCCGCTGTACTTGGAAAATTGAACTCCTTTGCAATAGCATTAAGCTGTCCGTACATCTAGAAGGAGAGTCAGGTTCATATTCTTGGATATCATCCTTCTAAGGACATACTGTAGGGAACAGGGGCATAATTATTCCCTGAGAAAGCCTGTGCAAGGGACCGGACGATAAGGTATGCCCAAATTGACCGTGTTCATCAATGAGGCGTGGGGGAGGAATGACCACAATAAAAAATCTATAACTGCGATGAACAGGCCTGCCAGGTATATCCCGGAAGCCCGAATTTTGATATGGTATAGAGGAACGGGCAGGGCGTGGGTGAGAAGGTATAGTATCAGTCTGAGTGATAGGAACAGACTCTTCGTTCCTGCCTTTACGCTGGTGATTGCTCAATGGAGGATTTGCTGCTGCAGAGGAGTAACCGTCGTCATGCAGCAGCGTTTCCGGCGGACTGATAGGCTCTCTAGGAAGAGGAAAAGGAAGTGATCTATGAAAAGGGGAAGACATGAGGCGAGACACTTGGAAGAGATAAGAGAAAGAGAAAGAGCGGTCGACCAGCAGTTGAATGGGCTGTCTATCACCATTTTTAAGGAGAGCAGAGTATTAGAACCTATAATTAGTATGATCGTTGCAGCGACGCGAATGGACCCAACTTGAAAATTTGATGGCCGAGATGAAGGATAGCTGGGCGGTTAATCACTGAACTGGGGGCAGATGTAAGAAACACGGTTACCATGCTGTGCAGCCATCAGCGTCAGTTCGTTGCCGTTGATGAATACTGGCAACGATCTTCGCATCATGCCAGAAAAGGAAGTTGTTCATTAGGCCGGCGTTCACAGTAGCTGCCTTCAGTCATTCGGCCATGGAAGGCAAGCTTGCACAATACTCCATACTTGCACAAAAGGACAAAGGTCCAGCTTTTATCTCTCTCATTTTGGAGATCGTTGCTCAGCAAGATCCCGCCCTCATTTCGAAAGACATTCATACTCTTGTAGACACATTGATCAATCAAGATAATATTGGTCTTGTGGTTAGCAGACAGGTCCTTTCAGAACTAGTTAAAATCTTGGGTGGAGATACTATCAAGAATCATGAACTCAGAAAATGTGTTGTGAAAGATATTCTGGCAACCGTTCAGCCCCGGATCGTTAGCTACGAGGAACAGGTATGTGCCACAGCAGTCCAGTTGCTGGCTCTCCCTCCGAGACGTCACAGGTCAATGCACTCAAATTTCAACTTGCCGACATGCTCGAGCTTGAGGAGGAATGGAGTGAAGCGGCCCGAGTCCTGATGAGCACATCCCTTGAATCAGGACAGAGGTATAGGTCTGCCTTCCCTTCTTCGTAGGATCAGCTTTCATCATATTCTAGGTCTGTGCCAGATACAGATAAACTGCGTGTCTATATCAGAATTGTTCGGCTCCTCCTGGAAGACGAAGAATCCGTACAAGCTGAGACATATTACAATCGTGCAGCTCTTCTCATACACTCTGAAAGTGATCGCGAAATCACACTTCAATTCAAACTCTGTCAGGCTAGAATCAGTGACTATAATCGCAAATTCCTCGAAGCCGCGAGCCGTTACCACGAGCTCAGTTATGTCGGAGAGATTGATGAAGAGGAGCGTCGCCACATGCTGTACGGTATATACCTTAATCCATCCGTAAAACAATTTCGACTAACATGTCCATGTCGTTATAGTACTGCTGCTGTGACTTGTGCCGTTCTGGCCCCTGCTGGACCCAACCGATCCCGGGTCTTGGCATCTCTTTACCGCGACGAGCGGTCCGCCGATCTCCCAACTTATAATATACTCTCAAAAATGTTCCTCGATCACATTCTCCGGTCAGCTGAAATAAAGGAATTCGAAAAAACTCTGAAATCCCATCAACTTGCCAAAATTGCCATTTCTTCCAACGATCGTTTGGCATCTGCGAACAATGACGATAGCTACGACGACAGCAGTGAGCCTGCTACAAGCACAAGAACGGGTCCCTCGACTGTGCTTGATCGAGCAGTCATGGAACACAACCTTTTAGCTAGTTCAAAGATATATAACAATATCACGTTCCGAGGACTGGGCTCGCTTCTTGATCTAACCCCTGGCGCAGCAGAGAACATGGCCCGGAAGATGATTGAACAAGGTCGCTTGAAAGGCACTATCGACCAGGTAGTCAAACTAATCTTGTTTGAAAATGAACGTGAAGAAGACGATGCTCAAGGAAAAGCAGGAGGATTGGGCGAGGTTGAAGAAGTAGAGGACACAGGAGCACCATTTACGAAACGTTGGGACGCGCAGATTAGACAGACAGCAGCCAATGTGAGCCATCTCCACACCCGCGTCCGCTATAACATCCACCTAATGCCCAAATCCACACAGGTGGAGACTATCGTACAGTGTCTCATAGAAAGAGGCCTAGTTACCTCGCTAGCATAGAGATCCATTTGGGATCGTGCCCGTTGTAGCATTACATTGCAAAATCCATATTTTAATGATAAATTGTGCACGATAATGAGAGTACGAGAAACAATCTATGCACTGCCTTCATTTTTCTTCCGCTTTCTGGCTCGTTCGCGTTTCGTTTCAAGTTCATGCCACTCGCCCTCGAGTGTTATAAGTCTGTAGGAGATTAATCATTGGAATCAGACTGTGTGCAGCTGGACGCACCCTCTGGGTAGTTCAGCAGCTGGTGCCTCTTGCGTAAAATAAGGCGCTTCTATGGCCTGAAGAGCGCTTAGGCGTCGGACTGGATCATAGGCAAGTAATCGTTCCGCTAAGTCAAGAGCCGCGGGGGACATCCACCTCGAGAAATGATAAAGATATGCAGACATAGCGTTTAAAAGCAAAGAACCTACTTTTGGAAGAAGTCACGAAAACGATTAGGTAGTTCATCGTGTGGCCTGGCCAATTCATACCACGGCAAGTCCGCAAGAGTGGGCCATCGTTCGACAGTAGGTGTACCGAGAATCTTATGGATGACGTCCAGCTGATGAATCTCATCATTACCCTGGAACACGGGCTTTTTGGTGAATAGTTCCAGCATGATACACCTGAACGTACACAATCACTCGTCTGTCAAAAAAATGAAACGCTGTCAGAAGGCTTACCCTGCACTCCACATATCCACCTCAGGCCCATAAACAGTCGCACCAAACAACAATTCTGGTGGACGGTACCACAAGGTGATCACACGATTTGTGTAATCCGTTCGCCTTCGCTTTTGGTAAAATCGCGCAAGACCGAAATCAGCAAGTTTGAGTTCACCGCAATTATTGATAAGGATATTAGAGCCCTTGATATCACGGTGGATTACACCCTTGTGATGGAGATACGCTAGGCCAGCAAGCATTTGATAGCACAGTGACTTCAAATGGGCAGCGGTGAATTCAAACTGAGTCTGTGATAGAACCCCTGTCAAGTCATGATGATTATACTCGAATACCATGTAAACAGAACCTGCACAGATTTAATAGTCATTGGGGCATAATTTTTCATCCAACTTACCATTTGAGACGATCATCTCATACAACTGGACAACATTCTCGTGTCGCAACGACTGCAGAAGTTTGATTTCCCGCATCGCTGTGACAGGAAACCCGTCTTTCTCCGTTTCCATTCGTATTCGTTTCAGGGCTACGAGTACCCCAGTCACAGAGTTACGAGCCTTGTATACTTTCCCAAATGTCCCTTCACCGACTTGAGCCAATATATTGTAAAATGCTTTGAGCGACTTGTCTTGGTGAGTCGGCTTCGTAACATGTGGTTCGTCAATTGATGAATTGGGTACCGTAGACAATGGCGGCGGCGGCGCAGGTGTAGACAGGCTGTGTGCCGGAGAGGGCTCAGATGGAAGTAATGCAGCCGTGACTAGGGATTTTCTGGGCTTCTCGCTCAACGTAGGGACAAGAGGTGCCTGTTTATCTTGTTGAGGCGCCACATCCCTTGTAGTGGCCTGTGGACCAGATTGCAGGGCTTCTGTCACTACATCTTCCCCATTTCGAATGGATTCAACATGAGAAGAATTCGCCTCTTCTGTCTGAAGAGGTACTTCTGGTGTTTGCACTTCCTCTGAATGTTCAGGTGATGGCCATACCCCCTTTTCAGTGGGAGCCTGACTGGAAACTGCCGGGCCCCCTTTCGGTTGATGCTGCTGTTGAACAGGAGGGGAAGAGACTTCGACGACTGGCTGCTGTTCAGTATCTTCATCGTCGCCAGGGAAAGAACCTACGAAGGGACGAGCTCGGTGTTGTTTGAGGGCGTACAGTGGGTTTGGAGCTTGAAGATTGCACACGACTCAATTTTGATGGAATGTTGACGCGAGTATGTAGCTTTTCAGGTACAGAGATATCAGAAGGAGAATTGCCGAAACGAGGGGGAGGAATGATAGACGGAGGGGGCATAGTCTCCTTATATTGCACCTCAGTTTTCCTCGTTGAACTCTTTGATGACCAGTCCGTCTGGATCAAAGGTCAAGTCGGGCTTCGTTCGGGAAGAAACAAGATGAAACATACATCGGTAGTTTTGTCAGTTTTATACTGAGACTGATGTTTTCCATTTGAACGTGATAATCGATGGGGGTGAGCGTGTTGAGAGTTCCGGGGCGCAATATCAAGATCCATTGGGGCCGTAGAATCTGAAATGGGTAAGCGATGAACCGGTTTGGCCTTCGTGCTGGGGCTAGTACTTCGACTTGTGCGACCCGACGATGTTGAGGATGCCGAAGAAACGCTTTTACGGCGCAAGTGAAGTGGTTTGGGATTATTTCGAGGACTCGGTGACCTAGATATGTTTCGATCTTGACGTGCTACCCAACCTGGAGCATCTCTATCAGTCGGTGTCTGACTGTGCGGTAACTGATCAGATCCTCGACGACGACGCTTATGTGCAGGAGAGCGTGATGTAGACCTAGAGCGACCCCGAGAGGATAACCGCGAATAGTGAGATTCAGCCGGTGAGCGGGAGCGGGAGCGCGAGGGGTATTGCTTCCGCCGTGAGTGAGGTCCTTGTTGCTGCGTTTGATAAGCCTTGTTGTATTTCCAATTCTGAGGATTATAATCGCGGCGAGTCCAGCTATTCCAGAGAAATCATGAGTAGATCTCGGGAAAAACTCGAGAAGCATACTTGTTCAAGCTTGAGTCATCATTCCTCCAGTCTCGACGCTGTTGCTTATGACTGTAATTTCGCTTCCCTTTAGATTGCTGTTGATTCTTATGCAGTGAAGTGCGATGATTTTGATTCTGACTTTGGGTTCGATTTTCTGAATTGTTACCTTCGTCTCGATGAGTTGAGCGCCACGATGGCGCAGGTTCCCATGCCCTCTCCTCCAAAGACTGTGGATCCTCAGCAGCTCTGTCATCCCAGCCGTTTTCTCGGCGACGTAAGTCCCAGGCCGAATCATTTTGAAAATGCAATTGTTGACCACCCTTTCCTCCCCTACGGTCCCTAGACCAATCTATATCTTCACGGTCAAACACCTCATTGTGCCGCAAATGTCTCCCATCATCACGGACGTGAGAAGATGGGCCACGAGTACTGGTCCTTGACCAGTCATCATAATAGGAACTTCTGCTGTCATATGCATCGCGGGTTGAAGTAGTGCCCCATGAGGACGAGTCGTGGTACGATGGAGGGTCATAACGCTGAGACAGCGGCCACTCATCCCTCACGGTATCGTATGACGAGTCCCCCGCGGAGCGGGACACCCAATCAGAATCTCGTCTCATGCCAGTGTCATAACCGCCCTCTCGTCGATAAACATCTTCCTCCCTAAACCTGCCCGCATCGGGATACCATGGATCCTCATCATGTCGACTACGAGTGTGCGAGCCCATACTCCTGTATCCATCATAGTACTCTCTATTTGACGTCGAAGATGTTCTGCGGTCGTCTGAACGTTGAGATGTACGGTGAGAGCGTGAATATGAATCATTCTCATCCATACGAGGAGGTCCATATTGCTCGTCGTCTTGAGGTTTATTTCCTCGTGTTCTTCGGGTTTGTTTTTGATGAGAGCGCATGAGTGAGGTGTCAAGCTAGATGGTGGAAGAAAGTGTGAAAGCAATATTCAGCTCGTGATGTTACGTGTTGTGTATGGAGAAAAAAAAAGTGCAAGGGCTTACCCTGCCAGATCCTTTCTATTGTACAATCCTTATTCCAAAGCAGGGTCACACACGATACAAAGCTTTCAAAGATGCTAATGGGAGAATTAAGATCCAGGGGAAAGAAATCAGTGAATCTGATACAATATCCTGGACAGTACTTACAGGCAGTCAAATTAGCGTCAACAGGCAATGGGATCAACAAGCCACTTTAAAGGCTTGAGGACCAGCCTATGGTACAGGTCAAGAAGTTTTGGGAACAATAATGCAAAGTGACCGAAACAGCACTTAAGGTAACTTGAGAGTTTAGTACCAAGTTGTACGAGTGTCAGAGTTTGTGGTCCCATGTTGACCCAACACCAAATATTTCGCTGCATCGATTCCCAACCTGCCTACTACACACTTGAGATGTGCTCGTAGGAAAATGTCAGATAAAAAGAAAATGCCGACACGCAGTTGGGAGTCACGAGCCAGGCAAAGGCAGCTCGAAGAGCAAACATAACTGTTATTTACTATATTGGCTCGGCTCTACACAAACAATGAAAACGTGTTTAAGGCACACTTCCATGGATCGCTCGTCCATCGTCTAATACATGTGCATAAGAAACAAGAAAGTCATGTTCATGAGAGAAAGTTCAAGGTCTGTTGCGGACGAGACCTTCTGTTTGTCGGAATGCATTGATATAATCTTCACTGTCGTGCATCATCTGATAACCGCCACTTCAGATTCAGCAGACACATGTCGAGCTCGCAATCAGACTCACATCTTCAGCCATTTGATATACATCTGACCCAGGATGGTTGTACATCATGGCATTGGCAAACATGAGGAGGCAGTCCCGCTGGTATTCCAAGGAGTTTGCGATCAGGCCATCCTTGACTCGTGCCTTGATCGTCTTCAAATCCATAGGGCGTTTAACAATGTCATGATAATCAGGTGCTTCAACCGTCCTGATAGGATTGTGGAAGATATTGCCATTTCGATGTTGCGTTATCTGTGAATGTAGCATGCTGATCATGTTCTGAAATTTCTTCAGCGCAAGTTGTTCTTCGGATCGATCACCTCTGCGTCTCTTCATCCCTGTTGATGGCCCTGAACAAATGAATAAATGAGTGATAGAGACGTTAGCACTCAAACTGACCAGGCTCATCATCATCAATTGGTTCGGATTCATCTCTTTGCTTCTTACGGTCACGAGGGGAGTCCAGAGGCTCGGGAATCGATGACTTACGTTTCCCTTGAACATGTATGTCAGTAGATAAAGATTAAATGAAAGGAAGGAGAACACACGACGGCGAGTATTGACGGGTTCAACTGGGACTGGAGACGAAGTACGCTCCTCTTCTTGATGTTCAGCCTCACCCTCGGCATCGGATTGAATGTCGTGTTCAGGAGCTCGCATTTGTCTGCGGGTTTTGCGGGTAACTGGAGGTGCAGGCACAGAAGGTCTATTACGAGTAGAACCTAAATCAGACTAGTGAGATTCCTGTATGAAGTTCGTGAAATGGCACATACGACGAGTGACTTGCACTGGTTCCTGTTCCTCGGATGTTTCGTCTTCAGTCTGCTGTCTGATTTCATCGGCAATCTCTTGAGCTTGTTCCTCGAGAGAGAGTGGAGGAGTCCCGCTTTCCGCCACTTGTTGATCCTCCGCAATGTTGCTTGGCTCTTGGGCCAAATCTCTCTTGTCTTCTTCCTGCTGGCGCTCACCGGACATAGTCTGCTCCTCAGAAATGTTCTGTTCAATGTCAATATCATCGTGCTCTAACTTGTCGCCTTCATGTTTGCTTCCTTCTTCTTCCTGCTCCTCCTCTCGCAGGGATTGTTCGATGTTATCCCCATCGGTCCGAACATCAGCCGGGTCCGTCATCATAGAATTGTCAGCCGTAGAGCCGATTTGCATGCCTTCTTCAAGGATGTCCCCTTGAGCTTGGTCATCCATGATCCTAGGTATGCTTGGAGCAGCGGATTCCTGCATCTCATCTGCTACCAGCTGAGGTGGTTCTGGATCAATTTGTGGTCCAGAGGAAACCTGGTCCCTTGTTTCGACTGGAATGGGCGTCTCAGAGCCCTCCTGGTATACTTTGTGAATGACCTCGTTTGCAGATGCCAATGAAAGATAACATACTCTTGTTAGAGATGAAGAAGATGCCCCAGTGAGGGAGCCAGTGAATGCTTCTCCGCCACCAATTTCTGGTGTCGGACGGGACTGTATGTGACTTAGTCGGCTGAAGACATGGGCCGAAATGAAGCGATACCGTATCAGCAGGAAGATTTTCCTGGCTTGCTGATGGTTGACCGGTAAGTTGGGACTTGAGTTGTTCTTCCCATTTGCCAGCCTTGATATCCTCTATTTCTTTCAGAATGGTCCTGAGATGTGTGAGATTATGTGTGAGTCCGAAATGACACAGGACACACTTGAAAGCGCTCTCCTCAGCAAGTATTAGCTGTTGTAGTTCTTCAAAGCGCAATTGGTAATATTTCTGGGCCAGGGCAAGGTTCTTGTCCGCTGTAACAGGAAATCTTGAGTGATACTTGATAGACTTGATCGGACCAAAAAAACAAGTACATTTTGGAGTGACGCATTCTTCGTCCCTAGACCGAGTTCCATTACTCTGTGGAAGTAAGTAAAAATAGAATCGTAGACTCACACCTGCAAGTCAGCATCTCGCATCAGACTGTCGTACATAGTACGGCATGACTAGAGCATTTTAGGATGAGCACACGGTGCGAGTTGCCAGAGAGCATTGGGAATGACCTGAGGAGTAAAGAACGACTTTGGACGGCTCACGAGGGGATGCTTGGAAAGAATTTTGGCAATGGGAGACCATGTGGTTGAGTCAGCCCCCATTTCCCAAGTGCCCTGGGCCAGCAGAAGGGCCTCGATGTGGCTGAGGTGCTGCGGCTCAGCAGGTACACGTCTTCCGGAGCGTGTCGTCATTGCAGAAAAACAATCATAACAATCATGTACAGCCCGGAGCTACCGGCGAACGGCCGGAGAAGTGCCGAACCAGAGTGTACAGAAGCAGAATCAGTGCCTCGTCTTTTGAACTCCAACCATGTTGTTCTCCTTCGTCCCCTTCGTCGTTGGCCTCCTCCCCCTCACCGCTCATGCCAAGGTCCACTCCCTCAAGCTTCACAAGCTTGCCCCAGTCCCGAAAAACCCTGACCTCGAGGGTGCCTGGCTTGCTGAGAAATATGGCTCTCCCTCAGCTGTCCAGATGCCTCTCATCGGTGCCGGGCGCTCCGGACGCCACGTCCGCCCCCCAACCTCTAAGCACGGCGAGCCTCTCTTCTGGACGCAGGAGGAACACGTTGACGGCGGACACAAAGTCCCTCTCAACAGTGAGCTGTCATTTTTGACTCCATATGCTTTAATCCTTGACACGCGTCCTAGACTTCATGAATGCTCAGTATTACACTAAGATTGGCATTGGGACCCCTGTCCAGACTGTCAGTCATCTTCTCTGGCTTGTTCCAAATCTTTTTGATCCTTTCGTCTAGTTCAACGTTATTCTTGACACTGGGTAAGCAGGACAAGCCTTCTGAGCAGCAACTTAACTCATATATGCGGTAAGGTCGAGCAATTTGTGGGTCCCCAGTGCTCAGTGCACCTCTATCGCATGTTTCCTCCATACCAAGTATGATTCATCTTCATCATCGACCTACAAGGCCAACGGTTCCGAGTTCTCCATTCAATATGGCTCGGGAGCCATGCAGGGTTTCGTTTCTAATGACAAGCTTACTATCGGAGACTTGGCCATCCACAACCAGGATTTTGCTGAGGCCACAAAGGAGCCAGGTCTCGCCTTTGCCTTTGGCAGGTGAGTCCATCGTCCTGTGGCCCACGAGTAACACTCATTGCTTTTTTTTTCGAATAGGTTTGATGGTATCCTTGGGTTGGCATACGATACTATCTCTGTCAACGGCATTGTCCCTCCTTTCTATAGTATGATTCATCAGAATCTCTTGGACGAACCTATTGTCTCTTTCCGCCTTGGCTCGGATGAGGATGACGGTGGTGAAGCTACCTTTGGTGGCATTAACCCCTCCTCCTATAGAGGCGATATCACTTACATTCCCGTTCGAAAGAATGCTTACTGGGAGGTTGCCCTCAACAAGATTACTTTCGGCTCTGATGAACTCGAGCTCGAGAACACTGGTGCTGCCATCGACACTGGTAATTCACATAACTTGCTTGGAATCTAGTTGCTTATCATTCGTTAGGTACCTCTCTCATTGCTCTCCCTACCAACATGGCGGAGATGCTCAACGCTCAGATCGGTGCCAAAAGGTCATGGAATGGGCAATATACTGTTGAATGTGCCAAAGTCTCAAGCCTCCCGGAGCTCACCTTCTGGTTCGGTGGAAAGCCTTTCCCTCTCAAGGGTACCGATTATATCCTTGAGGTTCAAGGAACCTGTATGTCTTCCTTCACCGGCCTGGACGTCAACCTTCCCTGGGGTGATCTTTGGATCCTTGGTATGTTTTGAGTAGGTATACCCAAAGATGCCTGCCTGATTTTCAACTCTTCAGGTGATGTCTTCCTCCGTCGCTACTTTACTGTTTACGATCTCGGCCGCAATGCTGTTGGCTTCGCTGAGTCCACATGAAGAGCTGCAGTTTGTGGGAGGCTTGTCGATACCTTATGTAGATGACATTATGTAAGGAAAACAATGTCAGTTTGAGTGATGTAGATCATCTATGTTATGCTTCCGCTTCCATCCAGACTTTTCAACTTGAGATCGGGTCTTCCTTTCGATTCTTGTGTAGAACACACCCGAGACTTACTCTTATCGCGGCAACTGCATCAGCCTCTTGACAGAATAAATGTCCTTGGCAACGATGCTGGTACATATGGTCACACAGGGTATGCTAAGCTTCTTGAGCTACGCTTATATTTTTGACTTGGTTTAAGATGTGTCAATACATTGAGTTGGGCGTATAATGGAGAGCTACTATTGAGTGGAGGAGACGACACGACTGTGCGTCTCTGGCGAATGGATTCTTCGGACACTGAACAGGACTACCCGTTTGTCTGCCGCTCAGTTATCCGCACAGGCCATACCAACAATATCTTCGATGCCCGGCTTTTGCCCTATTCCTCTGACCTGTGAGTAGGTCGCCTTTGCGGAACCCTTTCGTGTATTACCATCATCTCTCAGGATCACAGCCGCGGCGGATAGGCGGATTCGAATTTCAGACATCAGTGTAGCTTCCAATAGCGGCGAACAGGATAACCTTGAATCAAATTATACGATCAAGCAATCTGTAAAACAGGTGTTGAGATGTCACGATGACAGGGTCAAGAGGATTCTAACTGAGGATTCCCCTGCATTATTCTTGTCAGTATCAGAGGTGTGTACAACTCGCACGAAAGTACCACTGTCGGTTCTAAATTTTGGCCACAGGACGGAACCGTTCGCCAACATGATCTGAGAAAGCCACATATCTGTCGACAGAATAGCTGCCCTACGCCTCTAGTTAAACTCAATCATAGCGCTTCGACTGCCTCTCTGTCGACACTTACTCCTTACCAGTTTGTTGTAGCGGGAGAAGCACCTTATGTGAGTCCATGATAATGCTCCAAGTCTTATGATGTGCCACTGAGAGGTAACTGGCATAAACATAGGCTTATCTGTTTGACCGGCGAAACATAGGCAGAAGGACAACAGAGGAATGGGGAGTGCCGCCATCTACAGACGAGATAACTACTTGCGTCCGGAAGTTTGGTCGACCATCTGGGAGGAACAAGAAAAAGCAAACCTGGACTGATCATATCACTGGCTCCAGAATGTCAAATTATAATGGACATGAGGTCAGTATTCCTTTTGACCGATTGTAAGGGCAGTTTGAAGTTGAAAGCAATTCTCATAGGTTATCCTTTGTGAGTATTCACCAGTAATTTCTAGATCTAAATAACGCCACCGCACAGCATACACTGAGGATGCCACTTATCTTTTCTCGACCTTGGACAGCCCAACAGAATCAGGACCTTCCTCTACGATCATCGATAGTGCTGGAAAAACAGAAGAAGAAAAGCTTGAATTATGTCAGTAAGGATTCAAAACATATCCCATACTTATATAAGCTCCCATCGCCTGTCAGGGCTGCCGCAATCTGAATTGGACCGTTATCTGGATACAGACTATCCTGATCAAGGTCAAGATACAGTGGAGGGCATGGAGGATGGGGAAAACGAATTTTTATTTCCAGGGCCGGAGAAGGAAGAGGACGAGAGAGAACTAGAAAGGTATCGCCCTCATATTCCCATAGTCCTGCCACGGAGAAAGTTTTCTGGTGCACGTAACGTTGAGACAGTCAAGGACGGTAGGCTTGATTTTGTAATTATAGACATATCCCACTTGGAGATTCCTGATGTGTCTACTCCCAGTGAACTTCCTTGGATCTAATGACGATCTGGTCGTATCTGGATCGGATGACGGAAATTTCTTCATTTGGGACAAACACACGGCGAAGTTAAATGGTGTATATGAAGGGGATGGAAGCATAGTCAACATCATTGAAGGACATCCATCTTTGCCACTGCTAGCTGTCAGTGGCCTTGATACAACGGTTAAAGTATCTTGTCCAATGTCTTCTGATTCGGCTCTTGTTCATATTGCCATGTACAGCTCTTTGCACCTTCCAAGGGGGTGACGAGTCGGTTCTCGCGCTCCGAAAACGCGGAACAAATCGTCCAGAATAATTTACGCCCTGCTGCTATTGGCCTTAATATTCGAATGTTGCTAACTGAAGCTGCACTCCGTTCTGGGCCAAGGTCATCAAGTGAATGTGTTCATCAATAATGATCGAAAATAGTATTAAGCTTGTATATTATACATATATGATAATTGCCTGCCAAGGAATGAGGATAACAAGGATGTATATTCAGAACCACGGGTGGTATGTTTCGCCCATCTTTGCTAATTGAATGGGATTTGTGGCAGTAGAGATCAAATTGGTCAATGACTGGATAACAGGAACTGTCGCTGTGGCGCCATTGTTTTGAAGTTGCTGGAAAGAGGATCAAATCAGTCTCGAGAGACAGCGGCTTCAGGCACTCACGTTCTCCCTTTCAGTCTTGCAGGCCATCACTTCAGTACGCTTGACCACATTATCGACGTTGGCTGCCACACCCTGGCGGAAAGCAGCATCACCAACTGTCCAAGGCCGTCTCTGCATTATCATCCAGGAAATAACCTCGTCTCTTCCAAATAGACATAGCTGCTGTTCTAGAGCGTACTGCAACGGTGTTAGCTTCTTCAGAATCTCTATCACAAAGACGCATTATACCTCAGGTTCAGTCAAAGACCGAGCGATAGCTAAGATACCCGAAGTCAGGATTCCTTCAGTAAATATTGGACCAAGGAAAGTTTGCATGTTCAGAGTCAGGCGGAAGGGAACCACATCACTAGTTGCGCACACAGGAAGATTGCTAGATATTCCTGGGAGAAGTTCTGTCATGGCAATTTGACCGGTAGACCTGCATATCTGGAAACGGCTTGGATGGCGACTGGAGAGGCAGAGGGCATATGTCATAAAAGAGCATGCTGCAAGCTGGGAAGCAAACTGTCTGCGCATTCGCCACAATTCGCTTGGGCCACTCATGGAGCGAATCATATACTGATAATGGAGTTAGAATAGATCTTTACTAGACAGGGTTTTGAACCCACATTCGTTAGCACATTGTCAGGTATTGTCTTGACGGAAATCTCCTCATATATGTCTTTTTTAAGGCTGATATACTCGGTTTTAGTCAACTAGAGGATATTGGTCAAGTAAGAGCTGGGAATCACGGTAGGGCAGTTTAAATACCTGTCTCGTTGAGTTCTGGCGGAACTCGCGCAAAGTCTTCTTGACTTTCTCCCCTGCAAACAAGATGGGCTCTTCCCTGGAGATGCCTATCTCTTCGCAGTGTAGGTCATATATTTCTCCGAGAGTCACGTATGAAGAGTCCGTTTGGAACAAACGCAAAGTGGGACTACAAGAAACTGCGGCTGGTAAGTGGAAAGAAAGGTTGCGTTTTCGTGTCTCTTTCTTCCGTTGTAGAACACTGAATACCTTCGTCAAGAATAACTGCTCCAGTTGAATAATAAATGTCATACCCATTGAAAGTACGAAGCACTTGCACGACCTTGTCTTCTCGACGGGTCTGGCGATGACAAGGCATTTGTACCATGAATGAAACCTTGCTGTTGTCGTTAGCATGAAGAGTCAATCTCTTCCAGCTGGCTCCATTCGACCGGCCCAGCTCAAACTTTGAGGCGAACTTCTGGATTTTCGTGAAACCTTGATTTGTGTCTTTGTCCTGAAGCATGTGTAAGAATATATTTTCAATAATAACACCGGCTAACTGACCTCAGTGTACTGTCCCGGAATCTCAATTTCATCAATCTTATTATATTGGAATTCCGTCAGGTAATGGCTGACTAGAGCGAGGGGTTGAATACGGGGACGCGAGTCGAGCGTTCGTTCATACTTGTCTCTCCACCGTTGCAGTCGGCGGATATACTCGATATGATTAGGTTTGGAATCCAAGAAATCCTTCTCAAATTCTTTCTGCGGTCGGCCTTTTGAGAGGATGGAGACTTTAGTCAGAGCTTTAACTCACCCTTACTATGCCTGCCATAAGCGAGGCAAGGCGGACCAGAGTCTGTTGAGTATGGATGGAAAGAGACCCATCGTCGTCTGGAGCATTCATTCGTAACATATAGTTCTATATAACGATTGAGTTGATACATTGACGCCAATGAAAGCACGAACCGAGATTGCATCTCCAAGAAGAAGGTAGATATGTCGATATATGTCCTCTTCAGGGGGTGGTTTGAACTTTTGGTGGATCTGATCTACCATTGTTTCTAGGCTCAGAACGAGTAATGGGAATGCTGTCTTTAGAACTTGTAAGACTTCATCAACGGATTCCGGAACCTGACGAGGTAATGCAGTGGCAGTGGCGACGGCGGTATCAATAGATGTTTGCCCACTCTGATTTAGTGGGCTCGTAGTGTTAGAGGATCCTTGAGTTTGAGTGTTAGTGGCAATATTGTTCATGTCATTGCTCTCTTTGGCCACCTGCTCATCTGATCGGCGAGCGGTGTCAGGCATCGGCTGATTGAGTGAAATAGCTCGAGCATGAGCAGCCTTTCGCATCAACTGGAGATCTTCTCGATATGTGCGGAGATGGTAAAATAGCGCCTATGAGGCAATCAGCATCTTTGAATAGCTTCATGATTTTAGGGGTATACCTGGGGGTAGTGCCGCGCAAGATTCACAAGTAGATAACGTGCTTGTTTGGATTCTCGATGATTCAGGGATTGACAGAGTTGCGGCGTGAGTGTGATCCAGTACCAAAATGCTGCATCGCCCTTGTAAGTGTCAAATGCTTTTGAGATGGTCAAGGCACTGTCATCCAAACTAAGAAGCCAAAGAATACGATTGAGCAGAGGTCTACTCTTTCCATTTTTGTAGAGCCCAGCAGCTTGGAGATAGCTGCTGACGGCACTGGAAGCGTATGTGAGATCTGCATTTTCAGCCCCAACACCCTTGAACATGCGATCATTGAAACGGCCCCATTCTGCCCAGGCTTTTGCTTGGCTTGTGTCGAGCTGTACGGCATGACCAAAAGCCTGGTTTGCTTCTTCGTTCCGCCCAAGACGAGCATGAAACATCCCCTTGAGCGTATAGAATTCAGCCTTCTGGCTACTTGAGAAGAACATGAGGTTTGTATTGTTGATGACGTCTAATCCTGCCTGTAAGTCATTTGGTTTTTGATAATGGCAGCGAGCTTGCTCGCGCAATTTCAAAAATGCTTCTGATATCTCGATGTTCGGTAGAGTATAGATTTTAGTCAGTGATGTGAAACAAACATCAAGGAGGTCATGTTTTCGAGCAACGTGAGCAAATCGATTAATGATCCAAGCTGTTTCGTGGTAGCCACGAAAGCCATATGTATTCGTATTCGCGTTGCCATTGCCATTGCTTTGACTATTGACTAAGGGCATGTAGGCATTATTGATTGCGTGAAAAACGTTCTGCCGCCACGCAACAAGATCACTCCACAAGTTGATATCATCTTGCACATTGGGTAAACGCTCACGCCAGGCTTGGAGAACCATCTTAAGCTCAGACGATTTCTTCTCCAAATTTTGTGCGTTTGTCTGTGAAAGGGACCCGAAGATCTGCACGGCTTCCTGCAGCTCGACGAACTGTTGAAAATGTTGAAGAAGGGGGATATGAGCAGTTGACAGGTGTGTCGGAAGTCCGGCCCATTTGCGTAAGGACATCTGCATAGCATCTTCAAGGACCTTGGTGAATTCGTGGTTTTTATCAAGAGCACCCGGGTTGTTGAGTAGGGCCAGGAAAGCCTCAAAAACACGACGGCGAGGTGTAGCGATATCCGGTAGTTGTTTTACCTGCTCCTCTAAAATCTCTTTATCGTCTGCCCAGTCCTTGATCCTCCACGCGCTCTCAAGCATGAGTTCATGATTTCCTTCGCTTTTGGCGAAGTCATATAGGATATCCCATTGCTGAAGTTTTTCGGCTGCCGAAACCCAATGATCCTCCCATAGACAATACTCCGGTTCCGAAAATGCGATAGTTCCTGCCCTCGCTTTTGCCTGAGCACTCTCATATGCAGCAGAAGCTTGTTCCCAGAAACCATGCTGCTCGAATGCCAATGCAATGTTGGTCTCTTGGTGCAGACAGCGACGCCTCCACACACCATAAAACATGTCTTCGTCTGCCAATTCAGCATAAACATCAGCAAGAGAGTCATAGACATAATCTCTAATGTTAGCTTCGTCATCTTTGACCAGCTCAAGAGAGGATCCGAGAATTTCTAGTGCTATATGCCAGGCTCCAAACGTCTTCGCTAGATATTTGACGAGATGAGGAGGGAGCACTAGAGGAGGCGAGCATCCTTGAATTCCTGTCAGAAGGGTTTGGACGACATTTGGACGTAGATGGGCTTGCTTGATGTGATAGTCTTTGCTCAGGAGATTAATCATATGATTGGTGATCTCGATTTGTTCGCGCCGAGATAGACTGGACCATGCCGCAGGGAACACGGAACACCACATCTCGTGCGCGGTTTGCGGGTCAAGGAAAAGTAGGCGTTGTATTGGACGGATGACACTCCGAGAATCAGGCCGCTGGATGCTGGTAATAGGGTCACTATGAACCTGGCGACGATCTGTCGTCGCTGGGCGCATCTGGGTCAGCAGCTCCGAGTATGAGGTGCAGAGCAAGATAGATCCAATTGTGATCGGCAAGTACATCCCAGCCTTGAACACCAAAAATATATGTCAAACGTCCAAACAGCGACCTGGGAACGCTGACGTCCAACAGATCCATGAAACGCTCCCTCAGTGAGGAATCCTTTGTACGGCAACCTAGAAGGAAGGCAGGCTCAAGCCTGGTGGTGAGATCACTCCTGCGAAGGGACGGCTCAGTATAAATGTCATATATGAGTTCTAGGTAAGGATGGAAGAGAACCTCTCCACGCGTCTCATAGAAAGTCATCTTTTGTATGAGACCGGCCTTCTCCTTCATTGTCGGTTGAGTTTCCTGTCTGTGCATTGCCCAAGTTCGTGCAAGATCTAACATATATCGACATAGCTGAATGCTCTTTGATTTCTCCACTAAGACGACGAGGGTACTAAGCAACCATCGCCGCTGATCTGCAAGGTGTGCTACAGAGATTTGACATATCTCAAGAAGAAGGATAATCAGGCGGACGTTCCCTTCGGTGCCATTAGCAGGAGGCGATTGAATATGGTCTTTAGCCAGTTTGCTCAGGAGTCTCATGAGCGATTGACTGAACACCTCAACATGCTCTGGAGTGACAGTGACGACAGACTTCAGCATGAGTAAAATGTTTCTAGGGGTATTACTGTTGCGAAGACCTTCCTCGATTGTTGTGTTCACAAAAGAGTGAAAGTCGGAAAATTCTGTCTGTTGATCTTCCTCCTCTTTAGGCAAAGGAAAAAGCCGAATGAGATGATCAAAAATAGGATGTAGTGCATCCTGGAGGGCATGATCATCTGTTAACAGACCTTTCCGAATGAGGTTTTGGAGAGCGGTGGCATTCGTCGTGAACCATATATCGCTTTGTTGCGCAGTGATAACCTGGAGAACCTTTGCAGCTGCGACGGCTAGTGACAGGCAGTGTCGACTGACAAATCATTCTAAAAAGAAAATCAGTAAATACTCAGAAATTTGACTGGTGTTTGACGCGCCTGTTCAAGAGTTCGAGAGAAATAGCGTAGCCCAACCGTGACCTCTGTCCAGCCATTAGGGCCGACCATAGATTGTAAAAGAGAAAGGGCTCGGGGAACAAGCGCAGTTTTCGCTGCATTCTCGTGAGGGAGAGTCGCCAGTCGAACCAGATAGCTGATCATGTTCTCACGCAAAGCAATGGGAGTAACCCAAGCAGCTTCATTCTGATCCCCCCGCAAAGTTTTTACTTCCCAGTCAAATATGACTTGAAGTATTTCAATGGAAAGGGAACGCATTTCTGGTGTTGAGGATGTTGACATGCCGAGCTTGGTCAAAGAGTTTGCCATGTGCGGCACGAAGAGCGAGCGAACTGGATAAAATAATTGAGGTTGCTTGATGATCAGATGGTAGATGGCAATCATTTGAACGAGGCCTTCTTCAGCGAGTAGGCGACGGGTGGTTTTTGCCCACTGAGGGTGACCCGGTTCAGCTGAATCAGACTGGGGAAGGATGGGAGTGAGAGTAGCAAGGGCCTCCTGGCGGACCAAAGGTTTGCCTTCTGAATGCGATAGCCGCAACAGGCCTGTCCAAGCACGGAGGATAAACTTTTGTGGTGTAGGGAAAGCGGCAAAAAATCTGGCAGCGAGCAGGTATGCAGTCTGCTTGACGATAATATCGTCACTATTAGTTATGTAATGCCAGGCACATTTAATGATATCTTTCTTGACATCCTCAAGGAGGTCTGCATAGCTCTTGACAAGAGTTGTGGTGAGGTGAAGTAGCTCAATCTTGAATAGATCGTCAGTATCTGCAAATGCCCCTGCCTCAGTAATAGGTTGCCAAATGAGCCGGTGAAGTTGATTAATAAAGTCATTGTCTATCAGGCGTTTCGTTTTTTGATTCAGAAGACGCATATACAAGCAGCATCGGTGTGACAATATATCGTAGGAATGCTCCCTTTTGGTCCCAGGGGACACTGGAATCCCCAAACCAGATCAGGAATTGAAGGAGCACATTCCGACGGAAATTGCCATCTTCGCTCAAGGCTACATGTCTATAGAGGAATTGGGACACATGGATGACGTCCATACCCAAGTTTCGATCGAATATGGCTACGACGTCGAAAAGGAGGTCAATACGTGGTGATTGTTCGAGGGCCTTAATAAATATTCCAAGCAGAAGGGAATGCCGCTGAATGAGGTCTGGTGCCCCTGATTGGCAATTGGAGGAGCGCCATACTTTGACAAGGGCATCAATGACAATCCCATAATCCGATATCCAAGTGGGAGAAATCTCTGCCAAATCATGGAACAAGAGTAGGGACTGGGTGAGGAGGCTCGTATCGTTGCCCTGATTTATCAACAACGGTGTCCTCGAGGCCAGTTCACGTTCAAGGTTCGGAGCATACCGTTCGAGGAGGATGCTTCTCAAAGTACGCAGATATTGAGGTAGCCTCAGATGTCGCAAAAAGAAATCAATACCTTCAGCAGGGTAGCGATCGAGATATTTCGCAAGAGGCTCAGAGAAAGGACTCCGTGTAGAAAAGTGCATTTGTGCTTCAGTCTGAACTATGGCATTGACGAGGTTATCAAGGAAAATATTGGCGGTGGAAGGAAGGAGGTAGAAAATATTGGCAAGTTTGACTAACTTCGAGATTCCTTCATGATCAGCCAGAGGAAGTCTCGAGGACTGCTGAAGCATCTGCGGATCTGCAACACTTCTGAAATGGTCCAAAAGTTTATGCCCAATCTCAACCTTGAAATAATTCGTGAGCAATTCGAGAAGACGCGCAAGGCCTTCGAGACCAGGAACGGAGAGACGCTTGGGATCGGCAAGGTTCATCAAGATGGGTCGTAATCCTGTTTGCAAGAGTTCCTTTGGAAGGCGACTCTGGTGGGTAAGCACCATCCTTAGACCCTCATGAGCAACGTCTTTGACTTCAGGCGAAGGTGAGTATAACGACTTGAAATAGACACCCGTAACTCTACGAGAATATCAATAGATTTGAAAATATACTCAAAAGTAGGGTTTACCGTTGTCGGGTTTGGGTCTGACGTGAAAAGAAATCGGTGATAGGCATAGCTGCTGTTAGCAACCTTATACAAGCGACACGAAGTTTGGTTATTTCAATGGTTCCTTGACGCACGCTCCCTCGACCCAGTAGATGGATATCTTCTGCATCTGCAAGCGCAAGTGTTTCATGCAATAACCGTAAAAGCTCTTCATTAAGCTCAACAAGGGGAGGCTCGAGACTGACACAATAACGGATTGCCTCAATCATCCCGATCTGCTTGGAAAATGGAAGTGCACGCAGTGGCTTTGTGTATATACCACTCAGCATGCGATCACGATGAGGCAACAACCATTCGACTGCGGGCCGACCACTGAGGGAAACGAGATAAGTGATGCATTTCTGTGAGGCTTGGCGAACAATAGGATTAGAATTTTGTATTTCGGGGAAGAAGATGCCCATGAGGTTGATAAGCTTGTTGCGGGAAGATGGCATGCCTTCACCAGTAAAATCAAGATGAGAATTGCCAATGCGAAGGATGTCGAGGAGAATATCAATTGTATTATCGATATCACGAGGAACATCGAGAGGAAGGTCTTTGAAAATATGGAGTAGGGTCCGCACAAGCTCGCCTTCACGTTCACTGATCCATCTATGAGCTAGATCCGGGGTTTTGGTCATAAGCTTTATGCCACTGCACCCAGCACTCTTTCGTATCCACTGTTCATCAAGACAGAGCGCAGTGAAACGATTCGTCATATGATGAAGGATGGGCAAGATATCCTGTGGAATGACATTTGGCAGGTTTTTCATAGCTACCAGGTCTTCCAGAATCATCGCGACAAGGTCCTGCATTGCTTGCGCCTGTTCAGGCTGATCCTTGGCCAAAGCGTGCGGAAGAGCATCCAGGTAGGAGTGTAACAAACGATTAGGGCCACTTTTGGGATCACGGTTTTGTTGTTTGCGAATGGAAATCTCGAAAATGGATTTAGAAAGTTTTTTTATATACGTCTTAGCGTCTTCGCTGAGTTCGGGAATAAAAACAGCATCATAAATTCCCTCCAGCGCACGAGTAAAAACTTCCTCTCCGTTTCGACCTTTCACTCCCTGGGGAAAATCAGAAGATGAAAGACATGTCAAGGGAGACATACCTCATACAAAATCGTTGAAAGGCAATTCTGAAGATAATCGAAAGCATAATCACGATCAGGACTGGTAAGTTTTGTCAAGTTCTTCGAAACAAGTGTTGAGACAGGACCGAGATCAATCTTCTCCCTCGTCCCGCCAAAGGAAATGACCATCTTTGCAGATTCAGAATGATGACGATAGGTAAGCGCAGGCTCTTTCGTGAGCAAACGCCTGTTGCGTCCACCAAGTTTTCCTAGAATACGGATAGTCGTATGTGCAGCATGATGACTTGCTGGCTGAGGTTTGAGGTGGTTAAAAAGTGCTTCCATAAGCTCCCTGAGCACCGTACTAAGAGTAGGATCGAGAAAATCCGGTGTCAAATTATCGATGCACAGCTCGAGAGTGCGGAGACCTTGCGATATGAGTTCCGAGCTTCCACGTAATGCCAATGCCAGAGGCTGCATCAGATATGTGAGGTGGGGCAGCAAATGAGTCAATCGCAGAGGCACAGTAAGACAAAGCTCGACAATCATGTCACGAGCAATGCCTTCAGATGCAAGTAACTGACGATTAAGATTTTCGAGCATTTCAGGAAGCAAGGGGAGAACCTCTTTATAAAGAAGTTCAAAGCGCCCACCGCCGCCGCCAATAGCACGAAAAAGAGCTCGAAGGAGGTGAAAGTAATGCGTAGGTTTCGATGCTTTGGCGGCCAGAGGGAAACAATCCATCAATAGCTTGGCAAGATGAGCAGCAAGGATTGGCTCATTGAGCATAGGATATTGGGAAACAGCGGCGAATGCCATTTTGTATAACCTGATGGTAACTGCAGCGGTCACGTCATCCTGCTCCCCAAGAAGGGATAATCGATCGACGAGATACTTGAGGACGATGGCAAGCAAGGTCGGTGATGTTTGTTCCCGAGCAAAGAGAAATTGGCAAATATTGAGTAAGAGTATGCGCGTTCGAGCGCAGTCAAAGAAGAAATCAATCTTGTGAGTCCACACTTCCTGGAAAACGTGCAGATTTATCTCAAGAAGGGAATGGCCAAACCACTCCATTGCATCTGAGTAATCATTGGCACTCCTGGGATCAGGGCGAGGCTCAGGATCGAGTAAAACCATGCACCGAATGCAACCCTCAAATAAACGAAAGATATAAGTTCCATCAATCACGGGTGCGTCGCATTTTTTCAATGAAGCGAGACAAACACGAAACCCATGGATCAATGCTCTGAAAATGACGCGCGATTCTATGAGGACATCAGAAGAAAGGTCTAGAATCGCCTTCAAAGCATACCTGCAATTACATCCTCTGGTTTCTCAACTGCATAGTTCGCCCCACCAACAGGTCGGGATTTTTCTATCAAGAAAATATCTGCTGTCACCGCTATGTCGTTCTTTTGGCGATCCAGCAGGCCGGAAACTTCTTCTTGTACATTTGCCAATCCTTCCAAACGTTCCAAACATGACTCAAACATATGAGTGAGTAATCTAGAAGCTCCTTGTGGAGTCTCTTTAATAAGGATTGCATCTGTTAAGCCAAACATCATCTTGGCAAAAAGCGTATGAAGGCTGTTGCTGAGTGCAGGGTCATGGATAAGGCAAGAATAGGAATCTATAACATAATTTAACTGGGTGGGAGCGAGATCATTCCGCAAGTGATGGACTAGATCGGTTACAGAACTGTAGACAGCGACACTGTTGGCGATAATCAGTCGAGCATTTCATCAACGAAGATTGCACAATCACCGTAGCATTTCTCTGCTGGCAATGCCGGTTCCGAGTAACACACGCTCATCGAAGAGCTTGTCTAAGTGATCAAACAACACACGACGATGATTTGTATTCATCAGATGGCGGAAAACAACCATAAGTTCCTGTTATGAGGTAAATTTTGAACATCAAACTATGAAAACGCATTACAGACTTTTCTGAGAGTAATGCCATTGCTCGGGCAGTCTTGAAGCAAACGCAGCGCTTTTAGTATGAGGTTTTCGACATAGGTTTCTGACTGTTCTCCAGAGAAACGCATGTTATAAGCGAGATATGATAAGATCTATATAACACTTTTAATATACGACACTGACCTATGGAGTACACACATGCCTTAATCTGAGAGTGTATAAACTCACTATACGCCCCTGCATTCTTGACCGTAGGAGACATCCCAGCCCATATTCCCCCTCCAACCTCAAAGTCAGTACGAGCCTTGTGTTGTGCAGGAGATTCCAAAGCTAAGACTTCTATTGCATGAGGAATTGTAGTCTGCATTGCAGGGGACGCCAGCTGTTTGTGGATTTGGGACATGATGACGATGACCATACCCATTTCCCCGAGAATTTTGAAGCTGCGGATACTGAACAACACATTTGCAGGATCAAGGACAGAAGAATCCTCGGAGAGTATCTCTTCTACTAAAGCCTTCATATTCGCAAAAATTTGCAGAGATACGGCAACGAATTCGTCCAGACTTTCTCCTGTTAGTATACGATACGCCCGAATAATATCGACGAGTAGCTTGCAAGCCGTAGTACCATTTTCTTCGTTATCATGCCGTATGAGGTGTAGCATGCAGCTGTATATGGCTTGTGCATGAGACCGAAGGCTTTCAGTCATTGGAAGCCGACTCAGTATCTCCAGCAGTACACGACGAAACGCATATTCTGGTGTATCTTTCAAAAATGCTGATTCCCCGGAGCGAAGCAATTCAAGTAGAGCAGGAATAAGATAAGGATATGCCCGTGCAGATTCTGTATCTCGAACAGTGTCAAGAATCTCCCTGATTTCTGAGGCAACCGTGTGTTTGGTACGGAGATCTACAGTTACAGTGAGTAAAGCAGTGAGGGAGAGAAGGATGATGTGGACCAATATTTGGGTCAGCAATGCGAGCAACGCGTTGTTCAAGGTCTGATATTGACGAGACGTGTTGAACAATATCCATAGGAGCTGGACCTGGCAGAGCCATAAAGTGGGAGACTCACAAGATTAACACTTTCAAATGCTTGCTTTAACCCACACTTTGTGTTCACGTGATACTCTCAATTAGGCAATCGACATCAGCCTATGAACTTGTCAACCAAACCGCTCTCAAGGAACCTACAAGATGAATGTAGACTCACTGTTTGGTGTGAGTGATTTGATTTTTGAACTATTGCATCCTCTTATCCGTAGCAGGCATCAAATTTTCCGCTTGGGAAGTCTAAAGCGTAAAATGCCTGATAATCCGACACCAGAAATGTTGAAACGAATAAAGATGGATACTCCCCCAGCTCCGCGGCCCCAAAATGAGAAAGGAAGGAGGAAAACAAGCGTAGCTGAAGATGAGCAGGATGCTGATTTTGCTCCAGGAGGCGATGCTGATTATTTTGTGGATGAGGATGAGGAAGGGCGGTTCTATGGAGGTGGTCTAACACAGGAGCAAAAACAAATATTGAACATCTTTGACTCAGCAGCAGGAGAAGGGCCCTCGGAAGAAGTAAGTGATCTATTTTTCTCGCGCAACTCCAGCCCAACTGCTCTCCCAGCTGGAGGGGTTATCCGTCACCTCGATCCGCCGGCTGTTGCTTCGGTTTGAACGTGCAGTCAATAAGAACACAGAACAACGATCCAAATACCCTGATGATCCCACTAAGTACATTTTTTTAGTCTTCAACTTTATACGAAGCTAACGCACTCCAGGTTCATTGACTCCGAAGCAGATTTAGATCTTGCAATCAAGAGCTTGCTACCATTATCCCAAATACTATCCATTGCATACCCCGAATTTGTCAAGAGTAGCACTCTGGACCTCTTGATTGGTTTGCTAAGCCATGAAAATATGGACATTGTCATCGACGTCGTTGAGCTCATTCATGAACTGACAGACGAGGACGCGAATGCAGATGAGGAACAGGATGAGACAGGAAAGGCAGAAGAATCTCTCAAGCTCCTGGTGGATAATCTTGTAAGGTCCTCTGGATTCAAAGCTTACTCACATTGACCCCAATTCAAGGTTGAAAACTCGATCTTTGACCTGCTTATAGACAACTTGAAACGTGTGAATGAAACCGAAGAATCAGATCGCCAGGGTTTATTCCACATTTTGGGTATGCTCTGAACAAGATGTTCCAATTTCAATCTGACGTGAGCATGTATACAGGAATCTTTGAGAACCTTGTTGGTCTCAATCCTGACCTTGCTACTGTACTTGCTTCTAACTCGAGACTGTTTCCTTGGCTCCTCAATCGGATACAAGCGAAAACCCATGACGAGAACCGTGGCTATGCTGCTGAATTGTTGTCAATCCTGCTGCAGAATAACTCAGAAAACCGTTTGCAATTCGGCCAGAAAGACGGAGTGGAGACTGTGCTCAAGATCCTTTCAGTACGTTCAAGTCGATGGATATTCAAGCCACCCTTATATATATTGTTTTCAGCAATTCCGCAGGCGAGATCCAGTCGATGCAGACGAGACAGAGTTCATGGAGAACGTCTTCGACGCTCTTTGCTCAGCCTCCAGTGAGGCATCGATCAAGAGACTCTTTCTGGAATCTGAAGGACCTGATCTCATGGTGCTCATGATGAAGTTTGTATCTTTATTTATCGTTCTTCCTATCATGTTCCGACTTCCCCTGTAGAGAAAAAATGCAGTCTCGTTCTAGGTCAATCAAGACTTTGGACTACGTCATGTCTGGTCCGGGTGGCTCTGCGATCTGCATCGCCTTTGTTGAGGCATTAGGTTTGAAGACACTATTCTCTGCCTTTATGGGTAAGGTAAGCGTACGTATATAGATATTATCAGTATCTTAGCCCGTCTTGCGTGAAACAGGCACAAAAGAAGAATCTCTCTGCTCCTCCATCAGAAGATTTATCGCACATCCTGGGTATTATCTCTTCCTTACTGACAAATCTGCCTTCCGATTCACCTGAACGTATCCGCTTACTGGCGAAGTTTGTGGAAAATAATTACGAGAAGGTGGATAAGCTATTAGATATCCGCGATTCCGCACATACAAGGCTCAAAGTGACTAACAGGGAGATTGAAATGGACAAAAAGGTTCGGTGGTGATTGTTTCTCCTGATCTTTGCAGTAAACCCGACTTCATCCTAGGAAATGATAGTAAAACGGGAAGTTATCACTGATGAAGACCGAGATCTTTGGTATTTGCGCCAATTGGATGGCGGGCTTTTCACACTCCAGAATGTTGACTATATTCTGGGTTGGATCATAATGGAAGACGATGGGGTGAGTACAACCTATTGTTCTGAAGAGATTTGGGTTAACAGGTTGTCAGATCCGAACCCACGCAACACAAATGCTGAACCGCAAAGACCAAGGTCTTCGGAGCATAGTACAAACCCTTCAGATCTACCATGACAACGCTGAAGAGCAAGGTGATCCCAGCAATGAAGAGCCCATACAAAAACAAATTCTCAGTAGTCTGATCGAAGCCTTAAATTCTTAATAATATTTAAAGCGACAATACACACTGTTCCACTCCCTATGGTGGCAAGGATGCCAATGAAGAAGATACTATCATGCTGAGCGCACCAGAGGTGCGCTGGAGCTCAGCTTGAAATTGAAGCTCAACCATGACCTTCTTATGTAGTCGTACGAATAACGAGTCGATCAGAGGTGCCTGTCCAATCACTGGCTGATATATTTCTGTAGGCATATTAGAGTCAGTGGCATAGAGAATAGATATGAACTCACCGATGAGCAATCTGGCAACATCGCAAACTAATTCTCCAAAACGTGGATCAGTCACATATTTTAAGAGGAGCCTGAGAATCGGTTCGAGCAGTACATCATCACGACCTGAAAGAGCGATCTTCAGACCATCTCGGTGTATCAATTCCTGTACTAGAGAAAAGGTTATGACTGGTGGAACGTTCTATCCATAAATTAGAGAATTGGTCAACTCGAGAAGGGAAGTTGTAGCTACCTTGCCAAGCACGGCGTCAAGAGCTGCGGAGTATCTGAAAGATTTGAGCAGCCGATCATAATCTCTGAGACGTTTCTTCCTCCGACCCTCTACCGTGAGCTCGTTTGCATCACCCAAAGGTTTGACTTTTCTCCTGTCTTTTATGTGTCCCTGCCCTACTCCTGCTGTTTGTTCATCAAATAAACCAGAATCGGTCAAGCCGGCTTGAGCTTCGGAGCTCTTCTGCTGCCGTCTGCGCACTGACAAGGTACCATCCGCCATTCCACCAACGATATGAGTCTCATCGGGCTACCCAGCTGAAATTCAGTCTTGAAATATGGAAGGAAGCCAATGATTCGTACCGAGATGGCTAAGCACAAAATCGGTGCTGGATATCGCATAGTATGCAATACGTTATAGGTGCTCACGTCATAGACCTTGACCATATGATCGAGTCCACCGGTAAGAAGACGGCTGGCATCAGAGTTGAAGGTCAAAGCGGTGACCGTCTTTTGGTGATTAGAGATGGCCCGTAAACACCTTCCACCAGCAATGATGTCCCAAATGCGAATGATGGGACCTGCGGAAGATACAACAGCAGTCCCGGACGGGTACATTAGAACTTGTTCTACCGGGCCACTGCTAGACGAACTTCCCCCCATGGTCATTTCGCATTCACCCGTTCTTGAATCAAACAACCGGACAGTAGAGTCGTACGAACCAGTGAGCACCAGATTTGGGTTACAGGTCGAGAATTGTCCGGTACGAACGTAATCGGTGTGGTCGAAGAATGTACATATTGAAGTCTGGGAAGGGATGTCCCAGACTTTGGCAGCGGTATCGTCGGAGCATGTCAATACCTGCGTCGGACTCAGGGAGGAAAACTTGGAAATATGAACAGGCTGCTTGTGAGAGTCCAACGTGCGCAGAATTGCTCTTGAATTGACGTCAAAAATCTGCCAAACTCCAATGGTTGAAGGTATGGAGCAACAGCTGCAAACTGACAACACACCTGCACCAGCCCACTGTCATCTCCTGCCACGATAAGTTTTCCATCACCACGTATATGGCCACTGCGTGCGATGTCCTTGAACCGAGAGATAGTTTTTGTTATTTTTTGTGTTCGAGGGGCGTAGATTTGCACTCTGGTTGCCACTGTTACTGCATAACAGTGTGGTTTTGCAGCAGAGAAATGTACAGAGGTCACAGGTGCATATTCTTTGATAAAGACCGGGTGCTTATATTGGCGCCAGTATCTTGACTCTGCTGTGTGCTTTTCGCGCACTGGACGAGCATGCCTTTTGATGGCGGTTGGTAAAAAATCCATTCCATTACTTCTTTTACAGGATCGGATAGATAGGATCAATCACGTGAATTTTAGATCATCGATGACAATTTTCAATTCATCCATCATCCATTCATCCTCTCAAGATGTTGGTGTTCTCTGACAAAAAAACAGGTGACGAGATGTTCACCGATGCCTACAAACAGTGGGTGTGTGCTTACTCTGTCATGAGAGCACCTCTCACTACCAGCCCGCAGTACGGAACATCACGATGTTGTATGGGAGGTGGACTGCGCTTCAATCGTCATCAAAGAAGGGGATGTTGACATCGGTTGGTTGTTATGTATGTCCTTCTGACTTGAAGCTGAGTTTCCCTCTCAGGCGCGAATCCCTCTGCGGAAGGGCAAGAGGAAAGTCTGGAAGATGGTTCACAAACTGTTATCAACCTCGTTCATTCATCTGGACTCGTGCAGACCAACTTCACCAAAAAAGATTATTTAACTCATATCAAGGTACGTAATACATCTTGACAGATCTCACAGGACCTCTAACTCACAGATGTTCAGACATATATCAAAGATATCAGAGCAAGACTTCAAACGAATGAACCTGAGCGTGTTACCTCGTTTGAAAAGGGTGCCTCAGCATTTGTCAAGGTAGTGAGCGCTAATTTCCAGGACTATGAATTTGTAGGCATTTTCACTTCGATTCAACCCAAGATATTGAAATTTATGATAGTTCATTGGAAAATCTATGGACCCTGATGGGATGGTTGCTCTCCTTAACTACCGCGTAAGTTTCGTTTTATGTCCTATGGACATAAGATAATTTTGCTTACCTGTTCATCATCAGGAGGATGGCACTACGCGTAAGTCTACCTCAACAACCAGACTCGCACACTGACAAACACGCTCTAGCCTATCTCACATTCTGGAAAGATGGTCTGAAGGTTGATAAATACTAGTCCACCTCTAGACACACCTGCATCCCGATCTTTGCTCTTGTGCTATCATATAATCAATGAGACCACCTCACGCCTTGATCCCAAACCCCACCCTTGGCGCTCATTGCCCTTGGTATCCAATATTCTACCAAACACATCCCTCTCGTTAATTCCTATTCCCACGTCTTTCATCGTTGGCCGCTTCTTGATAATCATTAGACGGTGTATATCATACCCGGTACAATATATTGTCTTTGCCGGTGCAACAAGCTGCGCCACCTCCCTGGTTCTTGGGCCTTGGGACCTTGTTGATGGTAGATTACACAAAACTGATAGGAGGCCCAAGATAGGAGCCCGAGACCGAGCCCACTAGAAATCCTTTTGCGAAGCCTTGGATAGGAACAGAGAGCGTTCTATTCCTATTCCCTACTTAATACCCAGTGGGTCGATGTGTCAGGGAGATATTCAGGTCTCAAAATGCCTGTTGTGTCCATACCGACATACAAACACAGGCCCGGGTCAGGAGTTGTCCAGGACCAGGATAGGATGGGATTGCACTGGCTAGCCTTCTGGTATAAGATTATTAACGGCCATTACCTTCAATGTCACATATCACTTAGTTTCTGGATTCAGAATTTCTATCCCGCAGCAAGCGAACTAGTGCTAGGATACGAGCATCAGGGGTATATCTACAGAAGGGCATGTGGCCAGAGGGTGTTAATGCATACTCATTGCAACGGATGGGTGATGCTCGTCCTCAACTTTAGAGTAGTTTTCCATTGATCTATGAAAGTTTCTGACCTGGTGTAGAGATCAAGAATTCTATGAGGGCTTTAACCCCTTTCCGGGTGCCTAGGATATCTTGGGGGATATACAGAGGGTGAGATTTATGCGAGTGTCCTCACATAAAGTGCGGGTCACGTGGTATGGGCTGCATACCAAATCATCTTTGGCTTCAGTATCATGGTTACTCTTGCTTCAAGTCTCGAAGCGTTGACATGCTCCTAGTTCCTGCATCACGAACGAACCAGCGGCTTCGTGACGAACTGCTTCTACAATGCCAAGACATTCTGCACAGGTCGGTGTGCTTCTGATGCTAATTGAATTCCTGTTGATCGTCGTCTCAGCCACATTGGTCGTGGCCGTGACAATGATTTGGCTCAAATGGTAGACATGATCAAGAAAATTTGTGAGTTTTTCCGTAATAGTCATACAGTATTCTGATTGGAATCAGTACTTCAGAGATCTGCGAGTTCCGGAGGGAATGACGCTTTGAAGTTTACGAACCTGGTATCACGATTACTCAATGAAGTCAGTTTTTATTTTTAAGTATTCATATTGTCATTTGAACAGATTTGTAGCCATTATTGGCAAAAAAAGAAGAATCTATTGCATTTTTACAGTTTGTTGCCTCTGCAGTCGCTCCCCCAACCCTCATCCCCGTCACCTTACCCTCACTGGTGCCTCCACCATCTAAAGATACTGCATCACCTATTAGTCCTTCGGGGCCTCAACCTCCCACTCAGTCTGCTCCGACCAAGGCACAGATTCTGCAAGAGTATCGCATTTCCAAAGGTTGTACCCATATTTCGGAAGGATCACTCTTGCGTGACGCACTTTACTTGCTGCAAGGAATTTCCGGGAAACGCGTGAAAATATCTTCAGATGAAGAAGAGGATGGCCGCATCGTTTTTCTCGGTGATGCAGTACGTGCATTATTCCCTGTTTCCCTCTCCAAAAAGTTGATCTACCCAGAAAAATATCATATCAGCACCCACCAAGGTTCTCATTCACCGACTTGCGGAAGTTGGATCTCTCTATAATCGCGTAGAGAAGTTTGTGCGCCAAAGAGAATCGTCGTCAGATGTTGGCATGATTGAGCAAAGTCTATGTCATTACCTTCAAGCTCAATTGACTGAATATTATCGCCTCATAGCCATCCTTGAAACACAAATGTTCCAGAACAATAACCCAGCTACAACCGTTGACAAATCTAGAAACAATATGGGCCTTTCACTCCGTCGCCTAGATGTCTGGATCAACGAATGGCGAATGAGGATGAAAATGATGAGTGTCTGCGTTGAAGGGGCAAGGAGTATGTCGGACCCTCTTTCCTGTCTTGATTGAATGTTAAGGATTTCTCAGATGCTCATGGTGGAGCGCTTGTAAACTTGATACACGGCTATACCCACAACGGTGATTTGTTCATCCGTACTTTCACTAACCAACTTCTTGAAGAGGTTGGTGTGCACCCTCGTTTTGTCTGTCCTGAACTGAGTACTCATCCAGGTATCCCGGCCCTTCTTTTCGACCTTGCACAAATGGCTTTTCTCTGGCGAACTTTACGACCCGTTTGCAGAATTCTTTGTATCCCTTGATGCTGATCCGACTCATTTTATGCATGGGTTATCCTCTGGTGAAATGAGGAACCCGTTATCCGGTGACGGTGGGCTTGAGCGATTTGGCCCGGATGGAGACGATTACTCGGGTGCTAGGGAGGATGGCCTTAAGCTTTGGGATGCGAAGTACCGATTCCGTCAGGAGATGTTACCCCTATTTGTTGGCGATGTTTTTGGAAAGAAGGTAAATTCCATCTGAAGTAGATATGACCACTGACCACTCATCGACTGTCGATTAGATTTTCTCAACAGGAAAAAGTCTCAACTTCATCCGATACAGTTGTCACGACAGTGACTGGGTGATAACACGAGAGAAAATGAGCAATTCCAAGGACCGTGAGTCAGGTTGGTTCAGTGCGTGGTGATTCGCCGAGCTAAAAATTTCTACTAGAACTACAGTACAACGATATCGCAGGGCTTGAACGGTCTATAGACACTGCGTATAAAATTGCAAGTAAACGATTATTTGAAGTATTCATTGACAAGTTCAAGTTACTCGATCATCTCGATGCCCTTAGAAATTACCTCATGTTGGGACGTGGGGATTTTGCAGACCAACTCATGGAAGCACTTGAGTGCGTTCATCATCGTTTGTCTTAGAGCGTTTTTGAAATTGACATTTGACAAAAAGACCGAGTTTGGCTAAGCCAGCAAACACACTTTATCGGCACAATCTCACAGCTACTTTGGAGACAGCCATTCGGTCCTCGGGTGCTCAGTATGATCCATTGGATGTCCTAAGACGCTTGGATGCTCGAATGCTAGAGTACTCACACGGCGAGATTGGATGGGACGTCTTTACGTTGGAATACAAAGTTGATTCTCCCATTGACACCGTTTTGGATCCTGAATCAATGGAGAAATATCTAAAGCTTTTTAGATACCTGTGGCAGCAGAAGCGTGTCGAGCTTGCACTGAATAAAGGATGGATGCGCGTGACAGGTGGTGTACGATCCTTCCTCAAGGTTCCTGGTGAGTTCCTTTCACTCAAATCGAATTTACCATTAACATTGATCCTCCGTGCTTGAAACGAGATCTGGAATTTGAATGGCATAAAATTCGTCTCACAATAGCAGAAATGATTCATTTCATTCGTCAGATGCAAGCATATGCCAGACTTGAAGTTGTAGAGTGTTCTTGGATGAAACTCATCGACTTTCTCAACAAAAAAGAGGGAGATTTAGACGCATTGATTGAAGCTCATCGCAATTATCTTGATCAAATGATGAAGAAAATATTTCTACAAAGTCCAAAGGCTGGGAAAGAGGTTTTTTTCGAATTTTTGTTTGGTGACTATTGTCGTCTAATGGCTCCTCTTCCTCTTCCTTCAATAGGAAAATTTACTCAACCAAGTCCGTGAAATATTTGGAACTATTCTCCAATTTCGTATAGCTACAGTCTGCATTGCTTCTCATTGCCCACTGTTACATCCATCTGACCAATGATTTGTCTGCTTTGCCGATGACAGGATCATTTCTATAATTCTTGTTTGTCCGAGTCGTCGAAAAGGGACCAAGAGCTTGATGCACAGCGTGTAAGAAGCATTTTCTGAGCGCATTACGGTTGAACCTTCATCATTGATATTTTTCCGCAAGGGTGTGCATACAACTACATTACCTTCATCCTCGTCAACAGAATCGCTGCAGGAAATCATGACACGCCTCAACGAATACCAAAGCCTCTTTACCGAACGAGCACAATCAATTGTCACCCATCTCCAGGCACATCCAGATCCAGATTGCCGTTTCTTGGGGATCAGACTATCTTTCTCTGATTATTATAGATCAAAACGAGAGCAGAGCTCCAAGACTTGAATACTATCATTGTTACCGCTGTGCTTTATATCTCTCACATTTTCCCACACCATTCATGCTATCAAAAGTGGCATAAGTAAAACGGTAACTAAGATACATTTTGGACTGCTACTGCGGCAAAATAGTCCCAAGTTCCTCAAAGTTCCTCATGGGTAACCTCTGTTTCCTGAGCAGAGGCCACGCTGACGGGCGTCTGGGGAGCCTCGTCGGCAACAACCGGTGATTCCTCGGTTTTCTCAGCAGGGATTTCGGCGAATTCAAGTGTATTCTTAGCGTGCTCCTGGAGGAAGGCTTCCAGGCTTTCAAACGAGCGGTCACCCTCATAATCGATGAAGTCGCGAGAACCAGCGCGTTTGAGTTTGATCGTGGGGAACCCTTGAACACGGAAGGGGACACTTGCCGGAAGGTCATTCTCAGTGGCCTCGAATTTGGCACTGTAAACAAATAAGAATCTGACCCAGAGCCATTACTGAGGAGCTTACATAACGACTTTGTCCTTGAGGACTGCATATTTTTCACCAAGGCTGTCCCAAGTTGGCTTCAGGCGTTTGCAGTGACCGCACCAAGTAGCATAAAACTCAATAAAGACGTCTTTATTGCCATCAAAGACAATCTCATCGAAGGTTTTTCCGACGACGGTATAGACGGGTTCATCCTGGGATTCGGGAACAGGCTCACTCTTGAGCGAAGGCTCAAGGTTACCAGCAAGGTATTGTTCGACCCATGCTGAAACAAGATCAGGGGTGAGTTCCTTGGATTGGTCAAGAGGGTATTTTAGTTGTTTAGAGAGATCCTGGATGACGAAAGAAGGCCAGTTGGCCTCCATGAGGTTGAGAGCACGGCCGTGATCACCAAATTTGATGGCATCAATGGTGACAAAATTCATCTTCGACTTGAATTTCTTCGCGATAGGTCGGATAGATTCGACTTGTTTGTCCTTATCCTCGGAAGAAGGGTCAAGGAAGAGATAGGCAAGAGGTTTAGGGCTGCTGGCGTAGACGGCATAATTCTCCCCACTGACTTCGTCAATGATAGGAATGGCGAGCTCTTTCACCCAGTCAGAGATGTCATCGGTCTTGAGGTTGGAGACAGGGTAGGGGAATTCGGTCTTAGGTTCGTCGAAAGTGCGGTAGACAACCAAGGCTGGAGGCTCGACGCCAGCGGCATCCGCAAGAGCCTTGTCAGTCGAGAGACCAAAAAGGTAGTCATCACGGTGCTTTTCGGCGGCAGCACTGAAGACAGGAGCAGGCTCCGAAGTAGAGGATGAGACATAGGCAACAACGACCACCTTGTCGGCCTTTTGAAATTCTTCGTGGTTCTCTGAGGTGACCTCTGACACAGCAGGAAGTGATTGCCTGCATAGAACGTTATTTTAGGGACAGCTATATAAGGCTAGCGGATTAACATACTTGACCATATAGCTGACGATCCCATCCGCCTTGCGGGGACCATTGTAGTCGGTAGCCTCACCATTCTTGTATACCTTGAGTGTTCTATTGAACGGATGAGGAGAGCTGAAGAAGGTGTGAATGAGTCAGACTCACGGGTAGCCTTGTACCCCATTACTCTGACAGAGCTCGCCCTCTTCAACGCAGTCGACTTTGGCAAGCTTGATGTTCTTCTGCTTCAGGGCAGTAGCAGCCTCTTCATAGTGAGGGGCCAAGGCCTTGCAGTGTCCGCACCTAGGAAGAGCTGAGGATCATATGCTTGTGCTCAAATGACAGTACTCACCATGGGGCGAAGAACTCAACAAGCATGAGGGGCTCTTTCCACACGGACTCTTCAAAGTTTTTGGCCGTCAAGCTGATGACATCAGAGTCAAGCTCGGCAAAGACAAGAGAAGCTAGGGCGAGGAATGAAGCAGATGCGGTAAGGGAACAAAACCGCATTATGGTGCGAGGTAAGGAAGAAGCCAGTTACCAGTGGATTTATAGACTACTCAACAACTGACGTGTCATTTTGATCTTAATGATATTTAGGTTCATTGTCTAAACCTTGGCTCCGAAGCAGTAGAAGATATGCCTAGATTGGTATCCAGAAGGCGGCTTTTCTGGTTCGAGACAAGAGTCCTATAAATTACATACGTGGCTACACCTCAGCGCGAGCTGTCAAGACGAAATGATCAGATGTTGCCAGTTCTAGTGCCAGTTCTAGTGCCAATTCCATTTATCTACAACATGTTTGTATCGAAGTTGCTGCCTTTCGTACGACCACTGTTGTAATGCCTTTGCACTGGGTGGAAGTCCCGAGGAGGCGGGAAATCATTTACGGGAAATGTATGTGCACCTGAACTTGCAGGTGGAGAGGGGACTTGATAAACTATCAGAGGCAAATTTCCAGGCTTTAGCAATCCAGGAGACCTACTTTTTCTGCTGGGAACCGAGGTTGCATTTCCTTGAGGAGGGACCATGGCGGCCGAGGGGGTTACACGTCTGACGGGAGGAGTAATTGGAGGGTTACTCAGCGAACTAGATGGTATTGGAGGCGGCGGTGCGGCTGATCGAGGGGTGATCAGTGAAGATCTTGTAGGGGGTGGGGGAGGAGCTCGGACAGGTGAGTCTGGTGCTGCAGATTCGGATAGCACTCGGACTCTTGCGGGAGGTGCAGGTGAGCCAGCATCAGGGGGCAGGCGAGCTGGAGGAGGGACAACTTTGCCTGGCACTGATGAAGCAGAGCTCAATGGTCGAGGAGGAGGAAGAGGAGGAGGATGCCTGCCAGCCAACGATGGCGCAGGACGTCCGGGAGGAGCGGGGGCAGCACGTGCAGGAGGCGGAGAAGCACGTGCAGAGGTCGGGGTAGCCGGAGCAGCACGTACAGGAATGGCAGGAGCCGGAGGTGTCGGGGTGGACCTGGGGGGAGGAGGCGGGACAGCACGTGCAGAAGCCGGAGAAGCACGTGGCAGAGTGGCAGCGGCCGGAGCAGCCGGAGAAGAAGAAGTTGGAGCAGCACGTATAGGAGTAGCAGGAGCCGGAGGTGTGGGGGCTGGCCTGGGAGGAGGCGGCGGCGTAGCACGTGCAGGAGGCGGCGGAACAGCACGTGCATGAGGGGCAACAGGAGGTTTTGCCCGAGGGACAACTGGCGAGGGAGCGGCCTTTGCTGCTGCAGGACGCACCACTTTAAATGCATTACCTGGGGGTTCTTGCACTACATGTCCAGCAGGTTTGAGTTTGGGCATCCCTCCAGCAAAAAGGGCACCTAGTTGCGGAGGCCCCGCCATTGAACCACTGCTGCCTCCACCTGAAGCAGGCGCAGGTGCGAGACTGGGGCCACGACCACCCCCTTTTCCCGAGTCTAGTGCTGGTGCACTACGATCATTGGTCGCTGTTTTTTTCAACATTTTTCCAGCTTGGATCTGCTTCAACAGCTCTGCAGATGCCATGGAGAGTGTATAAGGATGATGATGGTAAAGTTAGTTTTTGGTGCTCCCGCAGTCTCACTTGATGCGCACAGCGCGCACATGATTCACTCCGGTCAAACCACGAATATATATAAATATGTTATCAATAGGGTTTGCGACGATTCTTTCTCAATTCTTGCTCTAGTTGTTTCGCTTTGCGGTGCCCTATCTCCACCGGACGAATTGCTGTATTGTCCGCCTTCTTCAGCTTCACAGGGCGGTTACCAACATATTTACCTGTAAATTGCCCTGGTCAAACATACAACAAATCCTATCATGGAAACGCACCGTCCATTTCCTTCCATGCTTTCAAGAAATCTTCCGGGTCTGAAAATGCAACGAACCCATATTTCGCCTGCAAATATATCGAGTCTGGGAACAATGACGGAAATACTTCAATCTCACCTTTCCACTAAGACGATCCCTGATCACACGGGCTTTCTGAAACGAAATGTACTTGTTGAAAGCATTGGCAAGCACATCGTCAGACACATCGTTACTCAAATCCCCAACAAACAGACGAAACCATGCTGCACGTAAAATCATAATAAGAAACCATGACCCAAAATCAAAGATCAACGACTCAGCGTACACGGGTTCCATTCCAGCAGTGTCTGGTCCTCCCATACTTTTCCTCCACCCTTTCGAAGAACCGTCGTTCGTTTGCCACCTTTAGCAAGCTTGCCACCTGCTCCTCCCCGCTTATCAATCGCAGCCCCTGGCACATACACACTCTGCTGGGCCAAGATGCCTACATCATATTCATAGGCATTTGCAGGAACAGGCGCAGGGGCAGAAGACGATGAGGGCCCTCCTGGGAGTGGAAAGGACGACGCAGAGCCCGAGTACCCTTTATGGTAGTTATTGGACTCATAGCCTTGTCCATAGCCATAGTTGTACGACTGCTTGGAATAAGGATCCATGGATATCGAGTGTTTCTAACTTCAAAAACGAGATATACGTACGCGGTTGCAGTGGCGAGGTGAAAGTGAGGCTGATGGTGGCGGTGTCGACCCGGCACAGCACTAAAATATTACATAATTTAGATATCAGCATCGTCCACTAACAGGCCCTGGTATCGTCGACAGTTCTGTCCATCCATTCTCAAGGTATGTTAGCCCAATCTATTGCTCCTCGCACTTTTCTCTATCAAATGCACATAATGTCCTCAGTTTAAAGCTCCATTTTCTTGTCTCTTCCGTGGATGGAAGGATTCTGGTTGTGATGACGTCTTTCAGGTTACTGATCTTGCTCAAAATTTTTAGATGCCGTTCGTCAAAAAGGTCAAGTCCGACGCCTACTTCTCGCGTTTTCAGGTCAAGTACCGCCGAAGGAGGGAGGGAAAGACTGATTGTACGCTTTATTAATGGCAACTCTTTGAATGCCTACTCATTCATCTGCAGATTATGCCCGCAAACGCCTCGTGACACAGGCCAAGAACAAATAGTATGTACCTGGTTCTCGGTAGAAACTCAAAATAAGTCCAACGTTTGCCTAGCAATGCCCCTAAATACCGTCTCGTCGTTCGTATCACCAACAAGGACATTATCGTTCAGATCGTCTATGCCCGCCTTCAAGGTGACTTCATCCTCACCTCTGCTCGCTCCGCTGAGCTGCCACGATACGGTATTAAAAAGGGGTTGACTAACTGGACTGCCGGTAAGTACCATGTCTACTGAATATCATAACTACTTAATTCATTTCGTATCAGCCTATGCTACGGGTCTTCTTGTTGCCCGCCGTGCCCTCACCAAGCTCGGTCTTGCAGACCAATACGAGGGTGTTGCTGAACCTGACGGTACTCTCTCCCTTACGGAAGCCATTCAAGAGGACGGTGCTCCCCGTCCCTTCAAGGCTTACCTTGATGTTGGTTTGAGACGTACCTCTACTGGATCCCGTGTCTTTGGTGCCCTGAAGGGCGCCAGTGACGGTGGTATCTTCATCCCCCACAACGACAAACGTTTTCCTGGTTACGATCCAGAAACGAAGCAGCTCGATGCTGAAGTTCTGAGGAAGTATATTTTCGGTGGTCATATCGCTGAATACATGGAGAACTTGGAAGAGGAAGATGACGAGAGGTTCGTAATAGATTCAAAAGATAGTCATCTAGCTGAATTCTTCCAGGTTCAAGAAGCAGTTTGCATCATATCTTGCCGAGGGTATCGGTTCTGAAGATATCGAGGAGATTTATACCAATGCCTATGCCGCAATCCGTGAGAATCCCGAGTTCAAGTCCCACAGAAAAAACGAAGGATTGGAAAGCCGAATCTCTCAAATATAAAGTCAACAAACTCACTCTCGAGCAACGTAAGGCTCGTATTGCAGCCAAGATCGAGAATTTCCAGGCTGGTGGCGGCGAGGAGGAGGAGGAAGACGAGTAGATGTACCTTTCTTGTTGCTTGTTATCTTTTAAAACATGAATGCATATGGAACTGCACTGTTGTCCCTGTTCTTCATTCAAACCACCTCCTAATCATACACCAGCAGTTGTTTGTTTAATTGTAGTTGTGACAAGACGTTCGACCCAGTCCAGAAAATTTGTCCCCTCATACTCCCTGGGAGGATAGAGATGAGCCCGTCCTTGTTTTCCTGGTGGACATCCCAAGAGGTATGCTGTACAATTGACAGCATAATTGGGACTATAGATCACCCGGAAATTTCTGCTCTCATTAAGTAAAAAAAGCAACTTCGTGAAAAAAAAGAAATGGTACTCACAAGACACAACCTTCCCAGCGACCAACACATTGATCCAGATCAATGAACCAAGCACCCTCGACATTCTTCGAAAGACTTTTTCCTAGATCACGAATTTGATTCAATAGACAACGCTCGACTTCATCCATCAGCAATTGACACAGCTGAGGAACAGACGAGACATTTAATGTCGATTGCGAAAGGTGAGCTACCAGAGTTGAAGGTGAAACAAAAGTGAAGCGGATTGTATGTCTGGCAAAAAAAGGAGGGGTGGAAAGAACACTGAGGACTGCAATTCCACAAAATTCTCAGATTCAGCACCATACCGATTAAAGATCCGCAACACGATTTCGCCTCCAATCTTAAGATTTGATTTGGTGTCCAAAAGCTTTATGAGTTCTTTTCCAGTCTCACCAACAATGTTCATAACAAGATTTGTTGGAATTCCGGCAATTTGCAATGCACGGACTACCTGCATAACTTCGTTTCGAATGCGATCGAGGAAGACTTGGTACTGGAGGAGGTCAATGATAGGCTGTAGGATGGGGTACTTAGATTTGCTTTGGTTTGATTGGATGGCACTTTGTTGTTGTGATGTGGATGCCTGTGAAGAAGAGCCGAGGCGATCATCTTTTAATAGAGCATGTCGTCGTAAAAGGAGAATATGGAAAGCATGGTATATGAGGTTACAAATCTCGCTACGTTCGACAGTCCGAGATGCTTCTGTGGACGAATCAACGTCATCAGCCTGAGGATGATGATCAAGATTATCTAGACACTGTCGGTGCTGGAAGACTCACAAGTTCAATCTGAAGTTCGAGGCCTTGGGCGGCATCGACAATGATAAACCGCTCAGATACTTTAGCAGAGGCAGATGGAAGGCTCCCAGCTTCTTGAACAAGAATCGAGAAAATCTCCTGCTCAACGATTTCACGCTGGGCGGACCGCAAAGCACCATCCAGGACAGTGTCATCATCAAATTGGATGTTGTTCGTCGTCGTGTGGGCTACGCCTGCCTCATCTTTAACGACAATGCTCACGCGGAGGCGATTTTTCTTGCGATGGGGGAAGATCACGTCTCGAGAGGATTTAGTGTAGCTAGGAAGTCTACCGACAGCTCGCCGCCTGAACTGTACTGGAGCTGGACTACGGTTAACCTCTGTTCATGCAAGGGAAAAGAACCACAGACTAACATTCTTCCAAACCAAAAGATATGAGAAAATCTTTGGAGGTCTTGTCAGCTCCTTTTCCAGTAGCCGAGCCAGGTGGTAGCGGGGCAGGGACCAAACCCCAATTGCTGCGACGAATCTTGAGCGCATCAACCCAATATTTCTCTCCGGCAATCCTAGTCCGCTCCATGCTCTCAGCAGATATCCTGAATAAACCTGCAGCATGTCTTAGAGCTTCATCTTTACCGCCAATGACCAGCTGAGCGTTGAATGCTTGGACAGATGTGATTGGAGGCGGCTTCGTAACAAGTGTCGCGGAGAATTTCACGTTTGACGGGGGCGATGATGACTGCGGCATCAGTTGAGTCTGTGGGAGAAGCCTGTGGTGACTGCGTGGAAGGCTGCCCTCTAGATTCATGAGTCTCCAAAAGTGCAACAAGCACTTGTTGTGCGTGTGTCATTTCGCCGAGAGAGACACTGTATACTGTTGGCCTTGTAGTTTACCTCACACCATGGGCAAGACTCACGCGAGTTTCCCCATTATTTCATCCCTCACATCACGCAGGTTTTCATATGTCATGGTGTTTATCTCTTCGTCATCCTCGTCCTCTGATTCTGCTTTGGAAGCCCCTTCGGATTCTGAGGATTCCGCCTGTGTGTCTTGTGAGCCCAAGGTTTCCGCAGGGTACTTGTCCAAGAAATCCAAGCCACGCTCGAGAAATATCCTTCGCAGGTTCACACTAAGTCGTGCAGATGTATCTTCCTTCCTGTGCAGTTTCAACCATACTGCTTGAAACCAGAGAGTGCTTCAAATCAAGCAGACCTTACGTTTCATGAATATACTGGCCGTCGGGTGTGATGTCCTCGACAACAGGGATGGGATTTCCATGATCGTCCTTGTATGGACGCTCGAGAGAGAGCGTGAGCTGTTTCCATGAGGATTCAGAACCCATGAAGAGACAAGAAATAGGTGAGATTCTATTTGTCCCCGGATCACCGGCAAGTGGAATACAAACCCAACAAGCGCTTTAGGTATCTTTCCTTCTCATCTTCTTCATTGATGCTGACTCTCGAGCAGCCAGATCAATCTTCCTCCACTCTTGTCAAGCGCAAGAAACCAGAAGGTCTTTTGCCGTCAGGTAAAAAGCAGAGGATGAGAGTAAGGTAGGAGGGTGGCATATCTTCGTTTCATTTTTGTTGAAACATACTAGCTTTTCTTGCGGTGAATGTCACCGGAGAAAGCAGAAAGTTTGTGGAATTCGATATCCGATGCCTCAAACAATAATCTTTTGCTTCAGTGCGATCGTCAAACACCCTGCTCTCATGTAAGAACCAATTTTTAGCTTTCCAGATCGGTCAATTCAGTCCTTGTTAGTGCATTGCGCGCAAGGTCCCTGAGCTTTGCAAAGCTTACACTCCAGGGAAGGCAGATCACGATCTTACAGGACGCATTTCCCGACTCGAACAAATCATTGAAGCTGCCTTGCCTCAGTTCTGGACTAGCAGCGCCCCATACTCTAATTTAGAGCGACCGCATTCTCAATCCCCTCCTGAGGACGACAATCGCTCCCCCGCGGACGAACATGATCCAAGTGAGGGAACCTTTCAAAGCGGCAAGTGGTATGGAAACGGTGCTTCAGGCAGTGTAGCCCCCAGTTCTGTCGTCGAGCAGGTGAGTTTAGCATGGAATTCATAGGTTGCTTTGGGTACTCAAGTGTTCAAGTTGCAATATGTACCTAGTTTGGCCATTACCAGTTGCTCAGCAACGAGCAGTGATCCCCCAGGTGTCAATGGGCATCCAATCCCTTCCTCTTGACGATGACCTTGAACCTTCCGCTGCCGATAATCTCAAATCTTTAGTTCAAGAGTGTGGGGTGTCACCTCACAAAATCTCTGAACTTTTGCAGGAATTGCCACCCCAGAGAGTATCGGATGTTCTGGTAGACTATTACTTCACCTCGATGTGCGTGGTTCGCTGGTGTACACTCTAGTGCCTCAAGCTGCTTCCTTATCCAGAAACTGGACTCGTTATCCCATATCAGAAAAGGATTTTCGATCTGGTTACGCTTCAATTTGTGCGCACGGCCGTGACGGAATTGGAGCAACCAACCCTCATGACGTTCGCTTCTTACCCCTCCTCTTTGTTGTATTGGCGATCTCAGCTCGCCTTTCTCCTGAACATATCGGTGGCGATGCCCGTACGCGGAGGATCACATCATTGCGTTACTATTGGTCTTGTCAGTACCTTTTCGTTGTCGGTTCTGATCTACTAAAAAGGAAATTAGCTCGTCGATCCTTGCTAATAGCAGCTGCTATTCAACCGGACTCCCTAGAAATCGTACTCACCCGACTTCTGGTGAGTCTTGTTACACATGATCTGACTCTACCGTCTGATTATCTTTCAAGAGTGCCAGATTTCTGACCTTCGATCGACGCATAACAGAGTGCTGGAGCCAACTTGGAGCCGCTGTCAGGACAGCTCAGGCATTAGGTTTCCACAAGGATGGCTCTACAATGGTCAGCGGTTTTGTTAGTTTCATCGCTAATTGATCTAATTTGAAGTGTAGGGCATGGAACCCTCCCGTGTGGAGTACCGAAGGAGAATATGGTACGGATTTGCGATAACGTTACTAGAATCAAATCCTCATTGCAGCCCAATATAGGTCTTATCTCTACCACGCTGATCGCTCTTACGCTCTTGTGCTTGGGCGACCAAACTCAATACATGATGACTATACCTCAACAAAAATGCCGTCTAACATTGACGATGCCTCAACACAGACTAATGCTTATAATTCTCTTCCTCTATCATCGCCTACACCGATGACATTTATCATTCTTCGCCATCAGCTTGCTTTAATCATCGGTCGCATCGTCCACCATTTCCAGCAGATTCAGGAGAAAAGCTATTATTCAGAAGTGATAGCACTGGATGATGACCTCCTCAAGTTTATCACCAACTTACCTTCCCATTATTCGCTTTCTCCCAACACAAGCCTTGATGATACAGACCCATTCATCCCGATCCATAGATTTCTTTTGCTGACCGAGATTTTGTTTGTACGCATTAGCTTACATCGACCATACCTTCTGAAGCGGTTAAATTCGGAGCGATATTCGCGCTCCAGGGTGGCATGTTTCGAATCTGCCATCAAGGATTACGAGATTCGACAGGAATTTAGAGATTCCGTCCCAGAAGAGACTCGGGTTGGTCTCAGCAACGCATATCGCGAATTCCAAACGGCAATGATCAGCGGGTTTTATGGCATCCTTGAACCAGCAGGCAAATACTCAGACCAAATGCATGCAATCCTTGATAGTTTCATGAAAGATCACGAAGGTACACAGGAAATGGATGAAACCACTCGACGCGAGCTGAAGACAATAGAATTTCTGAGGCATAAAGCGATTCAAGTAGAATCTCTTCATAAGGCTCAGCAGTCCGCCCTTGCTGATTCTGCCACATCCGAACATGGAGCGCAACTATTGCTTAGTCTACAAAAGCCTACATCATCCTCGAATAACTATCCCTCTATACTCAATATCGGAGAAAAGGACTGCAGTTCACAATCTCCCACTCTCGTTATACCCAACCATGCTTCACGGTCACCCACTTTATACCACTTTCAACCGCTGGACTACATAAATTCCCCTGCGACGTCCAACAGTCCTCATGCCGATGAGGAGAATACAGCGCAGTCTTTGCTGGATCATTGGTATAGCGCTGTCAGTAACGCGCCTGTTGATGCGGTGACCGGAGCTATGTCATGGGATGGAGAATTTCCTGTTTGCCTGGGCGGTACGAATTCCACGATGAAACCGGATCGACGATTGTTGGATGGATCAGATTGGAACTACTGGGAGATCTTGGTTAGTCAGATACAACGAGCACCTTAGTGTGCCCGGTCAGGAAGTTATTTTATATGTAAACTGTGTTCTGCTGTACAGGCCCTAGTCACTATCCGTCTGCATGAGTATTATCTAAAGTTGTATATTCACATACTTAAGCTCCTTGATTCGATTAGAATCGATCTAGCCCCCTTGCCTTATCAATAACACGCCTAGAATAGGACACAGGTGCCCTTACCGCTGTCTTGTCTCCACAGATTTCCTGGCTTGTCCACTGCGGTGAGACTTTATACAAACATGTAAAACGACCCCACCTCCTTTCTTCGGTATCATACCTTCCATCCTGGACATCCAAGTAACTTGGCTGATGAAACGTACACTAAAATGTATGCAGTTTACAGTTGTGTGATCTATGGATCACCCTTCACATACAATGACACCTCAAATAGGTTTTTTGTAGTAGATTACTACGGATGCCTGGGTAACTTGAGCGGTCTACCATACTAGCCTGCACCTATACTAGCTTAGATCTTTGCTTAAATCTCTATCCCCTATGTTTGCGTGACGGACTGGTGACAGATTGGGGTCAATAGCGGGTCACTGTTTGTCAATATGGAAATGGCACAGCTATAAACACTGTTTAATGTGCTGACTTCGAGATCAAGACTTTTCACAGTATGCAAGCCATAAATCGATTTTTTTATGGACCGACACCAGAAGAACGAGTTCGGGCATGGCAATCGAAATTGAGGACAGAACAGCGGCATCTTGACCGGGAGATGAGGCAGGTTGGCGTTCCTGGCTACTCCGCCTTCGCATATACTGAAATTGCATTTATAGTTGGATCTAGCTACCAACAAAGCTCGTGCAACTGTCAAACAGCTTGCTACCAAAGGAGATGTCAAATCTGCACGAGTACTGGCGAAAGAGGTCATCAGGAGCAATAAGCAAAAAGATAGGTTGTCAGTGAGCAAAGCAAGACTTGGTTCAATCAGCACACAACTCGCTCAACAGCTGGGTCAGTAGATGTGGTGTTTGACAATAATTGGCTAATGGAGATGTCACTACAGCGATGGTTAAAGTGACTGGCTCCCTGCAGAAATCGACTGAGATTGTGAAGCTTTCGAATTCTCTAATAAAGCTGCCACAGATAAGCCAAGTAATGAGAGAAATGAGCATAGAAATGACAAAAGTGTGCCCACAAAAGTCGGTGTTTGGACTGTGACTGACTTGTGGTAGGCCGGAATACTAGAAGAAATGCTCGATGATACTCTTGATATGGAGGAGGACGAGGAGTTGGAGGAAGAAGCTGATGCTGAGGTTGACAAGGTCCTGTTTGCTTTGACGGACGGTAAACTGGGTCTGGCTGACCCTGTGAACACAGAGCTTCCAGTGAGTTTCCTGATTTTTCCCGCTGATGCAGCTCCTCAGATGCTTAATCCACAGTCTGCTGAGACTGCAATGGAAGACCAAGAGACAGAACAGATGCAGAAGTACCGCGAGCAGCTGGACGGCTTGCTTAGCACCTGACTGTTAAATCGTTCTCTATTTTGCATCTGGATTAGTTACGGTTCCTTGGTCACCTATTCCGGTACAACATGGCCATTCAGTTCCTGCTCATAATTCGGCAGCGCCGAAAAGGTCCTTGTTCGAAGAAACTTCTAGTGCAGTGCACCAAAAGGTAGATTCTATTCGTGTTTCAGATGCCATTGTAAAATGAATATAGCTTGCCAACAATGAAAAAAGGGTCAATTTTTCACAAATGTTGGATCTTGCGTTGCGTAACCCAAAAATAAGACCATTCATTATGATATCATCCCTTAATTCAGTGCTCAGGGGAGTGTGAAGATTTTTTTGTGGAAATGCTTCACAAAATGGACCGGGGCCTTCACGAAGAACGGCCACTCCACTCCAACACAATCCACACCTCACATCAGACAAGCCCCTTACAGACTTCACAGAGACCGAAACTCAGCCCCCCAGTTAACACATGCCATAAAAATCATTTCATCGTGAAACCCCCTTGAATCATCTATCAACACGTACAAGTACATCCATCCATCTCGAACCTACATAACCCCACAGAGGACCCAACTACTCCACGACCAACATTCACACCTAACTCGGAATGACTCTGGTTAACCACCCCTGAAGCTCGGGCATAGTCAGTAGTGTACTGCTGTGTACCTCGCCCACCGCGTCTTAGCACCTGTTGTATACAAATATAGAATTTTCTCTCAAAGTGGACTCACGTGCGCGATCAACGGAAAGAAATTGATGCTTGATTCAAACTCGGAGCGAAACGCCTTCGTCGCCTACCAAAATGTTGTTGAGTTTCCGACCTCTCTATGGATTCGTCCAAAATTCTATGAAGCAGGCTTCGGTTGGTAGAACATCATAAACAATATGACATTTGCTGACGTTTTAGTAGACTATCCGTTGCTACGCTTCTGCTGCACCAACCGCTGCTTTTGCAGGACAAAAGGGTCCTAATGTAGGCTTTTTGATACATCTCATATATTCATGCGCTTGATAAGAGCGAAGGGAAAATATACGGTCACATTAATTCCAGGAGACGGTGAGCTTCCAGTTTCGATTTTTAAAGGGATGTTAATGTCTTCGTATAAGGCATCGGTCCGGAGATAAGCAAGTCCATTAAGGGACATCTACACTGCTGCCAAGGAAAGCACCCACACTTCCAATTATACTGACTATAATTGACTCCGGTGTCCATTGTTAGGTTCCTATTGAGTGGGAGGAAGTCAGCGTTACTCCTGTACTCAAAGGAGGTAAGACAGTTATTCCAGAAGCAGCCATCCAGTCCGTCAAGCGTAATACTGTTGCACTGAAAGGTTTGTTGTCGTATTCTGTTCTTGATTTTGAGCTTACATCAACTGCTTCTCCAGGTCCTTTGGCTACGCCCAGTTAGTATTTACATTCATCGGCACGGGTCTTCATGCCGATCTCTTCTAGTTGGAAAGGGTCATGTTTCTCTCAACCTGACTCTTCGCCGTACCTTTAACCTCTTCGCAAATGTTCGTCCTTGCAACTCCATCAAGGGTTACAAAACTCCCTATGATGATGTCAACACCATCCTTATCCGTGAAAACACCGAAGGAGAATATTCAGGTATTGAACACGAGGTATGCGTCTTCATTATTTGCTGTGGACAATCGTTCAAACCTATTCTCTAGGTTATTGATGGTGTTGTTCAATCGATTAAACTGATCACATGGGACGCGTCTGAACGCGTTGCCCGATATGCCTTCCATCACGCGCAGGCAAGCGGCCGCAAGCGTGTCACTGCCGTTCACAAGGCTAACATTATGTCAGTGTAATTCTTCTACCCTGTGTTTCCGGACTCATCATTTGTAGGAAAATGTCAGATGGCATGTTCCTTTCCGCTTGTCGCGAGGTTTCAAAGGACTTCCCTGACATTAACTATGACGAAGATCTCCTTGACCGTGTCTGCCTTCAGGTCAGGAAGTGCCTCACCCTTCTCCGTTTCCCGACATTAACTCAATTATCAGATTGTTACCAACCCGAGGCCTTTCTCCGACCGTGTCATGGTGATGCCCAATCTATACGGTGATATTTTATCAGATATGTGTGCTGGGCTCATTGGTGGCCTCGGACTTACGCCTTCTGGCAATATTGGTCGAGTAAGAGTGTTTGATGCGTGTTCATCTCTTTTCATACTTATTGAACTAGGATGCTTCAATCTTTGAAGCTGTCCATGGCTCTGCTCCCGACATAGCAGGTTGGTAGTGCTTCTGAAGGAGTGTTTTCTTTCAGCTGACCATGTTTGGCCACCATAGGAAAGGGTCTTGCCAATCCCACTGCACTACTGCTGTCGTCCTTGATGATGCTCAGGCATGTAGTTATGTCATCCCTTTCTCATGTCTTTTACACATAACTCTTCTTCAGGCATATGAACTTAACTGAGCACGCAAACAAAATTGAAAAGGCTGCCCTCACGGTATGTTCAGTCGTCAATGCATACATGGATGTCAGTTGGATCATATTCGCAGACCATCGCTGAAGGCAAAACCATCACTGGGGACTTGGGTGGCAATGCTTCAACCAGTGAATACACTACGGCAATCATTCAGAAGCTTGGCAAGGCATGATCCAGAGTAAGATGCATCGATGGACTTGTTCATAGAGTTCAGGCTTCGTTTACATAGCTGGGCAGGTCGTTTATGTTCCGATGTCCAATACTATACCTACTGCAGATTGTAATACAGTGCGTTCACGTATTTATCTGGCATGGATGAAACATGACTACGCCATGACGATTGTGTAATACATGTGACAATAGGGTCGAGTCGTGGGAAGGACAGTCCTTCAACTTGTCCCCAACTAACGCTAGTGACTATCAAGTCCTTCATTTTCACCACCACCACTGATCAGTTCTCCCTACTTGCGTTCATTCGTCACACTCGCCCAGCAGGGTAAAGCCATTCAACATAGACCGACCACAAGCCAATTTTAAGGTGGGTTCATTCTCGGTCGCAACTCGAATCGCCGTATGTGCTGATCACAGTTAGACAAGGGCTCTTGCCAAACATAAAAGAATACTCATACCAGTAATCGAGACTCAAGTACTTCACGAACGCTATGACCGATGATACCACGCCACAAACACAACCTCCTCTCAAGAAGGATGAGAGAAAAGCCGGCGTTAGCAATAACCGCGGACCCAGGAGAAATGTACCCAATGTCAATGTTAAGAGCAACGGTAATTCCAGTCAAGCTGGTACTCGACCGTCCTCTCGAAGCAACAACAGAAAACCCGCCAACAGCACTGCTGTTGTGGAATCTGGTTCTGATTCTGGTAGCAAACAAGGTGCTGAGAATGGCAAGAAGCCAGAGCGCAACAAAGCTTTCGGAGGTCGTACTACTCACCGTAAAGGGGTCTCTAACTCTCAGCCCAATCGAAACACTAGCTCCAAATCGTCAGCATCACCTGTCCCCCAACCAACCGAAGGGAGTGACGCCCTTTATTCGCTTCAGAACCTTATTGCCGATTTAAAAACCGCTTCTCCAAACCAACATGTCTCAGTTCCACCAATTACTTATGGTCCTGCTCAGACAACGAATAATCCCATGTTTCTACCTATGCAGGCCCCTCCTGTAGGAATTGGAGCAGACAAGCACAGAAAAGCATTATCACTTGGAAATTCGGCTTCGTCCAGTAATATCCACTCGTTTTCTCCCCACCTTGGTACTACTCTCGAAGAGGATGCTTTTGAAGAGGGGGAGATCCATGAGAGGTTCCCTAGCCAGGCTGGCTTTCAAACGCGACCTCAACAACGATCCATGCCTCCTCGTTTCGTTGCCCTTCAGACTCAACAGGAAACAATGGACAACATTGGACCCAGTGGTCGGCCTCAGCTTGCTCCAGATTTCATGTTCGGCACAGGGACGCGTAAGCGCGCTCCGATTATGGGTCCACCCATCAACGAGGAGGATGTAGGCTTCCAGTTCCCACAGCAGCAGGGCCAGGTATATCCCAGTGACTTCTCTAGTCATGAGTTCTCTCAGAGAAAAATAGAAGGTGGTGATACTGACGGCATCATGGGACAGCAGGTTTGGTCTTCCTATCCTATTGCAATCGCTCTTGACTGATTTCTCTGTTCTCAGATCGCAATCCAGCGACAAATCGAAGCTCTTCAACAGCAGCAGCAAGCACTCTACCAGCAGCAAATAGCGTCAGGCACTGTTAACCCCCTCCAAACCGCTAACCTTGGTGGAATACATAGAAGGGCTCAGAGTACGATGGCTGGTGGCCCTGGCGGTAATTTTCAAAATCCTATGGCTCAGTTTGGTAATCTCGCTAGCCTGGGCATAGGTCTTGATGGTCAATCTCAGACCACTCCTCGAGGTCATGGTCGTAGGCACAGTGTCAACGTTGTTAACAAGAATGGTGGCAGTCAGTCTAACACCGGGCTGGGCACCTTCGCCTTTCCCTCCATTCAGGAGACTTTTGAGGACGGCTTTACGCCTCCTTCCGGTTTCAATGGTGGTCATTCGAGGCAAGTCTCCCGTGCCGATTCCACCTGGCGCATAAGTGGGTCAAACTTTCATAATCATAGTGCCCTAGATTAATCTTTAATCTGGATTCAGATGAAAGTCTTGGCGGAGTACAGAATCCGAGTACATTTGCAACCGATCTTGCTCAAGCCCAAGCCCAATTACAAAGTCTTCAACAATTTCGCGCTGCTGCGGGTAGCCATCACCACAAGATGGCCTCCTTCAGTTTACCGAACATGCTCCCGAATATGGCGGCGGCCAAATTTATGGGCTTGCCCAGCATGAACTTCCTGCAACAACAACAGCAGCAGTTCCAGAACCAGCTGCAGCAGCAGCCTCAACGCAAATCTTTATTCGCCCCGTACCTTCCACAAGCCTCTCTACCTCCTCTTCTTGCAGCCGGAAAACTTGTTGTTGGGATACTGCGTGTTAACAAGAGGAATAGATCTGATGCCTACGTTGCGACTGAAGTTCTTGACGCTGATATCTACATCTGTGGCTCCAAGGATCGCAATCGCGCATTGGAAGGTGATATAGTCGCTGTCGAGCTTCTTGATGTCGACGAAGTCTGGGGGACTAAAAAAGAGAAGGAAGAGAAGAAGAGGAAGAAGGAGGAGAACTCCGCCTACGACTCAAAAGTTACTCGCAAAGACGATAAGAAGAAGGATGACGTCGAAGTCGAAGGTCAAGGATTGATGCTCTTCGAAGACGAGGAGTAAGTTGCTAATATACTTTACTTGAGTTTTGTTTACTCTTTTGATAGGGTCACCGACGAAGTCAGGCCCCAGTTCGCCGGCCATGTTGTTGCGGTTGTTGAGCGCATGCCGGGCCAGCTTTTCTCCGGCACTTTGGGTCTCCTTCGTCCTTCTTCCGCTGCCACCAAGGAGAAGCAAGAAGCAGAAAGGCGAGAGAGGGAAGGAGACCGTGCCGAAGAACCTCGTCGCGGACCTATTGAGCGGCCCAAGATCGTCTGGTTTAAACCAACAGACAAACGTGTCCCTCTCATTGCCATCCCCACAGAACAAGCCCCACCGGACTTCGTCCAGAATTCTGAAGCCTACACCGATAAGCTTTTCGTTGCATGCATCAAGCGCCATGTACGTCCCCAATCCTTACTTCCAGTTACACTCTAATTTGTCAATAGCCTATCAGCTCCCTTCATCCATTTGGTACTCTCGTCGAGGAGCTCGGCCCCATTGGCGACATCGAGGTTGAGACAAGTGCGCTTCTTAAGGATTGCAATTTCCCTACAGAAGAGTTTTCGGATAACGTACTTAAGTGCGTTCCCCCAATCCCTTTCACGTAAGCCACATATGTGCCCTTGTCTTGCTTTATAGGAACTCATATTTTTGTTCTAGCATTCCTGACCCTGAGCTAGAAAATCGCCAGGATTGGCGCGATAAAAGAATGTTTACGATTGATCCCGATAATGCTAAAGATATGGATGATGCGCTGTCCGTTCATGTGAACGAAGATGGAACTTATGATATTGGTGTTCACATTGCCGATGTCTCCTACTTTGTCAAGCCAAACACTGCTCTTGATCGTGATGCTCGCAAGCGTGCGACCAGTGTTTACCTCGTCCAGCGAGCTGTTCCGATGATTCCTCCCGTGCTTTCTGAGCAGCTATGTAGTCTTCATCCTGGACAAGAGCGTCTCGCCTTCTCTGTGGTTTTCACCGTGAGCAAGAGTGCCAAAGTGATCAAGAAGTGGTTTGGGAAAACAATCATCAAGTAAATGCCATCTGTCCAATCTGCTAACCTTCTCATCCACTATTCCAGGTCTGCCTCAAAATTGTCCTATCAGGAAGTACAAAATGTCATTGAAGGCAAGCCTTTAGGAGATGTACCTATTATTCCCGAGCATGACGCACAAGGTCTCGCCTGCGATATCAAGGTGTTATCAGACTTGTCACAGCAACTCCGTCATGAGAGGCTCCGCAATGGTGCCCTGAGTCTTGATTCCCCCCAGTTGAAATTTGAACTGGATGAGAAGGGTTTACCGTTGGATTGCAGCGAATACGCAGTGCTGGATTCTCACCGTATGATCGAAGAGGTGGGTCCACATTGAAAATGTTTCCACAGATGATTCTGACACACAGCCGAAGTTCATGCTCTTGACCAACATATCAGTTGCTCAACACATCGCAGTTTACCTACCCGAACAAGCACTGCTACGTCGTCATGACAGTCCCCTTGACCGACGTCTCGTCAGTATTGGCCATTTGTTGAATCGTATATTACTGATAATTTCTCAGAATAACTTTGTCAAGAGAGCAGAGCAACTTGGATATCCAATGGATGTTTCATCTGCTGGTGCACTCATGCAATCAATCAATGCAGTTACTGACCCTGGAGCTCGAAAGCTTCTCCAATTATTGTCATTCAAGACTACTCAGCGTGCTAAGTACTTCTGTAGTGGTATGCTCGATATCACGAAGTATGAACATTTTTCATTAAACCAACCGTTGTACACACACTTCACTTCACCTATCCGCCGCTATGCGGACATTCTTGTACACCGTCAGTTAGATGCTGTGCTCCAGGGAGGAGGCAAGTACTTCAGTTTACCGGTCTTTACTGTGGCTAACACTGTATTCCTGTCAGTTGACACCAAGTTCACTATGGACCGCGACTCCGTCGCCAAGGTGGCGCAACAATGCAACATGTAAGCAGCTTTCATCTGTACCATTCATATCTTTACTCAGCCTTTGCAAAGTAAACGTGACTCCGCCATTCTTGCACAGGAACAATCGGCTCATCTCTTCCTCTGCGTCCTGATTTCGGACCTCACCTACCGCTATGGACCTGTGATCCGTCAGGCACAGGTCATCAACGTTCTTGATTCTGCCTTCGACGTCTTGGTATCTGAGTTCGGCATCGAGAAGCGTGTTCATGTGGATCAAATGCCCATCGATGTAAGTGCCGATGACTTTCGAGACAAGCCGCTGAAGCCTATTCCCTTCAGAACCACGTTTTCGAGGAGCATACTCATACGCTACAGATTTACTGGTCCGATCGCGATGTCATAACGTGGTTGGCTGAAAATAGTGACGATGAACACTTAAAGAAAGTTAAGCACAATGCAGAACAACATGCACTTAAGATGGAAGTAGCTTCCCGTTCGGTTCAAGACGAGAATGCGTTATTTGATGACAACGATGATGATGAAATTGTTCTTGGCAGGGACATGGATGAAGTTGTCAAGGAGACTTCTAAGCAGCGGTTACTTTCTATGACAAAGGCAAAGCCCGAATTTGAAGGTCTGAGGGTGACCCCCGCGGGGCACAAGGTACAGGATATTCGTGAATTGATGACCGTTCCTGTGAGTGATCTGTTCACATGATAAGATAAACGTCAAGCTAAATTCGGTACAGGTCATTATCACTGCGGATTTGAGCAAGAGTCCTCCTGTAGTCAAAGTCTACAGTGTCAACCCATACGCTACTGTTTCCGCCTGAGAAGCGCCAGGTGAACAGTATCCATTCATTCCAGCACACCACAGTGATTTCTATCCCACATGCCAATATCATGTCCCAACCTTGCTTACCGGCGAGGTTTGTATTTTTACTGTTCAACCCGTATGACCGGCAAAGCTTTTGAAAGCGTTTGTCTTGATTTTTTTGGTCCTGAGAATCCTCCCTTTCTTATGATGATTGTGCCATTTAATGGTTACCTGACGAAGCAAATTTCATTACTATGTGTTCTCTGTGCTTCGACCCTTCGTGTTCCGCGTTTTTACTGTGTCCGGCGTGCTTTCGCTGCACTCATATGTATATTCATGTTTTTCTTTTACACCATTATGACAGATTGCACTTCAACAAATTTGAGGGTTGTGGGATGCAAAACGATATATTAATGAAAGGTATTGGATAATGCGATATAGATACGAGGTCCAGGATATACAATAGAGCAACAGATCAACAAGTACAGATGACGAGTTAGCCATGACAAACGTCCAAAGATCCAAAGATCGTGGTCTGAGCGAACCAGCACTCCTAGTGAAATTATAAATGAAACTAACAAATCTAAATCCAGCCAGAGAGAGACGTGGAAACAGAAGGCGAAGGCCTGTGAAGATGTGATGTCATGACACGACCCCGGATCTTCAGTCCGCCATCCCCAGTTACCACAGGGAGAGTAACATGTTGAGATGGCGGTAGCGGCGCGTGTAAAGGAAGAATTGACGTTGATTCTGCCTTTTTGTGATACAGGCTCGGAGGGCTAGTATATGTTTGACTAGGGGAGGAGTTAGCTGAAGAAGGTGGAGTATAGGGTGAGGATGTAAAGAGGCTAGGTAGCTGTTTCATACTGGGTATTGCCGAGACGGCAGTTGCAGTGGGAGGACGTGAAGGTGGACTTCTGACATGCCGAGGGGGAGATGACTGGGTTTGAGTACTTTTAGGAGACACTGGTTTAAGAATAGGCGCGGGAGCTATAGGTATCGTTAGGGTAGGGAGGGGCGCCGGGAAGCCAAGAGGAGAGATTAGACTTTTGTCATCTTGTTCGGTATTCTCAGAACGACTCGAAACAAGCTTCAGCGCAGATTTATCAGCACATACAGTCGAATCTCCTTCACTCTTCTCGATGAGGGTATGGAGACTGTGGACAGAGGCATGATAACTCTGGACTGAGCCAATACCTGTACTGGGGGAAGGAAATGAGCCTGGGCTCGTCATGACATTGACGCTGGCACTTGATCCTCTGGCATGACCCAACAAACGTTGACGGATTTCATCAGTACAGAGTTTGTGCAAGGAATCAAGACCGATGTAAGCAGCCTCGTCACGGAGTTCAAGTAACGCTTCAAGTTTTGCGTTGAAGAGAGGGCTAGAGGTTGAGCGAGCGTGGGAAGTGAGTTGAACGCCATGAGGAAGGATGGGAGGATATTCTGATGAGACTGATTGGGTGCGCAGGAACGCCAGGATATGCGCGTATCTGAAAATAGAACTAGTTGGGCATGGGTAAGAGTATGCTGAGCCTCACTCACGGTGAACTGGAACGATCAAGAAAGATGTGGAAGGGTGCAGAGCGTGAAGTAGAGCCAAGAGGATTTTGCGACACGGGACGATTTCCATCAAGGTCTGTGCTCTCGGAAGAATAGACAGATGAGCTCGTTGATATCCGTGGTTTGGCAAGGGAGTTAAGATAGTCAGCGAGAAAGGAGGGCTGAGAACAGAGAGTAGTGAGCGTGGATTTGTACGTTGTGGTGCAGGTTTCCAGAATGACTATAGCACTGGACCAGTGTGGAACTGATCCAGGAGGTGGTGAGACTAGGATGGGAGAGAAAGGCGGAACCGGTGCAGACAGAAGCGTAAGGATGGGATCTGGAGAGATGGGAGGATGCTCCACTGGAGTGGTGGGTGCCGAGGAGGATGCAGGGGCTGGGCGGCGAGGCTTGGGAGGCTGAACATCGCGGACGGGCTGTGGCTTGAAGTCGACGCGGACGTTGGTGTCTTTGAGGGCATCGTCTGGGGTGCGGACGACGACTGCACCGTGAAGGCGGCCTGTACGGTCAGAAAGCCTTGAGGACAGCCAGGGCATGTATGGCGGGAATAAGGTGCTGGAGAACAAACAAGTAGCAACAACGAGCAGCCTGAAGCATAAACATGCGACAACAAAGAAATGGACCCGGCTACGATCCGCTTCAGACTCGCTGTTCCCTGGACCGTCTTCGCTGCGGCTCCAGGCCTTGCAGCCCTTCATGCCTCCCGCGCACGGACCACACATCCACGTGCCTTTGATGACACAGACCCTCCTCCCTGTCCCCGCTGCGCATCGCTCCTCGTCCCCCACACCCGCTCATTAAGGAAAAAACGTAGACGCATTCTCCGCCGTTCATGTCCTGTTTGTGCAGTTGTCACCGACACCGTCCTGCCAACAGAACCAGACCCTCCTGCGCCATCACCAGACCCTCCCACACCATCACCACCACCTCTCTCTCCTACTCCGAAATCCCGTCCCAAGAAAAAATCCGGTCTCCACCATCTTTTGGCACGCAACCGTGAACACGAACAAAGGGAGCGCCAGAGACAGCAACAGTCTTCTCAGCTCGGTGGTCTCGCTGCGTTTTTGAGTAATCTCGACTAGAACGCACTTCATCCATGGCTGGTCCTCTTTCTCGTATGTATAGCCTTAGCGCCTTCCGTCATGGCTGCCGAGGAGAGCTTCGATCTCCTAGACATGAGACATGAGACATCAGTCAATACAGCACACTCATACCCCATCAGACGCTGAGCAAGATGGCTGTCTGCTTTTTGTCGGTGTAGAATTCTTGTTGTAAATAGCTGTGATCCAATGCGCGTGTATCTTTGGCTCGTGACTCATGAAACCCCGTGGGAAACAACTTCACATGACTTCATTTAATCTCTTTCCCTCCGCCGCACCCATGAATATCTTCAGGAATCGTAAGTACTTCTTGTCCTAAAGCTGAGCTATCAATTCTCAATCATTAATTAGTTATCGGAAAAGTCTGGCGTCTGTACTTGTTCAATCTGATTTCTCTTCACGACCTCTAATCGTCTCCTTTGCTCACATCGACAGAGGATCCTAATGCTGCAGAGGTGGTGAAAATTGAAACAGGCATGTTCTTCATATATATAATCATATATTTTGACCAGCTTCAACCAGGCCAGCTTTATCTTGTCAGGCCTGGCAACATACGGTCTTCTCGAGAGTGCATGTACGTCAACGGAGAACACATCACATCTGTCATCTGACTTTTTCTCAGCTACAACGATGCAATGGTCACCATCCGTCGTGTTCCTTCACTAGAACACAATTTTCAGCTGGTCGTGACCAGAGTCTATGATGAAGGGGACCAAGAATTACTTGAAGATGAAGACGAGAGTGAGCCCTCAACACCTTGACCTAAATCTCTTTCCCTCAAACTCCCCACGATAGCTGACGAAGAAAGGTCTTTTCTAATCAGTGATGAACTTGAGTTTCGAACAAGCTCAATTGACAACGAACCTTCTTTCCTTTGGCGTGACCTGAATGGAGACATCGACGAATTCTTCGAGTTTGTCGCCACCGGAACAAACGAGCCTACTAAAGCCTTCTTTGAAACTTGCATGTATCGTGCCATGTTTGAAAGAAAGTACAAGCAGAGCGCGGAACAGACTAAGGATACCGATCTAGAACAGTTTATTTGGCAGTGCGTTCAGTCTCTTCAGCTTGTTCGATTTATTATTGAAATGCCCAGTCCTCCAAAACCCAAGGCAATGCCTACCCCAAGGTACAAGGTGGCTGCTAAACCTGCTTTTGCAGAGAACACACCCTCCAAACCAACCTCTTCACCCAATGTGGTAGTCAATGAACCTGTCATCGCTGTTGCTGGGGCAGAGCCTATACCAGATCAAGTCAAACGACAACCAACGCCACCCACAATGACTCCTGTTGTAATGCCCAACAACGTCGAAACTCTCGTTTCAAAGGAAGCACTTCTTTATCTCTGGGATACTCCCACAGCACAGTTCGAATCTCAAGGCGTCTTCACAGCTATCATCCTTCGGCGTACTGATGTGCCATTCCACTACTGCCTCGCAGCACACAACGGGGGTCATCTACTTCTTGCACACGATTTTTCATCCGACATGAATCCTAAGTGGACACATAAAATGTCATCCATTACCTGGAATAATCAAAGCACAAATGGACAATGGAATGGCTGGTGTTTCAGGTTTGCATCTTCCGAAGACTATTCTGAGATGTGTGATATGTTTATTAAATGCATGTGGGAGACACTACATCAAATGCCTTGGGGAAAAATGAAGGAAGATGACCAGAGATATGTCATGAGCTCCAATGAGGACGTAGAAATGAAGGATGTTTCAGAAGAAGATGAGGAAGCGGAAGTGGTGGATGATCTGGAGGTTGGTAAAGGTAGGTTCACAATAAATTTTACATAAGCCCATCGCTCACTGGGCTGTCTGTAGAGTCTGACGAGGAAGACGATGAGGTACAAGAAGATGAAGAAGGCGGGCTGCCACCAGCTCTGAAAGGTGACTTTAATTCTCAACTCACTGTTGGGTACAAAGGAGACCGTTCATACGTCGTCCGCGGAAACAATATCGGCGTTTTCAGCCATTCATCTGACTCAGGTGTCAAGTACTATGCAACGATTAGCAATGTGACTACCCCGAAGGGCAAGAGCTTTAAACCACGAAATGTATGCCTTTTTCACAATCAAATTACGACTTTGACTCATACACTTTCCTCAGGTTATGTTACACGACCAAGACACAAAGATGGTTTTGATGAATCCGGGAGAGTCTAATTCTCTCTTCAGCCTAGATATCGAGCGCGCCAAGGTCGTAGAGGAATGGAAGGTCCATGAGGATATACCGGTTCTCAACATTGCCCCCGAAAACAAGTTTGCACAAACAACCAGAGAACAAACTTTAGTCGGGACATCTGGAAACGCCCTTTTCCGCATCGATCCTCGTATATCTGGAAACAAGCTCGTTGATAGCCAATATAAACAGTACGTCAGCAAGAATAAATTTTCCGGAGTCACTACGACAAGGGAAGGTAAACTGGCTGTGGCGAGTGAAAAGGGTGATATCCGACTATTTGATTCGATTGGAAAGAACGCCAAGACGGCGCTCCCACCACTCGGAGATCCTATCATTGGTATTGATGTCACTGCGGATGGAAGATACATCGTTGCAACGACCAAGACCTACTTGCTGCTCATCGATACCCTCATCGGTGAAGGACGATATGCTGGTCAGCTTGGGTTTGATCGTAGCTTCCCCGCAAATGCAAAACCGATGCCTCGGAGGTTACAATTACGTTCTGAGCATGTTGCTTATATGGGTCATAATATCTCATTTAGTCCTGCCCGGTGCGTAGGTTTCTTTGGCTGTTGACTCGTGTCTTGGCACGGTTGTTGAATTGGGTTCGGCCCTCTGTGTGATGTGGCATTCTGCTTGATGTAGATTCAATCAAGGTGAAGGACAGGAGGAAAACGCCATTGTAACATCCACAGGACAGTATGTCGTCGCGTGGGACTTTTCAAAGGTCAAGAAAGGGTATCTCGACAGATATGAGATTAAGAAGTATGAGGATCATGTTGTGCAAGATAATTTCAAGTTTGGGGATGACAAGGAAATTGTGGGTTTAATCTTTTTTTGGTCGTGCTTGTGACGGCTGACACCTTGATAGATTGTGGCTCTGGATAATAACGTGCTTGCGGTGAATAAGAACAAGCTTAGGAAGCCAACGAGGTATTCGCTAGCTGGTAACCAACTTTCTAGCCAGTCGAATATTGTAAATTCACCCTTCTAGGCGGTCATTTTGGATGGCATTCTAACTCATGCTTCTGCTGTTTTTTTTTGTATTTTCGTTACTAATTCTAAGAGTATGGTGTTTAATTACTGATCCGTGTACCTAAAGATCAGTGAGAATAGTAGGTAAACATCTCGGCTCCGCACCAAAACAATTCGCCAAATTATCATCTAATCAAGAAGACACTTCGGTGAGATGCAGACGGAGATCTAGCACTCAGAGATAGCTGGGGCTTCTTCGATCTGGGCGGTTCCGATGTAACTACGACTCGTTGATAATAGTACATTCTGATTTTTTCTTAAGCTCCTTGAGACTAGTGATTCTCGTTTGAGATCCATCTCTCGTATCAACGTAACGACCTATACCAAGATGCCAAGCCATCCGTGGAAGCATCAAACTTAGACCAAGGAGATTGGTCGTCCATAGCATAGGACTCCAACTCGCAAAGTCAAACTTTTGATCGCCTAGTGCCCAGAGCGTCACAGTCAGATGCAAGACATCACCGATGACAAGAGGGATGAATAGTGCTTGAACTATTTTTTCTTGTACAGCGAGGTTGTAAGAGAGGTGTTTGCGGACTGCAGTGAGAGTGAAACAGTTCATGATGCCGACGAGAGCGCAGACGTGCGCGAGTTGGACGATGGTGACTATAGTTGCGGGTGGGAGTACGTTGGGTGTTTGAATGCCATTTGGCCATGGTGCTTGAGCGTTGTGGGTCTAGTTGATGGCGTTTTGACTGTGTTCAAACAAAGATAAAGGTGGTGGCTTACGGAAATGGGATCGCTTGAGAGAAATGTTGATCAGTTGAGAGAAAGAAAGATCAGACTAGGCGACCATGATACGTACATGCAAGTTCCTATAAATCCTATTACGGTCAAGAAAGGCTCATACGCAGCGAACCAGAAATAATAAAAGTCGGGGATGGCAGATGAAGGTGCCATTGATGCATACGGGTAGGTACTGCAGAGAGGGACGATTAGAGAACGAACGAGAGGGTAGAGAGCGTGGACTAGGGCCTGTTCGACGAAATCGGTTCAGGGGGGAGAAGAGTACAACGAAGAGAATATTTATACATTCGCTTGATACCTCTCTTTTCTGTCAACGAACAATCATTGGTACTTGGTTCCTGGATGGGTGATCCGTTATCGTAAGCATATATACGTCTCCGGCGCCAATACATAAAACGGACGACTATAGACGTAACCCAGCCCTGAAGTGACTGTATTTGATCTACCTTTTCCCACGATCTAATCCCAACTTACATACTCGGTCTACTGGAAAACCAAGGCTAGTAGGTGGATGTGCTTGACCTTACGTTAGCCCAATGGCAAAGACCAAGATTGCTCTGCATAGTGTAGATGAAGGGTATAATGCCTGCAGGTGTGGTGGAGGCAAATATTTTTTTTCCTCCTCCATATACCAATGGGGGCTTCGCTTCTTTCTGACAATCTTGTCTCTGGTAGTTGAGATTGTAAATGAATTCATTCAAGAAAGAGAGGATTGGTTAGTGAGTATGTTAACTCGGTCCATGAGAGAGAGAATGTTCTAGAGCCAGAACTGGCTCAAGAGTTCTAGACACAGGTTTAACGTAGCGAAATGAAAAGAGAAAAGTCAACAGAGCCCTTGTATTCTGTAGTCCAACCTTAGAGACTATGCAGGTGATTAATCCATAGCAAATATAGATATAAGCCCCGAGGTCGCTCGCAGTACAAACAGTATCCTCCAACCGCAGTAAATATTTTATTTTACCTTTCGGACCCATTCCAGTAAAGTAAACCCTAAACCTGAAAGATCAATTGCCACGCTGACTGAACTGAGGGAGTGACAGTGGTCAACCGTATATACTTGCTAAGACGCGAGATCATCATCGATGATTCTGACCTACCGAGTTTCATGACAACCAGTACTCGCGTTGTCATGGAGTTGAAACTAAGAAACTAGACTCTCGAAGAACATGCATCATGTTTTGCACCAGATGTTTTTCCGTTCATCCTCGGAGAAACATCGCTGATCATTGATTTTTTTTAAAAAAAGGACTTGGTAAATGAAGAATCCATGCTTGGGAAGGTCATAAATGATGCTAAGGCATGAATTCATTTTTCTTTCCGAGGCCCCTATGCGACAGTCACTTTCAACAAATCTCACACCAGGATTGTGGCTTGGTGCGGGTATCGCCATCGTTAAGGTTGACAGCCCCCCAAATAAAATATATTTCAGGAGGCTAGACCGGTAGCATGCACGCGTACGTCTCATTAACTCTTGGCGGTCCATTAGTAGACTCTCCGGTAAGACAACAGTTTTGGACAACACATTGAGTCATCCATATTTCTGGAACAAAAAACGGATCCACTCTCAGGGTCTCACGCTTCTCCATGTCCGAAATATGTCCTAGTCACGCTACAGTCGATATTCGCGATGACGAGGAACACCACCGCCAGCGTAGTCAAGATGAAAACATAGAACTCTCGTCGATACACTCGACAGAAAGCCCACTAGCTGAAGCAGAAGGCATAAAATACAAAATATACCAACCATTCTCGATCCCTGTTGTCGCACTCCTGATCCCGTCATCTATCCTGGGCGTCCTTGCACGCCTCGGCCTTTTGGCTATGACGAGTTATGACGGGGAGTCAATATTTCCGCTGGCGTATGTCCAGGCGCTCGGGTGTTTGATCATGGGTTTTGGTCTGAGGTTGAAAGAACCTATCGGTCAGTTGTAAGTTAGCCCTTTGATCATGAAAGTACTTTTCTGAGACGTGGCTGGATATAGTTATGGACCGTTGTACACTGCTCTAACGACAGGTAAAGCTGACCGGAAGCGGTGACTCATGATCTCAAACAAGAGTTTTTAGGATTTTGTGGATCTCTGACCACATTCTCCAGCTGGCAATTGAATGTTTTCAACTCATGGATCAATGCCGGTAATTTCCATCGCAGTGGGTTTCACAGTGCAAGTCCTTTTTTTGAACAAGGCGCGGTGCTTGAATTCTCACCTGACAGATAGTTTATAGATGGGCTGGGAAAAACAGTTTTCACTTTCTCATTCTCGATTGCATCAGTATCTTTTGGATGGAACATTGCCAACCTAATTGCACCACATTTACCTGTGCTCAAGTACCCTAGTAAGCCAGTCCGATACGCTGTGACTGTGCTGTCTGTGTGCATGTATGCTGCGGTTTTTCCCACGTATTTCTGTATGTCGCCTCGAATTCGGCATAGTGCGACCGCTGCGCTTCTATTCGCGTTTCCAGGAACGTTGACCCGATATATTTTCTCGATATATCTGAATCCACGCATTGAGGCATTGCCTCTTGGAACTCTGTCTGCAAATTTGTTTGGAACTGGGCTGTTGGGGATGTTCCATGTTTTGCAAAGTCTGCAGGATCCTATATCATGGAGTGCTTGCTCGCTCTTGCAAGGGCTAGGAGATGGGTATTGTGGCTGTCTCACTACGATCAGTACGTTTGCAGCAGAAATGCGAGGGTCGAGGTGGACCAGAGCCGTGTGGTATGGAGCAATAAGTTGGGGATGTGGGCAGATAATTTTACTGCTGATCCTTGGATCGTCAATGTGGGCTGGAGGAGTATCAAAAACGATGACTTGTAATTATGTGTACTTGGAATAACCTGTATGACATAAAGGCAGATCGATCGGAGTTTTAAATGGAAATTGGTGTTGGCATTGGTTGCGACCGAGTGCGTGGTTAGTTCATTGCATTTACGGCAATCGGAACTACCTTAGATGCAACAGCACCCAATGGATGACGAGGAGCAGGTCAGCGCCCCCGGGGAGGGTGATGAGATCATGGAGGAACCCGAAGACCAGGAAGATGGTTACAGTTGAGTTTACCCTACAGTCCTTCTTTCCCTCATCTGCCCGCTGACGATGAGAATCTTTGCAGCTTCTTCAACCCCTACATCGACACTGACCTGGATCAGCTGGTTTTGCTCTCTACCTGGCCACGAATACTTCTGCGAAGTGACTGAAGAATTTATTGAGGATGACTTCAATCTCACAGGACTCAATAATATGGTGCCGTTCTGGAAGGAGGCGATGGAAATGGTATTAGATGTCGATCCAGGTGTGGACAGGATCAATTTTTCCTGGGTTTTACACGTGTAATGACCTCCCTATGGCTCTCTCAGATGAAGATGAATCCAAAATACCGGATGTCTCTATCGTAGAGTCATCTGCGGAAATGTTATATGGACTCGTACACCAACGTTTCATTTTGACCCGGGCAGGTCTACAAGCCATGGCAAGTCTTGGTCAGACTGAAGTCCAGTTGATTGGCTTATTGAAAGTAACAGCTGGATAAATACGATGGTGGTGTCTTTGGGATTTGTCCTCGCGTTTACTGTTCGGGGACCAGTATTGTCCCTTGTGGTCGTTCAGACATTCCGGGACTTGACACTGTCAAGTTGTTCTGTCCCAACTGTAACGACCTGTATGTGCCGCCCAGTAGCCGATTCCAAGGAGTAGATGGTATATTGGACTCTGATGTACAATGGATTACTTTGGCTAACTATGAGCGAGCAGGGGCATTCTTTGGAACTACATTTCCGCATCTATTTTTCCAGACCTATCGTGAACTAGCGCCCGCACCATTCTGGCGACCACCACAAGCGGGTGAAACGCCGTCGTCTCCACGGAGCTCACAAGGAAGTAATCAACGAAACTCACCATTCGTGAATCCGAATCCGAATGGGGGGCAGAAGCGTGCGGCAGGATACGTGTACGTACCGCGGATCTATGGATTCAAGGTAAGCGAGAGGGCGAAGAGTGGACCGAGAATGCAGTGGCTGCGGTTGAGGCCTGAAGACCCGGAGGATTTAGATGCTGTTGACTGGCGAGGAAGGTGGATTGACGATGGAGATGATGGGTATGATGATGATCTGGAGGATGTGGATAGACCTATGGAGGACTTTGATCCAGTAGGTTTATAGTAGAGTAATTGTTCTCGATGGGCGCTGACGGTGGGCAGGATGCCATGGACGGAGAGGAGGAGGAGGAGGAGGAGGAAGAAGAAGAAGACGGTGGCAGTATGCAAGGGCAGCAGCGGCCCGTCTCGCCGATCCAGGAAAAGAGCGCGCAGGTGGCACGCTCGTGGGTTCCGAGATCTGAGATCTGAGATCTGGGTGGAAGTTTGATACTTTGCAAAATAAAACCATGTGACCGTGGGATGAACTGTATAGCACCAGATCGGCTGAATTGCGGAATCCTCCTCGACGCAACACCAGACAACCGTCAAGAATATGGTTCGCAGCAGTGAGTGTTGTTATCAGTTCTGGTTGTATCGGACACACATCCCACCATGTAGATCTTCGTTACGGACTCAATAAGGGTCATCCCACAACGGCCATCAGCCAGGCCCCTCGGCCAAGCCATCGCAAGGGTGTACAGTCGACCAAGACCAAGTTTGTTCGGGCTGTGGTCCGTGAGGTTGCTGGATACTCGCCCTACGAGCGTCGGGCATTGGAGTTGCTTAGGAATTCCCGGGTAAGAACCTGAGCGGCATTCTGATTCCGAAAGCTGATCTTGTGCAGGACAAGAAGGCCCGGAAGTTGGTGAAAAAGAGGGTATGTGTTGTGATGATTATTCCACATTGATTGCTAATGGACCGTGTAGCTCGGAACATTGCTCCGTTCAAAACGTAAGCTGGAGGAGCTTACGGAGGTGATTCAGGAGAGCAGAAGAGCACACTAGCTAGATAGCGTGATATGGAATGACACAATAAACTCGTGGGAAAATAATGCTTAGTCATAAGACCGAGCTGTATGGCTCCATCACATTACTCCATATTCCCTCTCCTCCTTCTCCCATGCTTCTTGTTGTCGCCTCCCGCATCCTCCACTTCCTCAATGTCAACCACGACGACGACGACGACGATGTCCATCGCTCATGGTCTCCGCCTCCCTCTCCCCGCCCTGGCGCAGACGACCTCATCCTCCCCCTCTCTGCCTCCTCCCAAAAAACCACCTTCTCCGAAACAATTCCCCATTTTCCTCCTGTAAATGCCTCCATTGTCCTCGTCATCTGTCTACTTCCCATCTCCACCGCTCTCGTCTTCTATTGCATGTCCACCCTTCCCATCTCTCTCGCCTGGCCTCGTACCATCGACGATGTCGCCCAGCTAGGCCGAGAACTTACAGCTTACACACAATCCGGCTCCTGGCCCCTTCTTCATGTCATGGGTGTCATGGCTATTTCTGCTGTGTGGAAGCATGCCTGGTCTATTCCTGGGAGCGTCATATGGGTGAGTCTATCGTTTTTTTCTTCCTCCTTCTCCGATCATGCTCACATTTCCTAAAGAACGTCTTGGCCGGTGCTCTCTTCTCCCCTGCCCTCGCCACTCTCTTCCTCACCCTACTGACCACTCTCGGCTCTCTCTGTGCCACACTCCTCTCAACCCCGCTTTCTCCTTTCCTCACCCATCTGTTTCCTCGAGCCCTCGATTTGGCACGAGCGGCCCTCAGTGGAGACTCTGAACTCGATCAAGATTCTCCTTGTACCGATTCCTCAAAACCAAAAAAATCCGCTTGGGTTCGACTTTCCGTTTTGCGTCTCGTCGGCGTTGTCCCGTGGTCGGCCATCAACATAGCTTGTGGTGTCTGCAACGTATCTCTCACAGATTGTCTGCTGGGCAGCTTCATTGGCTGTTTGCCTTGGACAGCTGTCACGTGCCAGGTAAGACCCGAGTCGACGACACCGAGTTTTCAATCAAACTGATGCATCTCCGCACTAGATTGGCGATATCCTTCAGACAGTCGCCTCCAGCCCCTCTCCCACCCCCGAATCCATCTCCTCCCTTCTCGTCAGCCCTCGTCTCATTCTAAAACTCGTGTTCCTCTCTTTCCTCTCTCTGGCTCCTATTCTTGCCCGAGACCGTCTTCGAATCATGATCCACCCATCCCCCGCACGCCAATCATCTGACGACAAATCTTCACTTCGACAAAAATGGACACGAGACTTACGTTCTAAGATCCGCTTGGCCTCTAGAACCCGATCACGCGATCGCACGCCTTCGACCGAGCTTAATGTTCTCATTCAGAAGAAACGCGCCCTTGATCCTTCACATTCCTGAACCCCTGTTTGCAATACTAACCACATTTAGGATATTCATTGCCCTCCCCTTCATGAATTATCATATTTATTTCCCTCCCATGCCATCTCATGACTTTTTCTTACCTTTTTTTTTCTTCGATTGTCCTACATGATCCATCCAACTATTTTCCCTAATGACCTCTCATGATTAATGGTTCAGCCCTGCTCTGTCTCCTGGATTTGCACATCAACAACTCCCATTGCATGGCTTCACGTCGTTTCATAATTCTGGGGGATTTGATCCCTGTAATTGTTCTTTCGCCATGTTAATCACCTGGTTACATGTAGTTCGTGACAACTTGCTTGTTTGGCTAGATTGTTACACTTTGGTATATTATAAATAGGAAGTACTACTAGATTTTCTGCCATTGCAATAAATGAGCTTGTATACCCACACTTCGACAGGATACAGCCGATGACTAGAGCAGAGTATTGCGAATAAGGAATCAAAGGAAAGGTACTGGCGAACCAATCCGCTGTATGTTACATCACTGACGGTTCGCTGATGACTAGTTAAATATGTTGATAGCGATAATGATTGGGCGGGTCTTTAAACTCCCAGCCTGTGTATAAGAGAGAATCATGAGTCAATATGCAGCAAAGAAAGCGCAGGCCAACTCACCTTCGTTTGCTGTGTTCATAAACCACATATGATATTGACACAGCAGGAACAACCTAAGGAGCGTCACGATCAATAACCATAGTGACTCAAGTCACACGTAACTCACCTTTGCCAATGTAGGGAATAGGCCACGATAAAATCCTCTCCAACCATCCCTCTCCCATGTTTGTATTGTCACATCCCATACTCCTGTATACCTCTGCGGATGCCCTGGCGACCCTGATGCCTGTAGTCGTGTACGTACAAGATTAAGAGGATATACACTCGTCGCTCCCACACTCCCCGATATACTTCCAAAAGCGAGCAAGGCCAGAACACCTGGTTCATCCTTACCAGTTGATCTGAGGTAAGCCAGTTTCAGTGCTTCAAAGGTACTCATGTCGATCGCTGAGTAGCTAAAAGAAAATTAACGTGGAGGATTGACAAGAATTTGAAAGCACGCAACGTACGGGAATACACCAGTCAGACCAACCTAGAGAAGTTATAAGAGGCGTGCATATGACACAAATGAAAGGCTTACTGTCAGGCCACGGTAGTAGGCACGCACACCACCCATGGAGTAGAGTTGACGCATTGCTTGGGCAAAGCTCCGTTTGATACCGGTGTTGCTCATCATTTGAGTCTGTCATTGTATGTAATTAGCCTTGATTATTCCAGAAATAAATGGACTCACTTTAAGCGTCTCCAGTGGATATATACCTTTCATATAGGAGAACGGTTACACCGGCCATTATGAGAGAAATTTAATAACCCACTTAGTTGACTCGTAATTCCTCCGAACCCACCAGAGAGAAACCAGCTCACACTGCTAATTTCCCGTGGATCATCAACGTTGTCCACATATTTAGCAAAAGCACGTTTCTGAAATAAGAAACGTAAGGAAGAGACCAGGATGCAAGATGCATTGCACTTGCCGCTGATTCATAAGAAAAGAACTTTATAGCCGACTCAGGAAATATCTTCATTACTGAAAGTCCATTGCCAGTCCAAAAGGCCAAGACACCTCCTTCCGAATATATACGTGCTACTGCATTTCCAATGGCCTTGGCACCACCTGCATTGCCAATGGCTGATACACCATCCAAATTAGATGATCGCGTAATCAAAAATACTTTGAGTCGATCGAACGGAGCCGTGCATGTGCGTGAGACTGATCAAGGAGTCATGAATTCCTGATATGGGTCACAAATTGGAACACACACCAGCACCTGCAATGCCTCCAGCAAGAAGAAATCGAAGAGAAGCATGGCGTTCGAGAAGACTTTGGTGTCCTTCTTCTTCTGCACATGCTGCTGAGCCCTGATCGCTGCTAGATTGTGGCTGAGCGGAGGAAGACATTGGAGAAGTAGAAGTAGATAGGTTGATAGCATTGATGTTGTTATATTGGTGCAATACGGAGTCTAGAGGTTTGTTCTCAGCACTGAGGCTAACGTCACCTGATAAGAACAGCTCTGAGCAAGTTGCACATTATAAGTGCTTACTGACCTTCCATGGTGACCCGAGCAGGTCCACAGCCGTTATAGCCCATATATCGTGATACTTCATAGTACCTATAGATTTCATCTGGAGAGGCTCTTCGTGGTAGAAGAAGCAGGAAATTTCGGAACTCGGTGAATGTGATGAGGCGCGGGTCGAGTGATGTGGCCATGAAAGACATGAATTCAGACAAAGTCTCGGGAGACACTTTGATTCCTGAGCAGACGACAGCGATAAATGATTGGTGCAGAACCTGATTTTTGACTAACAAGCTGGCAGTAAGGGGGGCACATACCAGATCTGTAGAGGGCAGAGCAGAGCTCGTCTGCATCTAAAATCCCGTTTCGATCCAAATCCAGCTCCTGGAAAACAAACCAAAGTTCTGCACATAGTAGTTATGAGCGATAACGGTGGTGGATGGATGGACTTGCCTACTTCTTTCGCTTCAGCATATTCCTTAAACTCGTCCCATTTTACTCTTTGTACTCTTCCTCTATCTTTGGAGCCCCTGCAGCGAACCAGCAGCTCATCGTCATACATGGCACGTATGGACTCTGCCTTCTCGTAAGTCAGCCCCTTGGGTTCCAGTGGTCTCGGCACACTGGCACTGGATGTGCATGCCCTTGGCTGAGGTAAAGGTGGCAAACGAATCCAAAGGGCTTGAAGGCGCCTTTTCCTATTTTCTCGTCCTTCAGACTTTCGAAACTCTTCCAGGGAATGAGTTTGCTTGGGAAGGTCGTAAGTAGGTTTCCCAGTAACGTCCGATGACAATCTGGAGGAAGAAAAAGACTCCTGGGGTCGGTGAATATCGGGTGAGTCTGTCGACATGGTGGATGAGATAGAGGTTTATGACGGGGAAGGAGAGACCCGCTCTCAGACGTGCATCCTCTTTGTTGTAGAATAACAGATGTCGACACTCTCAGTAACTCTCCTCTGCAATTCTAACATGTTTACTTTTGCTTGTCCAACCACTACATAATACTTACTACAGTCATATACATACAGATATATTTCAAACTTACAAACAACATCCTCGCAGGGCATGTTTCGAGTGCATTTTGAGCGACCACACCCACATCCCCATTCTGCCCCAGAACGATGAATGGACAAACTCAAACTCGTCAGGCTCAGGTTCTTGCACTCCTCCATCCCTAATCTCTTTCTGTGACATTGTAGGCAACACAGGGAAACCCTGGTGGTCTTCGGTCGTCGTAACCAGAGTCGCCCCACCTGACCATGCCTCGGAAGCCCCGAGGGAAAACTGCGTTCTTTCTGTCATGCATGATCTCATGGATTCTGCACGAAGGGCTCTTGATGCTCGCGGCCCATGCAACTGTTGCCTCTCGTAGTATGTGTCTGACGAATGGGTCCTGTCATACTGACTATGTATCGACGTTGATACCCTCTTACGACCGCGATCATGGAGTATTGTGGTTGTGTAACCTTTGCTGTACCTTCGATTCTCGGTCTGCCTTGGTGGAGTCGGAGGACGATACGGCTGAGAAATTTGATATGTCAACCATAGCTGTCCCTGGAATCAAACTGACTGAATACCTGAGAGCGTGCATAGGCTTGGCGACTCTGTTGACTGGATGACCGACGCGTGGACCTCGTATTTGAAACGCAGGAAATATTGGTATTCTCGGAATCTGAACAATAGTTAAGGCTACTCAGAGCACCAGATGAGGTGGTGCGAGCCTTGTCAGGCATAGGTTGGGTTTACATCAACAGTGATAACCACAGCTTCGAATTACCTTTGAAGCTTGTCGTGCTAATGGAAGAGATTCAACGTTGGTACTTCGAGAACAAGTCAAGGGTCTTGCTGTGGCTTGCTTGCTCGCCGGCACAGCTGGCAGTGGTTTTTCTTCGCTAGATTCTGGACGATTCGGCTTAACCGACGGAATTAGAACGACGTGAGCAACGATTCACATGTGGTGGCCATGGGAATACCTGTTTTACTCTGTTGGATGCAAGAAAAGACGGACATCTGGGATTCGGGGCGGGAGAGGTTGGGGGAGAAGGAACATAGACTGGCGCAGGTTTGCGGTAGCTCATGTTGCGATGCATATCGTCGGCACCTTGGAGTCAGGCAGAGGTGAATCAATGTCAAGAATGCTCTCCAACGATAGACTGGAAGCTTGAAGAGTCAGTGACACATTAACTCTTGCAAGAAGTGTTTTTATTGTTGTAATAAAGCTTGACCCTCGGGCACGTTGCAGCCACGCCCTGTCACGGCTCAAGTTATTCAACAATGGACTATCCCGAAATTGAGGGACACACCGCTGGAGGCTGTGGGCAGTACGATTACAGAGTGCTCATCCAAAGGGTCTGAAGGCGTCCAGATGGAGCCACAGTGCCAAGCATCCTACCGAGACGAGGAGCACGGAGCGCTGACAATATAATACATGATGTACAATCGATAGTAACTCAGTGGATACAGCTGAGGAAGATCGCTCACAGGAACACGGGGACAACCCGAGGCAAGTACTCAACCCCTATCAACCTACACAGCCATGACTTCCCGGTAAACTTCTCGCGTTTTCGATGCCTTGAAAGTCTCTTGATCGCAGTGTCGGGCAGAGTCGTGCCACGCCGTCTCTCAATGAACTCCTTGGCCTTTTTCAATCCATTGGCCGACTTAGCAGTGAAGGTCATCCTCTATTCTTCCCGAATTGGGTACTATCGCCGCCAATCAAAAGTAGTTTCCAAAAAGGAAAAGAAAGCAAACATTCAGGCAATGAACTGCCGAGTCTTCGCCCACGCCACACTAACCTTTCTTCTTTTCCGAGCCACTTGAGGGTGAAAATGCCCAATCCTGTTCTTAGTCGAGGGGGTGTCCGTAATACCCCGCAGTCTCTTCGTGGCCATGGCCATGATACTCCCCTTCAACATGCTGCCACTCATAGAAGTCATATCACTACAGTAGGCGTGAGGCGCCCTGGCTTCGGTAAGGCTGGAAAACCCATGCAAGTTACTGCCAATCTCTTCAAAACGACCATTCCTGACTGCGTTATTTATCAATACGATGGTTCGTCTTCTTGTATATATACGTTTTCCCATTGGATCTTAGTGTGATCTTGTAGTTGGTACGACTTTCTTCCTTCAGAAGGCTGCACTCGGACTCACATAGCTTTAGTCATCTCGGCAGATCAAAAGAGAGTTCCGGCACGGTTGAATATGCCACTCATCCAAGAGTTACAGAGCCACACCGCTCCTGAAGTGTTTTCACCACGCGCTGCATATGATGGATATAAAAACTTGTACTCCGTGATAAAATTACCTTTACGCAAAGACGATACAGAGGAGGTGCATAGTTGACTTCTCGCTAACTTTTTTTTCTCATGAATTGTATCAGTTTCAGGTCACCTACCCGCGAGCCACGCCTGGAAATAAGCAACCGAAGCCCATCAACATCAGACTTACCAAAGTAGGCGAGATCAATCCAGAGTCTGTTCTATTATCTTTTTCACTCCTCTCAATGACTGATTTATCATTGCAGAGCTCTTCGCCGCTTCATTGAAGGTAGACAATCATACGATAGTGCTGCTACAACAGCCATCTCTGTGAGTGACTGAATATCTTCCTGTACAAACAATTTTGACAGCCAGTCGAGGCTATGAATGTGGCCGCTCGCATGGAGCCCTCTATGAGATATTCATACAATGTCCGTTCATTCTTCATCGAAGATGATCAGGACGCGCGGACCGGTGACTTGAGGAATGGCCTCCGACTGTGGCATGGATACTTCCAGTCCGTCCGTCCCGCTGGTAATTCCATAATGATTAATTTCGACATAACAACTGGAGTCGTTTTCGAAGGCGGGCCTCTCATTGATCTTTGTTTGAAACACTTACATGCCAATGATATCAAGGCACTTGTCCCTCGACCGGATGGGATGTTTCATGATCGCGAACGTCACGGTTTACAACATTTCATGCATGGGCTTCGTGTTCATACCGTTGGGCAGTATATCCCTCGTGTAGTTCGGAAGTTCACCGATTCGGGAGCAAAAAAAACCATCCACAAATGCACCGGAAAGACCATTGCTCAATATTACCACGAAATCACCGGTCAACCCCTCCGATATCCCCACGTGATATGCGTAGAGGTACGTCAATATCACTTGAGAAAATTATAATGTTGACAATATTCACGCAGGTAGGACATGGAGCATTGGTTCCTCTCGAGTTGTGCGCTGTCATCAAGGGTCAGTTCGCACGACGGCAGGTTCCTCCACAAAGTGCTCGGGACATGGTCAGATTTGCCTCAAAGAAGCCCGATCAGCGTCTTGAAAAGATCAGGGATGCGCCGCATGTAAGTGCTGACGGTTTTCCGCATCCCAAGAACTGACATGCTCTCGCTCAGAAACTTCACTGGACTACATCCACCTACATTAAGAATTTCGGACTCAGCGTCAACCCGGAGGGTCCCGTTACCCTCCAAGCAAGGGTTCTGGACCCTCCTTCTCTTACAATAAAGGAGGCAGATAGGAGAGGGGCTATCATGTCGGGATCATTTGTAAGCATGAACATAATTCTCTGGGATTCTTCATCTTATATCGAGATTTCAGGTTCCTATGAAAGGGATTTGGAACATGTTGGTATCATCTCCTGACCTGACTGATGGGCTGATGGGCATCTCACCAGAGACAAGAAGAGATTCTTTGCTCCCGTGCCAAAAATCGCTCCAGTGGCCATATTCACACTTGAATCTACAGAGAAGTTCAATATCAATGACGCTAACGCCTGCTTCATCGTTTTGCGTTCCGTTCTGAACGATCTTGGTATGACCACCAGATTTCAGTTATACTTCCTCTCTTATCTATGTGGAAGGGATATCTATGCCAGCAGAGATGCCATTGAAAAGGCCTGGAAATCCTCAGGGAGACTTGATTAGAGACTTGACTAATTTTGTTGAAACCGTCAGGCAGAAGCGAGGCGCTTCTCCTCAGCTTATCATTGTGATTCTACCTGAGTTGGGTAATGAGCTATACGCATCTGTCAAATAGCAAGTTCCTTTCTTTTTGTATGCTTAACGATACATATCTCATGAAATTTTCTTCCTTCAAGTTTTGGTGATGTGCATGTATGTTGCTCTTCTCCTGTTTGCTTCCCGCTCTTTGAGATGCACATTAGGCAGGAATCGTGACCCAATGTATGAAAGCTTCAAAGTGCAAGGTCGAGAACCCAGCTTCTTACAGCCTCCGACGACCGTGCAAACCACCAGGTAATATCATCCGTTATTATTCCAACGTGGCGCTCAAGTAATGTTGTTCAACCCTTCCTCCAACTTTACTCTGACACCCATGCACAGGATCAATGCCAAGCTCGGGGGGGTTAATATGACTCTTAGCCCTGGAGGGGCGAATGCTATCATTGATCCGTCCAATCCTGTGATCGTCATGGGTAAGTCAGACCCGGTTCGCAGTGATCACTAGCGTTAATAACCGTTTCAGGTGCTGACGTCGTCCATCCTGCTCCTGGAGTTATAGGACCACCATCGTACACGGCCCTGGTCGGGAATACCGATCTTAATATAACTAAATTTGTTGCCGGTGCGTATCAACGATGAGCACAATGAAAAGTTGCTCTCGCTAACAATGTTCGATAAAGAAACCCGAGTCCAAGATTCTGGAACTGAAATCATCCAAGAACTAAGGCCGATGGCAGTTGTTAGTCTTCGGTTCTTCATGGGAATTCATTCTCAAAAAAGTCGTTATTCCAGAATATCCTGAAGAAGTGGAAAATGAACTGTCAAGGCGGCGATAGGTCGAGTAAAGTTCGTTTGCTGCTCTACAGAGGTAAGTTTATCACCAGAAAAAAATACGCAACCCATGAACGGCAGTGGCAGATGGTGTCTCCGAGGGTCAATTTCCCAAGGTGTTGGAGAAAGGTGAGTATCATGCTGAATGGAAGAGTGGTGGTCTTTCCTGAATGAGAGTCTAGAGCTGTCTGCATTGAAAGGTGTGATCGGTATCTCGGTGTCCACCGGTGTATTTCTTATGTATCTCTTACTGTATCCATCCAGAAGCACTCCAGGAAGCCAAGATTATCGCAAAGATCACATTCATTGTCGTTGGGAAGCGCCATCACGTACGGTCAGTAGAAACTGCAGTCTTTGCATAGCCCCTTACCAGGAGGGTTTCCAGATTTTTCCCGGGGCAGAATGAACAAGACATTATTAATGGAAATTGCCCACCTGGAACGGTAGTAGACCAGGGTGTCGGTCATCCCCTCGAGTTCGATTTCTATCTCTACGGTCATGCTGGAATTTTGGGAACAAGCCGACCAGCTCATTATTCAGTAAGTCGGACTCGTCGTTCTCATGCTTCAGTTGGTCATTCGCACAGGTCCTCTATGACGTAGGTCTCCCCCCTTACATCACTCGAGAGATGTTTTGAAAAATAGAAACGAACCATCAGGATAACGGATTCACGTAAGCTGGGTCCGAGGACAAGACTTAGTTTGACTGATACTCTATATCTAGCCCCGATGCCTTGCAAAAATTTACGTACCATCTTTGTTATATCTATACCAGAGCAACGCGAGCCGTGTCAATCCCGGCTCCGATTTATTGTGGGTAATTGTAAAAGCTATGTAAATAAACTGTCCTAACTCCGTTTAATAGATGCCAGTATTGTCTGCTCTCGTGCAAAGAACCACTATAATCCCAATGAAAAGGTTCCGGAGGCAGATCCCAATCTGGCTGACAAGGCGGACAGGGGATCTTGAGTATCATAAAGCTGCATTTAAACGTTTGCATCACGAAATGGAGGACTCGATGTATTTCTTGGTAGGCGCCCTACGTTATAACGCAGTGAATGACCTGCGTTTATAGTGATGCGTTTAAACATGCTAACAAGCAGTAGTACAAATCATCCGGATTTACACACTAATTGCCGTAATCATGAGGTAGAGAGCTAATTATACATATTCAATCGAGAAAACCACTATTTACGAGTATCTCTGGTGAGCTGCCACATTCCAACGTTCAGGTATGTGGCATAGCTGAGCCAGGCACAGTATGGCAGCAGCAAATAGGTTGTTTTTGCGTTGGTGGGCCTATGAAATAATTTCTTTGATGGAGGGTCAGATCATAATTTTACTTGGAAGACGGGATATCATGACGAACCGTCATATAGAAGGTTGTACCCGTCAATAAGATGCTATCCAAGAGAGCAAGAGTAATCTACACAAATCATGAACCGAGACAATGTTCTTGCATAGAAAATGCCTACCCTTTTGCCTTCAAAGAAAAGGGGAGACCACAAGTAGTTCAGGCCGAGCTGACCGTAATAAAGAGCTAAACCGAGCGAGAGGTCGTTTCTAATTACAACCTCAGTGGAAATAGAAGTGAGCCTAATGAGCCACCAACCTATCCAATATATATTCCGCAGAGTCCAGCGATTTGACGGCAATGTGGGATGCACACCCCATCGCTTCGCATACTTCTTGGAATCGTCAACGCAACTTATTGAGTCGAAGCGACGAACCTAAATATAGCGAACTCCACACGAATGGGAATACCTCACGAGGAGGCCTTAAGGGAGGGGAAGGGAGGCTCTGACGAAAAATAGTACATAAACGAGAACCACCACAAGGACAGCGGACAGACGTGATACCACTTGCTGTTAGCTTCTTTAGAAGCCGGCGAGCCGCTAAGAAAACCAAGAGCTAAAGGCAAGCCCAAGGCAGTGACTGGGTTACGGGGAATTGCAAGAAGAATATTCGGAACGTGAACAATAGACATGGTGCAAGAAAAAATGGATGATCCTGATTTTTGCGGCAAATAGGCTTCACAGGGGATGAATGACGATACGATGACGATGACGATGATGTCACATTTCATTGTGTCATCAGCGACGCACGCACCAGAGCATTCAACCTAGCACTCATAATCAGACATAGTTCATTGCGGTAATAGTTGAGCTTTCCTCAGGGAACTTTAATATTGAATATCATAGCCAATTTTCTCATCATAAGATGAAAGAAAACTCCAAGGGTGTCATTATTTGGATATGATACATAACGCACGGCTAATCAGAAACATGAGAAAAAGGCCCTGCCAGGGATCGAACCTGGGTTTCAAGAATATTGAGATCAGAATCTTGAGTGATAACCACTACACTACAGAGCCGATACATATTTATTCTTACATGATTATAGATAAGCAAAGGTTATTTCATATTTGAAGATGATACTAATCTTCTTATCTTCTCAAGTCCAAGATGTCTGCGTTCCTACCTCTGCTAGACGAGGCAGGCGATCAGGCGTTGTTCGATGCGCTAGGTCGTCTGGGACCCATTATCACTTATCCTCAAAACTCGCCACAACAACTTCCTGACCACACCTTCTACCTGGTTGATCAGCAGACGTCGATCACTGCTGTCCAAGTCGCCGACTGGCTGGATGCCGGGGTAGAGAAAGTCATCTTGCCACTTTCTCTGGTGACAGAAATAATCAATGTCATTCCAGCAGATCGGCTTATCCTCCTCTTGGACGTTGGTAGCATCAGTGCAGTGTCAGATAGAATTCGTGGCGGTGTTTCCGGAGTAGTATTGAAGACATCAACTGTGGACAGTCATCTCATCTCATCAACGTCCAGCTTTTTCTCCGGCTCATCAATATATCTTCTTCTTGATTCTGTTGTTACCCCAACAGTCCAAACTATTCGCACCATTTCAAGTGCTGGGGCAACCCTTATTATTCCCTTTTCCAATCTGACTTTGCAGCCGACCTCAAAATTGCGGCTTAACGTTGCTGATGCTTTCCTCTCTATCATCACCTCAGACAGGCCTGATCAACTATTCCCCACCGTCGTTTCCACACAATCCGGTCATACCCTCGGTCTTGTCTACTCTTCCGTGGAGTCTGTGCGGGAGAGTATCTTTTCTGGCAAGGGTGTTTATCAATCGCGGAAACACGGGCTTTGGCGCAAGGGTGAAATTTCAGGTGCCACCCAGGATATTGTCAGCATTCGCTTGGATTGTGATTCAGACTGCCTGGGGTATCGTGTCATCCAACATGGCACGGGATTCTGCCATCTTAACCGCCTCTCTTGCTTTGGATCCCCGAGTGGATTTACAGCTCTCGAGAGCACCCTCAAGAAGCGCTTGGAGGGCGCTCCCCCTGGATCATACACGAAACGTTTGTTTGATGACCCTGAATTACTTCATTCCAAAATCATGGAGGAGGCCGACGAACTTTGTCATGCAAGCTCTCCAGAGGAAGTCGCCTTTGAGGCGGCAGACCTGTTTTATTTTACTTTGACAAAATGTGTTGCTGCAGGAGTCAGCATCGCAGACATCGAGCATTCACTTGACATGAAGGCGAAGAAAGTTTCACGGAGGCCTGGAAATGCCAAACCTCAATGGACGACACCTTCAACGCACAAGGTGTCGTCTGCTATTGTGGACGGTGATAATGATCCCATCCGAATGCGCACATCCGATCTCGCATCCATTCAATCCACGGAGCGTGCGCAATTGCTTCGTAGACCCGTCCTCAAATCGGATGAAATGATAAACAAAGTGAAGCCTATCGTAGATCAGGTCCGCCAGAACGGAGACAGGGCACTGTTAGAATTGACTGCCAAATTTGACAAAGTGCAGCTTGTATCTACAGTTGTGTTCCCCCCGTTTACTCCCGAATCAGTGCAACTAGACGAAGAAGTTCGTAAAGCTATTGACGTTGCTTACTCCAACATCCGCAAATTCCACGAGGCCCAATCTGACAAGTCTGCATTAGTGGTTGAGACAATGCCTGGCGTGGTCTGCTCACGTTTCGCTCGGCCTATTGTTCGCGTCGGTCTGTATGTGCCAGGTGGCACAGCTATCCTTCCTTCAACAGCTCTGATGCTTGGTATACCGGCTCAGGTTGCTGGATGCAGGGAGATTGTGTTGGCTACACCTCCCCGGCCAGATGGGAGCATTTCTCCGGAAGTCATGTATGTTGCCAAACTTGTTGGAGCATCTGCTATCTTGAAGGCTGGGGGTGCCCAAGCTGTGGCTGCCATGGCATATGGGACAGAAACATGTCCAAAGGTCGACAAGATCTTTGGCCCAGGAAACCAATGGGTCACAGCCGCAAAAATGTTGGTTCAAAACGACACTGATGCACTCGTGTCCATCGACATGCCTGCAGGCCCATCCGAAGTCTTGGTAAGTTAGTGCTACTCTCATAAATCCTAATGGAATCAATGAAATTGTTAACGAAATGACTTGTGTCAGGTTATTGCAGACCATACTGCCAACCCTGCCTTCGTAGCAGCAGACCTCCTGTCTCAGGCAGAACACGGGATTGATTCACAGGTTGTCCTTGTCGCAGTCAATCTCACAGCAGACCACATGGTTTCAATCGAGAAAGAAGTTGACCAACAAGCTCATGCTCTGGAACGGGTCAATATCGTGCGTCAATCTGTTTCAAAAAGTCTTATCATCAAGGCAAGGGATGTAGAGGAGGCGATAGCATTTTCAAACGATTATGCCCCTGAACATCTCATCCTCCACCTTGAAAACGCGAAAGACAAGGTCTCTCTGATCGAGAATGCAGGAAGCGTCTTTGTCGGCCCTTATACTCCGGAGAGGTAAGTTTCGTTTTAATCGGCCCGACGTAATGCCTTCTCATGAAGATGGTTATAGCTGTGGTGACTATGCATCTGGAACAAATCACACTCTCCCTACCAATGGATATGCCAGGCAATTTAGTGGTGTCAATACACAGTCATACCAAAAGCATATCACTTCACAAGAAATCACAACCTTGGGCCTTAAGGGGCTAGGACCTGTAGTTGCCACACTTGCAGACTGCGAGGGGTTGCAGGCACACGCAAATGCCGTTAGGATTCGTCTGAATACCTTCCAGCAGTGACAGTGTACTGAAAAATCATGGGGTCGGAAGAATAGTAGATTACAATATCTAGGAAACCGTCTGAAAAGCCATATAAACGAAGATGAAGGCGCCTCTAAGAAATAGTACCCGCTACTAACTCCCAGACAAGATAAATATTACTAGTTAGTACGGTAAAGTGCTCGCTTTGCGACCTTGACAATTAGAGGGGTATCGGGGAATGACAGATTCTCGAGATTTGTTGCATACTAAAAATAGATTGAAGTGATCGTCCTGGAGGAAATTGTACGTCTACTTACCGGTGTTGGAACATCAGCGCCAGTGATACGTTCAACAGGAGCATCCAAGTAATCAAAAGCCTCACTCTCAATAATCTGAGCGCAAATTTCACTACCGACACCAAAGGCAGGGAAGCCGCCCTCAACAATGAGAAGCCTAGCAATTCTGTGAGTAAGACGCCATTGACACACTGCAAAAGTTTACCTGTTGGTCTTCTTGACCGACTTCTTGATGGTTTCAATGTCGAGCGGACGAATGCTACGAAGGTTGATAACTTCAGCTTTGATCCCCTCCTTAGCCAGGATATCAGCAGCCTCGATACTATGGGTGACCATTTTGCTATGAGCAACTATTGTGACATCGCTGCCTGCCCGCTCAATCTTTGCTTTTCCGATGGGTAAAAGGAAATTGTCCGACATTGCCTCTTGGGACATGGGGAAGGAAACACCATACATCATTTCATTCTCAAGGAAAACAGTAGGGTTAGGATCTCGGATAGCAGTCTAATTGAATGTGTTAGCAATCCATCAACAGTCATAGTGACAGGGCACTTGCTTTGAGCAGGCCCTTGCAATCCTCTGCACTCCAAGGGCTGACAACTTTGAGGCCAGGTATGGAACCATACCATGCTGCGTAGTCTTGCGAATGCTGCGCGGCGACCCCAGCGGCAGCTCCGTTGGGGCCACGGAAAACTACGGGACAGGGCACATTGCCGCCAGACATGTAATAAGTCTTGCCAGCAGAATTCACAATTTGATCGATTGCCTGCATGGCGAAGTTGAAAGTCATGAATTCGCAGCTGGTGTAAACGTGAATCTTCAGGGCATCCACCAGAGTTCAGTGGACGTACACAGGACGAAGTCCTTGAAGAGCAGCACCGACAGCAAGGCCAGCGAAGCCCATTTCAGTGATGGGGGTATCAACAACACGCTTCTCGCCAAACTTATCTAAAAGGCCCTTGGTCACCTGAGCTCAGGTAAGAAACTGAAGAAAAGTCCGAGGAATAGAAGGGCGAGTACCTTGTAAGCACCATTGTATTGTGCAACTTCCTCGCCGAGGATGAAGACACTCTCGTCGCGATTCATTTCTTCTTCCAAAGCCATATTAAGGGCATCACGAACGGTCATCTGACGGAGGGATACGGACTAAGAAAGAAGGCGAAAAAAAGCAGACGACTCACTGAATTATCTGACTCTGCTGTGGCATAGGAGCGAACGGAAGGAAGAAGGTGGCGATGTGCAGCAGAGGTGGAAGCTCTGTGCAGAGCCGGTGCGAGACGAGCAAATGCCAGACGAGAAAGCATCGAGTTGACAAGAGGCAATGTGACAGTTCGTGACACGCTCACATTCAGCTCTCGTCAATGGCTACCATCCTTGTCACAGGTGCCTCAAAGTGCGCAGGGATAATAAATCTCACAATACTTTGTGCACTGACCCATCTCTAGAGGCATTGGTCTTGCAGTCACCCGGCATCTCCTCAACAAGTTCGGCGCAAAAGTCGTCGCCATCTCCAGATCGTCTACGCCTGAGCTTGAAGCCCTCAGATCAGAGTCACTTTTGCACATTCAGTGTGACGTGTTGGTTCTTGTTATCACTAAATCTTTTTCAATTCTCAGACGTCCTTCAGCTCCGATGAGCAGGCGTTCAATTCGGCCGTATCCACTGCAGTGAAGACCTATGGTCATATTGATGGCCTCGTCCTCAACGCTGCTATACTCGATCCCATTCGTCGCATCGGAGACGACACACCTCTTTCCTCCTGGAAGAAGCATTTTGATGTCAATTTTTTCTCCTTGATCATTGCAATAAAGGCAACTCTTCCTTATCTACGCAAGAGCGTCGGTCAAGGAAAAATCGTTTTTGTCAGTTCGGGTGCAGCCCTCGGCGGCACCACGAGCTGGGGTCCCTATAGTTCAAGCAAGGCTGCAATGAATTCACTTTGCAGGTAGCTTGACTGCTCCGTCATAAATTTTAATCTTCCTTAACGTATCCACAGGACACTTGCCAACGAAGAGCCAGATGTTGTCTCGGTCGCTCTAAGACCCGGCATAGTGGATACGGGCGTGAGTGCCACTTTATCCTCCGAGTATCAAGCACCTGAAGAAAAGGTTTAGATGCAAGAAACTATACGGCGATTTGGAGGTGACACAATGACCGCGGTTGAACATCAGAGATTCTTAAGCGCTCACGCGGCGGGGAATCTGGTCAAGCCCGAGGATTGTGGGCTTGTAATTGCAGGCCTCGCGCTAGGTGCTCCGAAAGAGCTGAGCGGCAGTTTCGTGAGCTGGGATTCGGAAGAATGCAAGCCCTTCAGATAGGTTTGGTCATACCTACGCTGATCCACTGTTTGAATACTGCAATATCAAGATGACTGATCAAAGAAGCCACAGGCCGTAAATCTACCTCCTTGCCCAACTTAGGCGAATACTTTCCCAAAAGTGATCTTCGATACTGCTTTTCGGGTCGGAATGCTTCTGCGTTTCTTTTCGGATGGACAGAGAAATGCATGAGGATTCTCGACACGTGCGAGAAAGCTGAAAAGTATAAATCTCTCTGTCTAAGTCGCTCCCGTATGGCTGGCTTCATCGACATCCACCACCATTTCTTTTGCCCGGACCTGAACGCGAGCAAGTCCAGTGCCTCTGCGAAGGCTGGATGGCAGACTCCGAAAGAGAACATGCCTTGGACACCTGAGTTGAGCATCAAAGCAATGGACTCTGCAGGAATTCAAGCAGCCATTCTGTCCTTCCCTGCTTTTCCTTCTGGTGAAATTAGCTCAGAAAACAGGGCTCAAGCGAGGAAGCGAAACGATTATGTAGCTGACATATGCCGGAAATATCCTGACAGATTCGGATTCTTTGCTACCCTACCATTCTTGGATGATGTACAGGGTGGGAACACCACTGATTATCCCGAGGATCCTGATGTATTCTTCCTTGATTTTACAGGTGTCCTTGGCGAGATCGCCTATGCTTTTGACGTAATTGGCGCTGATGGAATCTCTATGTCTTCTTCCTACGGCGAAGGAGTAGCTTCCAGTGAGCTCTACGTAAATCAGCAATTTTCATTTCTCAAGAAGTGACTGGTATCAGGCTATATCGGTGACAAAAAATATGAAGCCATTTGGGCAGAACTCGACAAGAGGGAGGCTGTTGTATTCTTGCATGGAAATCAGATGCCTTCCTCAATACCTTGGCCCCATCCGACTCTGGGCCTCCCCGTCTGTGAAGTGAGTTTCTCGTGATGATAACGAACTTCAGTTCCAACTATCCTTTTCTTTTCAGGTCCCAAACGAAACCTTCAAGGCTGCTGCTCACCTTGTTGTGACAGGTTGTAAACGACGTTTTCCCAAAGTGAAGATCATTCTCGCCCACCTGGGAGGTAGCACTCCTTTCCTTGCATCCCGTGTGGCCGTTTTGGCCCGGTACATGGGATGCCGATTGACCTCGGATGAGATGCTTTGTGACTTTAGGACATTTTACTATGACACGGCTTTAAGTGCATGGGGTCCTAGTTTATCTGCTATGGACAATTTTGTTCCCCATACCCGAATGATTTTTGGGACGGATTTCCCTGGTGAGTGGCTATGCCGTTGTTGTCTGTATTGAGGCCTTCAGATGATCGTACTTTCTGATGTTCCGTCTCTAGCTGTCAACACGCAAACATCGCTTTGGTTCACTCGACAACTCATCGACCATTACAGTGATGATGGACCCAAATTGCGCGACATCATGCGCAACAATGCATTAAGAATGTTTCCTGCACTTTGCGCTCGCATTCTTGCTAAAGGAGGTACTGGGGTGGCAAAAACTCACAAGATTCCCCATACGCTTTGAACGTTGTTCATGTCTATGTTGTCCGACGCGTGCTATCAGAACCAAGAGGCATTCGGGAAGGCATTAAACGAGCAATGACTATGAGATCTTTAGCTCTAGGTGTCAGCGACCGTCATTTCTACACGATCCCAATGGTTAATAATTCATCTCATTCATACTTCCGTTACTATTCTCTACAGAAGCGCTTGATGGCTCTGGTTCTTGTAACCAGTAGGAGACTTCATGTCCAGGACCACAATGACCGTGGGAGTCGAACCAGAGCCCTTTCCTACACAGGAAATGAGGCATGTTTTCATAAGTTTGTCGATCCCTGACAATTGTTATATCCTCAGTGGTGCCTGGTGCCTCAGTAGTATTGCTATTCATAGCTCAATGATATATGAACTTCAGATGTCCACGAAAGAAGAGTCAATCAGGATTTAATACCATTGAAATGACTGAACATGGAGATATTTTTGCAAAAGGTACCACTTGACTTTGTCTCTCTTGTTGTCATCTCATTTCCCAGATCTGCAGAACTACCATTACAGACCATTTGTGACTCATCTAGATCATGGCGAGTTTAAATTGGCACTATAGCGAAATGACGGATGAAATGTGTCAATGGCTACGACGACAACTCTCGGGCCTACTATGAGGTAGTCCAAAGTCTCGTGATTATGGGTCGCAACACCAGAATGATGAACGTAGAGGTATTTGTCAATTAATTAGTCCAAAGTGAACGGGCGTCGATAAATAAGAGGTTGATCAATCACCAAACCGGGGGGGTTAATATTGGAGTCTTCAGAAAATTTGGTAGCGGACTTTCATAGCAAATCCAGGACTTCGTGAAGGGATGGCATGTTTTCATAGGGAGGTATATTCGGACACAGCAAAGCGTATTTCGAGCACGTAAATGTCAACAAATTTTCAGGCTGCTGCAGATATCACGTCTCTCGGGCTGTGTGATGATCTGATTACTCGACGGCATTTCCCGGTTGTCGTTGTTGGAGTAATTGGTCGAACAAATCGAATATTGAAGACAAGGTAGGGTACACTTTCATCTTTTCTAGAGCAAGAAGGCCCTTTGGGACATAGACCCATGATTATGCAGGAAGTAAAAGGAAGAGGAACGGATTGTACTGTGCCATAAATTTGAATCACATGATTGGTTTATCGCCAAATTTAACCGTCGCCCCTTCTTCTCTTCACCATATCGTCATTTTTCTACCCTGCACAGTGTTCATGATGCTGCGCAATACCATTGCCGCTGCTACTCGTCCGGCCTTCTCCCAGTCCGTCGTACGAATCTTTTCTCCGTTTCGTCCCATGTTTTTCAACGTCATCACCCTAGCGTGCTGCGACTACCATGTCGGCCGGAACCCCAAAAGTTACTGAACGTGTATGTTGGTATCTTTCTTACAAATAACCCATGCTTACGTGACAATATAGCCCACAACCAAATACGGTGGGGTGTATACCGTGTGTTTTTTTGCCATCTCGGATTTATACGGGTCTGATTTCTAGCTAGGTGACCCTCATTCCAGGAGACGGTATCGGCACCGAAATTACGGATTCTGTCAAGGAGATCTTTGAGTATGTCAATGCACCAATCGAATGGGAGCAGTATGACGTCTCCGGGACGTCCTCCTCTGGTGAAGCACTCTTCAAGCAAGCTATGGAGAGTCTCAAACGTAATCGTGTTGGTTTGAAGGGTCAGTCAAAAGGTTATGCCTCAGACTTTACCTATCGTATGGTTTTTGGACAGGAATCCTCTTCACCCCAATTTCACAATCTGGCCATATCTCCTGGAATGTGGCTATGCGCCAGCAACTTGATATCTATGCTTCAGTGGTTCTTTGCAAGTCTCTCCCTGGTCATCCTACTCGTCACTCCAATGTTGACTTCGCTATCATTCGTGAAAATACCGAGGGTGAATACTCTGGTTTGGAGCATCAGAGCTACCCTGGGGTCGTCGAGAGCTTGAAAGTATCCACCAGGGCAAAGGCTGAGCGCATTTCTCGTTTTGCCTTCGATTTTGCTTTAAAAAACAACCGCAAGGTTCGTCTATCCATAGAAGTCGCAAAAATATTCATTGCCTTCCTCAGAAAGTAACATGTGTTCATAAAGCTAACATCATGAAACTTGGTGATGGTCTCTTTCTTAACACATTCCGTCGCGTAGCAGAGGAGTATAAGTCATTAGGTATCGTGTCCAATGACATGATTGTCGATAACACGTAAGCCTCGTGGACTGATATGCTTTATTGTATTTACTCTTCCAGTTCTATGCAGCTTGTCGCCCGCCCAGAGCAGTTCGATGTTATGGTAATGCCCAATCTTTATGGTGCTATCGTCTCCAACATTGGCGCTGCCCTCGTCGGAGGCCCCGGTATTGTTCCAGGTTGTAACGTCGGACGGGTATGCTAATTTTTCCGATATGCAATTGGATGTCTTACCATATCTCTACATGTCAGGAATACGCATTATTTGAACCCGGGTGCCGTCATGTTGCGAATGATATCATGGGTACAAATCGTGCAAATCCGACTGCTATAATCCTCAGTGCCACGATGATGCTTCGTCACCTTGGGTGAATCCTGCTTCTGTGCAAATCGCAACAGTTGTTGATTATGTCAATTTCAGGCTCGACCCCATCGCCAACAGTATTGCAAATGCCACATTTGACGTAATCAACGAAGGTAAAGTCAGGACAGCAGATATGGGTGGTAAGTTCCTAGGTCAGGGCAAAAGTGAAGAACTGTCATTGATCCACAATTTATAGGTTCTGCTACAACTTCAGATTTCACAGCGTCCATCCTCAAGCATCTGTGAAGTATGAAGCCTAGAATTAACATACAAGTGTCCAGTACTACTAATTGGATAGCTTACATTACTATATCCTCTGTAGCAAAAGTACCCATGCATGCAATACCAATTCCATGTGACTCTTGTCCTTTGCCATTTTTCTCTCCACAACAAAATTTGGAGCTCAACAATCCCTGGACTATCACTAACCTTCATTGCTTTGAGATCCATTGAGTGACAGTGTAGACACATCACTAGCCTCCTTTTCTGTCTTTATGATTGCTGGTCATCCTCTGGCACGCCATCATCCATTGATATTCTGTTGTCCTTGTGTCTTAGCTGTAAAATTGTATCGCATTTCACCTGGGAACGTTTTCCCCATCCATCAACCTCTGGCCTGAAATCTAAGCATAAGGACCATCCGATATGATTTAACATGTTCGGAGGATAGCTGAGGGCCAGAAGTCGCAGTGCACCGATAATGAAAGGTGTCGTCTGTTTGAGGGATCGGGATATATATGAAAATGCAGAACCTGGTAAAACTGGCGAACTGTCGGAAAGCGCTCGCCATTGACCGCCTTGTGTCTCAAGCAACAAGCTATATTAGTTTGAGAAAGGTCATACAAGAAGAAATTGAAAGAATCTTACACCCTGAGAGATCACCAGCATTATTCATGAGGAAATTCAATTGAACACTGAATATGTGACACTTGCCTGCGTCCCATTATGTTCACATAGGGTTGATTGTCTTCTGTAGACCCCTTTCTCTTTTTAGCTTTGCCTTCTTTAATATTTCCTGGAAAGACTCCTTTCGATAATGCATTCATCTCAGTGTAGACAAAGGTTAAATTTATCCCAAAATCAATGTAGTTCGATCATCCATAATTTGATGCCTTGCCGATACTGAGTGCCTCTTCCTTCTTGAAACCCAGACGTTCGGCAACAATCATAGACCAGGCTGTCAATATAGGGGCCCCGTTAATAACACAAGACTTGTTGCGTAGTTTTTCTTCACCCAAGACTTCATTAAATTCAAGACTCCCTTCATAGACTTCTGATCCATCAGGGAGAAATTCATTGTCGTCGCTTGAGCGCTTGCGTTTACGACTTAGAGAAACCTTATTTTCAGAGTGAGGTATAGGTACAGTCAGGTTTAATTCCATATGCGCACTGCAATCATGAATGGCAGGGTTGATGCTCCTATTCCAGGTGAGCTGACAACATTCTTTTCAATTGCCTCCCTTGTGGTGACTGGTTTGCCCTTGTACACATAACCAGCCTTACGAAAAGCAGCTAGCACAACTTTTCGATCTTCCTTGCTTGATAAGCCAACTGCTATGAGCTTTGGATCTGTTAATTCTTGAAGTTGTGTTGGGGTATTGTAAACCTTGTATCTTGGGGAGGAATTAACAGAAGCCCTTGGGGCATTAGAGAGATTCTGATATCTTGCCAGTAATTATCATGGCTTTTGCCGCTGGAATACCATTGTTCGTTAGTATCTTGAGGAATTAGGGGACAGGTAATTTGGATTCCTGATCGCTCATGAGAGAGTTATTCAAGCATCCATAGCCCTAATAGGGCCAAATAAATGACACCTGTGCTGAATGAACAAACAAGTCTTCCCTTCACGTCTTCAACTGTATCGTCTTATTTATCGACCCGTTGATCTATCAGGAGAATTTAACACAAAGGAACCACAAAGGAATCACAAAGGAATGAATAGACGGCCTTCCCTATCTCCTCCCAGAAGTAACGCCGAAGCGGAATTGGATGAGCTTGAAGATGATTTTCAGTCGGATGAGGATGACCCTAGCGTCTTCAAAATTCGACAGCCCCTCAAGCGCGCTTCAGCAGTCCTTTTGACGACAAGGCAGCTTCATGGTATGTAGTGATAATCACAGCGTCTTCAAATTCAGTGATTTGACGCCACAAGGCAGAAATGATTCACGAGGGACATATTGATCTCAATCCATCCTATCAGAGAGGTGTGCTTGGGTTCTCTTATTTGAACGCATGCAGTTTACGGATTTATTACTGTGTGATAGATGTCGTGTGGCCTGACTCCAAACAAGTTGGACTCATAGACTCATTGTTTCGCAATTTCTATGTTCCCCCTGTTGTCTTCGCTGTCACGAAGGATGAAGACGGGGTACCCGTCCGCATATGCGTAGATGGAAAACAGGTACACTAAAACAGTCCGCCAATGACTTGTGTTGAATCATTATCCAGCGGTTAACTTCCATTCAAAAATTCTTCGACGGACAGGTATGGACTTACCTCGGTTTTGTTTGTCCTTTCATCTGTAATGACAAACGCGCAGATACCACGTTTGTCCACTTCTTTGTTCATCTCCTGACCCCTCAAGGTTACATCCTGCATTTAGATAAGGACACAGCTACGAAACGATTATTTTGGTATACCATCTCAGAAACATCACGGTCATCGCGAAATGGGATTCCAGAGAAATATAAGAGAGAGTTTGCAGAGAAATCCATTACATGTGGTAAGCATTTTGTACACGTTATTTGTCTCTAGACTCATTCATACTCAGTGGAATATCATGACATTGACCCGGCGCAAGAGCGAGAAATTTTTCAAAGGGTACAATTAGGCATGACACTCACTGCCGCAGGTTCGTTTCAACTGTCTATCAAGGACAGAGGCCATCTCACAGCGCCCGCAGAGAAACTTCAAGCTATTTCATCACCATATGCAGAGTAAGCTCTATATATTTCTATGATTGAGTTCCGCAATTGACTGTCTTCATCAGATGGCTATCAGAACTCGAAAGCCGACATATCACGGTGGAGAACGGTCTATCACATGTCCTTGAATGGGATACCAAACGAGGTCGTGATTACCAGAATTTGGCCCATTTTATCTTCTGCTGTGACAGGTTACCAGTCGAAGATCTTCCAACGACGCACAAACTCGAGACATGGATGTCACAGGGAAGCCCTCCTACTGAGTCATTTAAAAAGGAGATTGAAGATGTTCTGACCGATTTCTGGAACATGGCCACTGACCGTTCATTAAATGAGGGTTTCCGGCTCATCAACAAACGCATCGCACCTGTAGAATTTGTTTTCATTGGTAAGACACTCATTTGTCCATCCTCAAATCTCCAGCTGACTTGTGAAGCTGTATTATTATACCAACTCCGAAATTATCCTCAGGAAGCGCGGGCGAAGGCAATATATCATCTCCGAAAAAGTATTCGAGAACAGTTCATCGATATCCGTATGAACACCAAGGTCGGGAAGGCAATGTGGGCGATCATCGACAGTCTTCAAGTAAATCCGACTTCACCTGTACATTTGGACATCCAACCAGTCAAATCCACTAGAAAACGGAAGCGGAACAATCGAGGAGACTCCAGTGACGAGGAGTACAAACCTGACCTGGGACGGCTTGCGAAAATCCGGGGAAGAGGATAAACACACCACCAACTATAGGACATTACTTAATTCATATCATTTGATCTACATCATTGTAAAATCCTCAGCTACCATATTGGGTGCGTGAAGTATACCAGGCCCCCTGGGTGTCCGAAATAGTACGGCAGTATTTGAGCAGTAATTTATCTCGCTCCTTGGAGTTAATGGCAATTTCCTGGAGGAAGGGTGCAATGTCGTCCCTTCTCCAGCGTGATCTAGTCAAGAATAGGTCGGCGAAGCGTTGCGCCGGATCCACGGGCAACTCCGAGGAGGGGAAATACGTCAAATGATCGGTATTATCAAGAACCGAGACCAAATAACTCCCCTGTAGGTAATGAGAATGAATGTAAGTGAGATTTGTGAAAGACAAATGGCATACAGATAGGAGGTCAAGGTCAGCTGAAGCCGCGAATGTATCTCCAACAGTATTTTTCCACTTGGCCATGAACGCTGCTTTTGCGATAGGATCATGCTAACCACCCAGATTAATGAAAATGTAAAGTGAACGTAAAACCAACACACACGATGATGCCTCAACAACCCGATCCCAACCTCTTTCAATATGCTTTCAGTGTTCATTTTCCACTTACCCCCTGACTCGTCCAGTTCTCCGAACCATGCCAAGAGTTGCAATGTAACTGTTCTCGGAACTTCGTGTTCATCGGCAAGGGAGAATACGATGTCATCCAGTGATACATTGTCATGACGCAAACCAAGTGATACTAGAAGATTCAATATTATTTCCAAAAGGTTTTGTAGATAATCCTTTGAGATCGGTCGTAGAAACCCTGATACCACGCCCCCAAAAAAGTATCAGATTGTGGGGCCCTTTTTTTTACTCGGAATAAGCAAGGGCAGTCCGCTTACCGCGAATGACAAGGACCCTCTTCTCCTTCAATCCATGATCCAGTTCTGTATCACTAGCTTGTATCTCGTTTCGAACATCTTGATAAGAATAATAACCTGCAGCTGGACCCTGCTTGTCATGTCAAATCCGTCAGACACGAGCACAAGTACAATAACTCTGACCTTTGATTCAGAACCTGGTTCGTCCGACTCATCATATTCTCTGCCTCGTAACAAGTCACTCAGTTTGTGTAATTTTGGAACAGTTGGCGTGATCTCCAAAATTTCGTGTAGTTCGTCGCGAATAAACACAGCTTCCCTCTCGCTTGAAGAATCGAATGTAGACGAGGTAACAACCAGGACTGAGTTTGATAATGCCACTGAACGTAGAGCATATGTTTTGTCGTTAGTACAGAGTACAGCATCTTCGTTTGGTTGGCCTTTAACTGTCAAGCTAGGTTCCGGCTTTCGAGGTGAAGTAATGACAAACACGAGGCAACTTACACCAACGGCCTCGAACTGTCTTCTGCCTTACCAACCAACTGCACAAGGTCAGGAGGTAATTCTAGGAGCTTATACGTCCCAGCATCATCAGTCGCACATGTTGAGAAGCGCAAGTCATAATCAGGCATGTGGAGAAAATGAATCTGAAAATAACTCGACTTGGCATACTCTGATAATGAAATCAAAATCAAAATCAGCTGCGATGTTCTACGTCTATCTTTTCGATCATAATAAAGAAATATCCCAGGACCAGTAATTACAATCACACTAATCTAGATATCTGCCACCAGTTAAAAAACCAGCGTACTAAAGAGGGTAATACAAAATTCGGGTTGGAATGGAACTATGTGATGATACAAAATACTTATTTGTCCAAGACGGTCGTTTCAACGATGATACTTGTGACACGGTAAGGATCTGAAGTAAAATGAAGTTAGTTTCGAAGTGTCACGCCAAGAGCACACTTACCAATATTGGATGCGGGGCGACGATCTTCAAGATAGCCGTAACCTTGAGCTGCGACATGACGTGGAACACGGATAGAGGCGCCACGATTAGCAACGCCGGAGCTGAAGTTGCTAATGTGATTCGTCTCGTGACCACCAGTTAGACGGAGATCATTGTCTTCGCCATAAACAGCGATGTGCTCGTCGTGCTTCTTGGAGAGCTTCACAATGGCTTCCTCAATGAACTGCATGCCGCCAGCCTCACGCATTGCTTTGGTAGAATAGTTGGTGTGGCAACCAGCGCCGTTCCAGTCTCCTTTGAGGGGTTTAGGGTGGAAAGAGACCTTGATGCCCCATTGCTCGGCAATACGGACCAGGAGGAAACGAGCCATCCAGAGATGGTCACCCATGGAAATACCCTCACAGGGCCCAACCTGGAACTCCCACTGAGATGGCATCACTTCGGCGTTGATACCGCTGATGTTGATGCCAGCATAGAGACAGGCACGATAGTGGGCCTCAATGAGATCACGCGCAAAAACTTTGCCGGTCCCTGACGTAGCAGATTAGAGCCATGAGCGCTGCAAAAGCCATTTCACCAACTCACCAGCACCACAATAGTAAGGGCCCTGAGGAGCAGGGAAACCGCCCTTCGGCCAACCGTAGGGCTGATCATCGTGGTCGAAAAGAGTGTATTCTTGTTCGAGACCGAACCAAGGCTCAGAATCCTTGGCTTCGTCAAAAACCTTCTTGGCGTGATGGCGGTGATTAGTCCTGTTAGGAGTGCCATCGTTGTTATAGGTCTCTGCTAGAACAAGAATGTTGTCGCCACCGCGGAAAGGGTCCTTGAAGATAGCGGCAGGACGGAGATAGACATCAGAATCACTACCTGGGGCTTGGTTGGTGGAAGAACCATCAAAGTCCCATATGCGGAGTTGGCCAATGTCGGTCACCTTCTTGCTAACGGTCTTGATACAAAAATATCAAAAGACTGTAAGGCACGAAGAGGAACTAGACGCACAGTGGTCTTGGAACGGAGACCGCCATTACCATCAACCCAGACGTCTGGAAAAGGGATGAGACTCTGAGAGTGCAAGACATAATAAACATAATAAACGCACATTCGGCCTGGACCTTGTCGCCCTGAGGGAGCTGGAGGTAGGGGGCAAGGAGGTCGTTGCGGTAGGTGTAGGCCATGACAGTTAATTAGGTAGGTAAGAAAATAGGTAGGGAACTCGGTAGGAGAGGAAAAACGCAGGAGAGTAGTAATGGATTAGACTTAAACCGCAGAACTTAAAAGAGGCGAACAGGGCTGCTTGGGTTTGTTTGCGCAGACCGGTGATTGGTCGATAAGCGGTGCATCGCCACGCCATGAAATGAGTTCGTAAATCCAAATCAATATGGCCGACAGTTGCCAACATAACCACCGCAGATTATCCGCTGCTGATTTCTTAACCGACCAGGGTCGTTCGCAATCCGTCTCATGCGATTCGACGCCGTCTGCCCGTCTGCCCGAGAGGGATGGCAACCGTCTTCCGCGGGAAAGTGGCAGCTGACATTCAGGGCGGAGCGGTTCCATTCCCTGATTGGTATATGTTGCCATTCAGTCCAGTGCATTATGAATTCTCATACATTATCTAACCAGCCTTCCCCCCGGCACTGCCCAGTCAAAACAGGGGGCCTTTAAAATCAACGTAAGAATACGTCTTGCCACAGCCAAATGAGATAAACATAGAAACACGTCTAACCGCTTCGTGACCCAAGCCTTGCCAGTGTCTCATCCGAGTTCTCCTGCTCCTCGACACTGTCGGACTGTGTGACCTGCATGAAGTGGTTATGGTCCGTAGCATAAGAAGAATGTTTTAATTCCCTTTCTGGTGTTCAACGTACCACACGTAGAACCGACTTCTTTGATGACTCTTGCACCTCGCCAGCAATGATCAATTCATCGAGAATCTAAATCATCCGTCAACGCCAAGAAAGCCGAGCGCCCAGGTGCCACTCACAGCATATGCTTTTTGGAAGTTGAATATCCTGCTCAATGGCAAGAAATAAGGCTCCAAGCTCCGAACAGCCACTTAAACCGCTCACAGATCAAGTTCGCAGACCTTTATGACGGGATCAATTTACTTCAGATTCCACTCAGGCAGTCACTTACGTTTCCAAAATATCGGTCTAGAACCTCTACATATCGATGAATGATCTCTAGTGTAACCAACTCATTATCGCCTTGTGAGATTCCGCAAACGAAGAAAAGTGAAGCATAACGGCGATAGACGACCTTGGTGTCTGCCACAGTTTAGTTCCTGGTTCAGGTTGGAAGGGAAAATATATGTCAACCTTTGTATTCTAGAAAATTGCACATGCGTGTTCGGCGCGCGAGTACCAGTTGCGTAACATCTTTTACAATCTTCGCCTTGGCTTTTGGTGCCATCGTCGTAAACCATTTTGCGAGACGAACCTTGCCTGGACGAATCTTATATCAGAGACCCAATTATGCTCAATGCAAGAGCTGCCCCGACCTTGCCGTGATACAAGAAGGATGTAGTTGATCATCGAGTCCAGTTGCAGGTACGCTTGCTACGCCTGGCGGCGAGCTCACGAGGTCACGTCACATTGTTACGGGAGTCACTAATCAAGTGTCTTCTGCACCCACTTCTTACCCGAGAGAATTAGATCCTAGCTCAGCTCTCCGAGGTCCCGGACACTTTTTGGCCATCGTTATCAGTACTCAGCCACCATCTCCCCTTGAAACATATCTCATATCTGCAGCCAAAGACTTGTCCTAAAAATAGTGTCTAACCACATGTCATGAATTTCTCATCCCGATGGATACTTTCCAATTTTCTCTGAGGCTCTGCGGTTATCATATGGTAATCACATGGCCTGATATGTATTTGTCATCTGGGCAGATTGGAGTTCTCCATTTCGGCAAAATTTTAAGTATAACCATAACCAAACCCCCAACTCACTCCAGAAGATTCATTCCTCGTAAGTCGGCGCAAGGGGAATGAATTTGAATTTCCCCACAGAGAGGTACATGATCAAACAAACTCGTCGAACCTGAGCATTGTGGGTACGCCAAGAACAACAACAGCGATCTCAATGGGAGTTCACACTCCCAAATCACTCGGAGATAAGAAGATATCGATATTTGCAATATATTTCGACAACTTTTCACAACCAACCAAGAATAGGTTCGGCCTGAGATGGCGGCCCTTTTTTTGTGGTGCTGTTTTCTGTGACCATATGACTCATAGATCTTTTCATCTCTTTCATCATCTCCATGCGAAATGGGTTTTGGGCAAACGAACCAAAAGAGGTTTCAAGATTTCTAGATATTACAGTCGATTTTGGAATAATGCACAGCAGTTGGGAGAAGGCCTAAGCTATGGATTTTGGCAGGGTATGGATGATAAGAAAGTTTTAGACACCTCGGAGCAGGACTCACCAAGGCTAGGGTATGCCCCTAGGGTATTCGGAAGGAGTGGGGTAAAGGTGACTATCAATCTACCCTTGATTCGATACATACCCTGTAAAGTTTACTTTTCAGATATCCTCATTGTATTGTACACTAATGATTAACGGTAATATTAGTCTAGAATAGGTAATTATTGAAGTCTTCACTGATTAACATCAGTCCACCAAGAATTACTGATCACAATCATAATCAGGGTGAGAGATGGACATAAGAACCTGAAGAATTGTCTCGGAAGACGTGAGCATACTGGTTCACCTTTTGTAGGACTTTTGGGTGACTTTGCTCGGCATTTCAATGATTGTCCTTTCGCCAAAGTTGTGCGGACAGTGATAAGGCGGCATTTGAGAAACAGCAGGAGGCACTGGTCCTAGATAATTATAACGGTATTTGGATGGTAAATCCCTCCTGCTTGTTCAATCAGCTTCAGCGAGGACAAATAACCCCTTCCCAGAGGGACTACTACACCTGCAGCAGGGGGATTAGTAACGGAGGAAGGCGCCCGTATGTAATACAGTACAATAGCCATTGATTTTAGCTAATGGAAGCCGCAACCAAATGGACAACTGTGCTGATGTTGATTGAGGATGGATGAGTGTGCATAACCATCTCTAAATCTGTCTACGCATGCACTACACTATCGTTGACAGGACTTCCACAAACTAGAATACATGATGTGCTCTCCAAATTTTGCTTCTTTGACTCAGTTGAATCCCGATGCAGACTCGCGTTTAATGATAATTTCTTAGCCAAAGCGGGGTAAGTCCAGGGGCGGATCCTTCAGGGTCACTAGAAGAAACCTTGCTGCTACTGCCACTGTTGTATAATGATGACAAGCCAGCACCCATGATGTCAAATGAATTACCACCATTACATTCAGCGCAGGATGGAGCAGAACCATTGAATGGAGGGAAGTTGCAGATGTAGACGTAGTCCAAAATCATCCCATAACGCTACATCGACTCGTCTGTGGTAATAGATACTATGGGAAATTGGAATATATGGTAGAGTTGTTGTGGTGTTGACACTCGATGTTGATTTCCATGTTTTGATGGAGGGTAGATGTGACTGGGTATGGATGACAATGTCTACTTGCAACAATTACAAATACATACTGACTTCAAAATCGATAGGTATAAAAAAGATTCAAAGAACTTGAGATACTTAAGGGCAAGCCAAGACAAAGAAACAGAAGATGGAACCCAGATGGAGGAGCGGATATGTGAAAAAAACCCAAGAGGGGTGGATTAGTGAAAGATCATGATACAAGTACACTTAAATGTAGTTCTTCTGCCGTCGTTTCGGGAGTTTGATGACCATATGATCGTAGAACTTTTTATGGACTGGCTTAACTTCATCCCCGCACTTGATGGAACAGAGAACACGAAACGCAACATTCCACGGAAATCGCGTTGCTTTACCATTACTCGAATCATAGGCGTAGGCATAAGATGCCTTGATTCTGTCAGACATGACCCTTGTCATAATATTAAATTTAGATGGTTCTGAGTGAAACTTCTGAGATAGTTTGCGGAGGATGTCTTGACGCCTTTGGATGGGGAGGCTTGTGAAACTAACACAGTCAGACTGCCGTGTTTGTCGGAACTGCTCCTGGTGTTCGCGATAAACCTCCTCTACATGGGTCTTGATCCGCTGGTAATCTTCTTCTAAAAGAGCCACACATTCCTTCTTTCCGCTGTTCTTGAGTCGATTGATAAGGGCTTCAACCTCTCGTAGGGGTTCGAGTAGCTGTGGATCGGCTTTACGAACATGACTATCCTTCCATTGCTTTAATTTCGCTTTCTTTTCGCTTTGTAGAACCTTTCCGTATTTCACCAGGCTCTCCATTATAAATGGTCTTCTTCCCCGTTGTCTGTCCATCAGCTTGACATTGCTTGGATCAGCAAACCTGTCTCCAGCAGATTTCCTCTTGAGCTCCTCCTTCCAATAAAGTTTTTTCATCCCGTATTCCTGGTCGTGCTGTTTGAAAACATCTTCTCGGACAGTCTTCCCAGTTTTGCGACCATCAAGAACAGTAGTAAAACTAAACGCGGTCCTTAGAAACAAATTTAAGAGATGTACTCAGGCTCACATGTATGCGAGAAGTTTGGTCTTCGGATCTGTATAATCTCTGATGCATGATGAGTATTCATGGAAATTGGAGTAACGCCCAGCAACCCCTTGGCCCGACATCGTACCCAAAAGATACTTTTGCATCTCATAAACTTGATTTTCTTGAGATAGCTGGTTAACGCGTTCGAGAAACTCCGTTACCCGTTCATTACGTGTTTCAAAATAGGTATCGAGGTCGGCAGGGGGGTCAGCAAACTCAGGGTCAGCATTCACGAAGTTTCTGACAAGCTCTGGCTGCCAGATCAACTTGGCCTTATCGCCATCGTAGTCACCTATCCAGGTATTATAATCCGGATGTCGCAGGAAACCAAAAGGGACTCACCGCCTGCTAGCCAATCAGCGGCTCGTCGAGGACCCTTTACAGATAGAATAATGACGTCTCTAAGGTAATGCAGCTGCGACACGTCCGTAGCTTGCCACTGAGTCTTCTTTGAGTAAATGATGGGGGCGATGGAAGGAAACCTCACCTTTTGAACATCAGTTGGCAGGCGGCATGGTTCCCTAGCAATGAGAACATCGCCCGTAATGATATCCGATTCTGCACCATTCACAGTGATTAGGTTGGACTGTGAACTCTTGAAGAAGAGTTGATTTGGCTCTAAAATACCCATAGGATCTGGTGTGGTACATTATTTGAGGTTGACTCAGATACACAACTGGACTCACCGGGAATGATCCAAGCACTTGCGGACAGTGGTATCTCAATGTGGCAGTTTTCAATGACACGGTTGATGCTTTTTTCCACCACTCCGTACATTTTCTCCCGGAGTATTTCACAGCTTGACGGATGGAACCCAGAGTCAAGGAAAGATATGATGGTCTCCTCAAGCGAAGATGGGCAACCGCTGACTTCGTCCGGCCACCATTCCACGGAGTGCTCAGTCACATCCTCGAACGCCTGGGCATCTTCATCTTCATCTTGCACCTCTTCTGTGATATTACGCTCAGTATAACCACTAACACGCGCAAGCGCTACCGCTTCCCGAGCACGTCGTGATCTCACAACAGAGCCCCTACGCTCAAAATCGACCCACAGTTGCTGTAAGCCGATACGATCATCAGAGTCGTACTCTAGAAGAGGGTTTACGAGCTCGTCAACAGTTTTCTTCAGGAATTCTTTCAGTATCTGGAAGCTAACACCATTTTCGTTGATGTTGATGACAATATCGGTGGAAATCTGAATAGGACTCCTTGAATGTGAAGCCCGCAGAAGGTCAATGGTGCGCTGGGTTGGGTCCAGCTTTCCAGGATAGTAGATCTTGATTAGAGAGGGACGGAGTAAGATCTTTTCACCCTCTAGATCGGGGTGTTCAACAAGAAGTCCCTAAATTTTTTGATCAGTGGAGGGGCCAACCTAGCCGAAATGTCATGTACCTTGGAGCCTCGTACTCGAACCTGGATGGCAGACGGTCGAGTAGGCCAATCGAACTTGCGTGTTAGCTTTTGCAGCAGATCGCGCGTAATAAAGCCTGCACCATCGGTCATATCCGAGCCGGTTTCACTCTCTGAATCATACTTTATTAAATCAAATGCTTATCAATAAACTCAGAGAGCTGACTGACTGATGTCTTCAATGACTTCAATATGATCTTCGTCCAATGTGATTCCATGCACAGAACTCGACAACCCCAGAGCAAAACGAGCTGCCCACTTCGCCATCGTCTAGAAAAGGGATCAAACTGAGTCCAGTATATCTATAAACATCAATTACTTGTTTATTGTTCTTTTCAATCATTGGGTTATGCCAAGTCAGGAACTCTCTGAGCCCTAGTCCAAGAGGGGTCCTGTCTGGCAATATGACAGCTCGTGCGGCATCCCAGCGTTCATTGGTTTTAAAGTAGAACACCGTCTGCTCCTTGCCATGGAATGCTCGATAGACCGAATTGCATAGGATGATCGGTCTACGAAGGAAGTCAAGTAGAGTAAAAGTGTCTGCTTGGATTAATCCTTTGCCGAGCTTAAGGCGAAAAAAACTCTTAGAGCCATAACGACGAGCGAAACTGCAGCTTGGACCGAGTTCAGCTGGGTTAAGCTCTATCTTATAGTCGGCAAGAGATGGATTCTTCCGGTCCACCGAAACTCGCTTGAGACTTGCGGTGAAGTGAATCGTTCCTCCTTTTTCGTTGACTCGCTCATGATTAACATCTTCAGCATGAAACTCTTCTTCTTTAATGAATTCTCTCCAGGGATCCTGAACGGCATTGAACACGCAATTATCTTCAATTGGGGAACAGCGTCTTACTGATGCAATTCTTTCGTCACTACTCCTATTAGTGAATGAAACATCTCAAGGAGGTAGAGGATAGGATAAGTCGAGGGAATTACTTCCGAGGGCGATGACATTACCTCCATTGTCTCCGCTGAGAAATATGTCGTGTATTCTTCTTACACATTCCGAGTGAGGATTTTCGGAAGAACGTGAAGATCGAAGAAGGTCAATTTCTTCGAACTTAATTGTCCTTCCACCGGTACTCGTATTCCAGGATAGCGTGCCTTTGGAGACCAAACGAACAAGCTCCCACTGGCCACTATACGGTATTTTTTTGTTCTCGATCAATCGTTGGATAAAGTGAGGAGGCGACTTTGGACCTGTCAAACATGATTATCCTAAGGAGATTGAGGAGGTCTTACGAGATTGATATAATCAGCATTTGGGATGGTACGGGACTTCTTAGTAGATGAAACATTTTCGCAACTCTCAATAGATGCTTGTTCAGATTCTCGCTTCAAACCTTGATCACGGTGCGAACCAAAATCGGATACACTAGCTGATGATCTGGGAGGAGTGTCGGGTTGAAAGTCATCTTGATTCATGTCGTCGTGATCAGTGTCGATCCCTAAAAATTGTTGATATTAAAAATATGTATTTCCACAAATTTTCTGAAAATACTCACTTGCAGCCTCGGTCCAGAAATTAGGTGCGGTATCAAAACACTATTTTATAGGTAATGGCAGTGGTATGGGAGTGAGGAAGGAAAAAATACCTGAGATAAGGGAGTTAAAGGGGAATCACACGTTATCGCGAAGTCTGATGCACTGCTGCCTAGCAAAAAGGACACTTTCACACGTGAATGAGCAGAGGGCACGAGGAAATCTATTACCTGACGCGTCCTTCCCGATGTTTGTGGGTATATTAATTGTCAGGCTGAGTCCTTTTGCCATCGTTTGCGATTGAATGGCTAGAGAAAGGAATGAAAACAGTGCTAATCTGTCAGAAAAACAAGTAGGAACGGTGATGGTTCAATTGAACATATCGAAAGTGAGGAAGTCGTGGTCCTCATTTGGAACACGTGAATGTAACATGGTCCTGATTGATGGATTCTGCTTTAGTTCACCCATAAATCAACGGCAGGAGATATCATTCGTTGATCTCCGAATTTCTTGATGTTCGTTGACAATTGGAGAAAGAGCAGATCTCGTGAGGATGTACTTCTGTTGAACAATCTCAAGCAGACAGACTAAATAAAGTAACCTTTTACGGTTGAAAAAAAGCCTATAAAGCGTCCCGAATACAGCCCGAAAAATCGTAGTGGAAAAGTGAACAATGAAATGACGGAAACTGGTTCTGCAGAAAGGGTGAGATGTAAAAAAAATTTACGGGAGGGATTATAAAGAGAAGATGGAGGGAGTGACAGAGTTGTACAAAATGTACAGTTAACAACATATGAGATTGCAGCGCAATGAATGAGAGGAGTGAAGCATAACACGTCGTGAAGCTAGTCCAAGTAAAATGAAAGGGTGCTGCAACCTACATGTTTTATGGTGGCGAACGGCCATGCGTGAAGAAAAGGGGAATACATGAAAGTAGCCAATTTGTGAGTTCAATAAGTCCGGTGAAGTCTATGCCACGAGTTGGTCAATCTCTTTATCCCAATCTCTCCCTATGGGATCTCCTCGGGACCGAAGTCTTTATGGATGGGTTCAAAGCTGTCGAGTGCGTATGTGGTGACACGGGCATTACGGTAGGCAAGTAGCCCCATTGGGTTGGCAATGCAGTCCAAGGATTCAGCGATTGAGGATGCTGAATATCTTGTATACCTTGCGAGTGTGGTGTTGAAATGCGGCTGCGAGATGATAAACCGGACTGTGAATAGGTAGCAGAACCACGATTCGTGTCAGATACCGGCATGCTAGCACGTCGTGTATTGGGACTATATGACCTCGTATGTGTTGGTCCGGAGTCAACAGAGTTCAATGAATGGCTAGGTGAAAGAGAAGCAGAATCTTTGCGTCGTCCTGGTGGTTGTCGGGAATGGATGATATGGTCAGTGCTCGAATTTGGTGAAGCACCACGTAGAGAACCAAGGGAGGTAGAGCGACCTGGAGAAGAGTTTCGAGAATGTCGTCCGTGCTGATGCTTCATAAACGGGGCAGAGGGGGGAAGCAAAACAAAATTGTTCATGATCTCCGGCGTTGAAAAGTTGGGGGCCTGAGGTGAAGAATTGCTGTGAAAGCTCTGATTACTGCCAGATCGCATTGGATATGGGTTGGTCCGATCAGGAAACGTTCGAGTGAAGTTGTTGGATATGGGACGTTTGTTGTTAAGCCAGCCATCCTCAGACGAGCTGGAATACATGGAGCCAGGGCGGGATTGATGATTATGACTGCTGGCACTACCGCCAGGAGAGTAACCACCGCTACGGTAGCTGGAAGTTTCAGGAGTATAAATGTGAGAGGGAGAAAGAGCTGAATCAGATCCATCTCTCCGCAGGATTGAGGTCGATGAACTGGTGTGTTGAGGTATAAAAGAATTTCTTCGTGGTTCGTGAGGCCGATTGCGTTCCAATTCCCTCAGAGACGTGGCTGAAGGTAAAGGTACTAAGTGGTTACCATTATTGTCCGACTTCAATCCCGGTATGATCCCTGCTCGCTGAGTCTCTCGCCTGAGCCGAGTTGAGGCAACAAGTTCCGCATATTGTCGTTGTTCTATCACCTTCCTTTCTTTGGCCTTTGCTAATCTTCTCTGCTCAAGTGCCAAAGCCTCTGTTTCTTGTCTATGCCTGTCTTGCTCTTGTTCCATCAACCTCTTTCGTTGTTCTGCTCTGAGAAAATTTGCCTTTTCTTCTTGTTTCTTCTTCTGCCGAACAAGATGCAATGGTGCTTTGTCCTCTGAGTCTTCTTCTGCAAAACGTACCACGCGTTTCACTGGAGCAGCAACGGGAGCTGAAGGCGTCTCTGGAAGCAGCTGCAAATTCATTGAGGTAACCACACTGGAAACAGGTGGGAGAACAGTAGACTGCGACGTTGAATCGGACAATGATACATCTGACTTGTGTTGATTACGCAGTGGTGATGGCGATGGCAAGTAAGAGGTCCGAGGTACGGCTGACAAAAGTGGTCAAGATACCTCAAAAAAGGTATTTTGGTACTACTTACTAGGGTAGAAATTAAGATCGGCACCAGTCTCAGGAGGCGGTGATTGTTCTTTTAATAGATCTTGCAACATTAAGATCCTATGAGTATCCTGTGACGATTCGGACGGTGGCAACGAGGGATCAAAGTCGGGATCGACCATTGCGTCCAACAACTCGGAATACTCAAGAGCGGCGACCGCTAACGAGCCAACCACAGGAGTTTGCTTGACGCCGTCTTGAGAAGGGAGGAAGACAGAGAACCGATCCTCAAAACATGGTCGAGATATCCACCGTCGTATGCCAGGGCTAGCAAGAAAAATCTGTGCTGATTTTGGAGGATATATGGCTTCGTGGTCGGGGAGGTTGAGAGCAGGGAGCGGTACTGGAGTATTTCTCAAGGAGAATGGCAGAATTTCCTTTGCATCTTCAGCAGATAGAACTTGCAAACGTTTGAGTAACTGCCGTTTGAGCATGTGGTGCCGCATGTCAAACACTGGAGTTGGTCGCAGCCGATTGCATGAACGAGGAAAAAGATAGTCGGGGGATCGTTGGAGGAAGGGAGTTCCAGACAAAGGAGGGTTAATGTCGTTGTTGATCAATATCTCAAGGTTGTGACGAGCCCTTTCTTGAGAAGCCACAAACCTGGGCCTGCTAATCGAAGAACGGATAGACTGGTCATCTTCTGAATCCTCTAAAGGCTCGTCTGCTATGTTACCTGACTCTTTGCGTACTCGATGTCTTGTTCTGGGATCAGACAACTGCAATGTGGGCGGGCGCTCGTCTCGCTCCCAGCCTTCAGGGTTTGGAAAGCCGGAAAGCGGAGGTGGATCTGGCTCCGGGCGCTTTCCACCAAGCCAATCCTTCCACGATCGCCTGGTGGGATTCCTGGCCAGGGAAGTGGGCTGAGGGTCTTCCTCGGGGGTAGGCAGACTAAGGCTTGTGGAACCACTGGACGAGCTTGAAGACTGTGGATGGTCGCTGGCAGAGCTGGGGTGAGGGGTTGAGACGGAAGAAGATGACGCGTGGAGAGAGGGAGGGTTGAGGCTGAGCAGAAGGTGCAGGTGTTTGTTGGACGACTGTGGTTGGCCGGACCTATCACGCTTTGAGGAAAAGATGGCAGCAAGGCGACGCATTGGCTGTGCCGAGAAATATCAGGGGGACATGCAGGAAACTCGGACAGATTTGTTGCCGGGCACAGCGAGCTCACAGGACACCTCGGCTCCAGACAGAGTAGACAGAGTAGAGTCCCACACAAAATCAAAAAAATGAATCACGTGTTCGCTAGTTCTATTCTACCTCTCGCCGCTTCTCTTCCCACCACCGCACAATCCGCCTCTCATAGTATTCCACAACCCCACCCAGATAGTCTTCTCCTATCCGAATGCACTTGGCTGCACGGCCGATGACAGTCCTCAGCTCCTCCGCCAGCGTTCCAAGTACATCGCGCGATCTCCATATGGCATAGTCCTCAGAAGGACGACATTTCGGCTCGCACCCGTCAGTCAATGTTGTGGCTCGTACCGCCCCCCGCAATGGTTTCACCTCTGATGGTCGGTGACACGAGGTACCAACATCTACCGGGAAGTGGCTCGTCGCAATGACGTCATCCGATCCTTAATGGATAGAATCCATCATAATCCATTTTTTGGCTTTTGGAATAAACTTACCCTTCTCTGTGCCTAAAAGAGCATGCTCGCAGAAGTCCAGATAGTCATCGACAAGACTTCCGCCCAGATCGCCGACCACCCTATTCCTCTTCTGAACCCTAGCTTGTAATTATGGTCAGAATCGCTTACAGTTCATTTTCAGAGCTAAATAGAACATCTTTCGCGGCCGCATCAAGCCCGTCTTGCTCCTTGAGACTTGCAACCCACTGGTCAGCCTGCGGAAGTGCCAGCGCCGGGTCTCCTGCATTGTTAGGGTACCTGCATGACAAAGCTTATACTTAAGCGATGTCCAAAGCATTCAAGTCGCCAGTACCTCGGTTTCCCATCTAATCCATAGGTCATCTTGAGTACTATGATCATAGAAGCCATCAGCGCCACTTCTGGAGGAACGTTGTCATATTTGTGATTTTTCGGGTCTCCTGACTTGACACGTCCCAATTCAGGTGCAAGAGAGGGGTGTAGAGTAAGCGGTAGTTGGAGAATGTGGGCAATCCGCTTCACTAGGGCATACAAAGTAGCTGGATTGTTTTCCTTCCTAGTGAAAATCAATAAAAAAAAAGCAAGTGTTAGGAAACGCACGCGTTCCATTCATGTCTTGCGTCAGTCGCCAGAGAAGAGGAGCTGCGTTACATTCGGGAGTGAATATACCATAAGTCGTACATATCCGTTTAGCTAGTCGGCCCGCCAATTTGTGAACCAACAATGTAGCAGGAACGTGCTGTTCGACAGATTAATTCCAAAGACTGGTGACACGAGGCTGAGAAGACATACGCGGGGAGATAGTGCCCGGATATTGTGCTTCGTAAGATGGGCCACCATATTTGGGGGAAGCAAGCGAACAGGGTCCAGATAGGGGAGCTCATATGATTCAATGATTCTATAGCCAGATAAACAGATCATAGCAACCTGTTGGTTAGGAACAAACCTGGCAAGGTCTTTATACAGGACTGGAATGCGCAACTGCCAGAGTGCAACCGTAATCACAGCGAGAGTACTTGCTGGTCCTACAATTGTCCTCGTCCATCCCCGCTCATCCATATGTATTCTTTTCGAAGTCAGAGTGGAATCGTCTGGATTATCTTCATCAGATGAACTAGAAATCTCAGAATTCTGGCGAAGGAGGTCCTCCATCTCAGAATTGTCTTCAATTTCAAATTTGTCCTCCTCCCCTGCATCTTCTTGATCCCCGCCGTTGTCAATTAAGGACTCAAATGGTCCAGGACCAGTATCAGGAGTGCTGACGTTTGCCTCCTGGTGCTTCAGATCGCCTTGAGATTGATTTTGATCACTTCCATCCTGTCCTTGCAGGTGATACCAAGGTTCTGGAGGAGGGGTGTCTTTCATCAAAGAAAGGTGTAAGCTCCAAATGTCACGGCAAACGGTCTGCTTTTTCCGTTAGAGAAAGAGGAGTGTGACCAGATATTGAATTTTGCACCTCAAACTCAGGAGGCAGATTCCAGAGCTTTTGCATGGCTTCCACCTGCATGCGGAGTAGGTGTTGCTGACATAGAAAATAGTGATAGCGACCTCGGGCGCCATAATACACTTGTTCGATCGATATACTGGTCTGTGCAAATGAAGGTAGGAACATATCCTACAAGTTTGCAGTGATTCTTCGCACCTTTTCCTCCAGTGTATTCTTCATTTTGCGTTTATGCATGACATGCCCGGCATCGTAGTCGACTTCATTCGTCTCATTTCTGTAATTCTAGATCTATAAATTAATGATGTGATGGGAGTAAACTTTCCACTCAGCATGAAACGTCATCTCACCTGTAAGACATGCCCTTCACTACATGCAATCAGCCCACTCGAGGAGTCTTTATGCCATTGCCTCGAACTACAAGTGGGGCATCGTCGCCTGGGGCCCATGTTCCAAAAATGACCAAGTAAGAGACAAACACCTTGAGAAAAGATTCTAATAGATAAATGGCTCGAGTTTAGAAGTCAAGCCTCAGTTCAGTAACGGTAATTTAGGCAAAGTTGTTCCAACAGTCCAAATGCATTATATTCCCACGGATTGATGCCAGCTCCTCAGCGCGATAGAAAGCTGGCAGCTTCATTCTTCTTTTTGTAACTTGCTCTTGGAAAAGACGACTGTCTCTCAATGAGACTCTATTTCCTATTTTCACTCTTGGCCGTTCTGGCAACGGTTGCTATCGCGTAAGTCACCAAAGTCTGACATCATACCCGCCTATGTTTACCACTGTACAGGTGGGAAAAGGTCCATTCGAAAACGTGTTTATCATTAATTTCGCCGAGACTTACCTTCGTCTACAGGAGGACCATGAGATTTTTGATCTTGTTGGCGCTTTAGAAAATGCAGAAGGCAAAGGAACGACGTTCTATTCCTGGCTAGGCGTAACGTCTACAGCAACTACCTCTGAAATCGCGAAGGCATACCGGAAGCTCAGCATCAAGTTACAGTAAGTGTCAAGGATGAAATACGTATCTTAATACAGCTTAGGCTCTCTCTTTTCTCGTAGCCCTGATAAAAACCCTGGCATCAAGGGTGCTCATGAACGTTTCGCGCGTCTAGGCATCATCTCCAATATTCTGAGAAACAAGGAAAGCCGAAGAAGGTTTGCAGTCTACTTGTTTATCCTCCTTGATTCTCTTCACATCTTCTTAGGTATGATTTCTTCTATAAAAACGGCGTCCCGAGATGGCGAGGTACAGGATATTACTACTCGCGTTTCAGACCCGGACTTGGAGTGAGTGTCAACCATAAACCCCAAAACCGCTATTCTGATAGAGATGACTAGACCGTCCTCGTATTTTTGACACTGTTTACCTCGGCGCTGCAGCTGCTGGTCCAGAGAATCAATTATAATAAAGATCTCGCCAGAATTAAACTTATTACAGACCGAGCACGACGTGCTGCCTGGGGACCAAAAATGACTCCCTTAGCAGGTCAACGCAAAGTCCGCGTCAACCTTGGAGAACAATTTGATGAGGTCGGCTTGGCTGAAAACAATAAGTGGATAGAAATGGTTGTTGAGGGTTTAGATGTGTACCTCGTGAGCCTTCTATTCTGTTATTTTTGTTCATCCTCAGGAACATTCTTCAGTCCAACGACGATGGAACACTGCATCCTGTGGATAGCTCTACTGCCACACAACCTTCGATCGACAACACGTGGTTTATCGCGCTCGTGAAATACCTTTTTATAAAACTGACTTCCAAGAAAGAGGAAGACACGAAACCATATGTTGTTGACGAGTCCGAATCAGATGATACTTCGTCTATTGGGACCTCTGGAGGCACGGGAAGTGAAGCAAATATTCCCCAGGAGAATCATGGTAAAAGCGATGCTCTGACGACGCGGAGTTTACCAGTGGAGAAATCTGGAGGAGGAAGAAGAAGAAGGAAAGTAAACAAGAGGCGTTAGTCCCTCCCCATGGGTTTGTGCATCACCATCGCGCCAAAAGTCTCAATTCGGCGTTTAAGACCTTCTATACTGAAATTACGCTGTCTAGTGGATTGTAATCGTGGTTCCTGACAGATGCATACTGCTTCCTTGAAGCTTATCAGATTATCTTTAATCTCTGTCCTGTTTTTCAAAAGGAGCACGATTTCCTCGATTGACCAAGCATAGAAGCAATGCTCCCATAATCTTTTCTCCTTGGATCTTAAGCTTCGCGGGCCCCGAAGGGTTCGATAGTCTAATCACAGCATCGAAGATGGTCCTGGAAGTATGCTGAAGTCGATTAAAATACATGCTATAGGAGAACAATGGAGAAGAGTTATCGGTATGAGTCTTTATCGAAAGATGACGCTCATCGATAACGGAACACAGCGTGAGTTTTATTGACACCTTGGTTATCACAGAGCCTTTAAGGTTAGGTGAAGGTATCCGGGAGAGCAAGCAACCCCCCACCCAAGATTGATCTACAGCCTGAATAGAAGCAAGGACCTGAGTTTACTGATCTTATGTAGTACCTGCTGATCGAGGCTATAACCTTGAGGCTTCACGGCATGCTCTGAAGGGTAGGGCGAACCAGGTGGTTGGTACCAAAAATACTCTACGCAATATGAACAAGCACTTTGTCGAATAGCGACAGCTGGCACCTTCATGAAACATACCCCAAATGTAGAATCTTCTTCCGATTCGGATAGCATGTGTGCTCCAAGAACGTCCGCGCCTGTCCGAATTCAAAGACAATGGACATTGAAAATCAACGGACAAGTCAGACTGCGCAGTATCCGTTAGCAACGACTAAGATTTCCCAGCTAACCCCGTCAGGCCAGCAGGATGATTGACAACTGACAGCTATTACCATCCCAGCCAACTTCTTTTGATCTTTTGGCGCCCTCTTCAAAAACATCAAAGGTCTTGCTCGGCGAAAATCTTTCCCGCAGATTGGCAGGAACAAAAGACCTTTCACGATGCTCCCCAGCTCGTCCATCTCTCCCCATACCATGGACAGCTGTCGATCCATTTCCCGGGATCGAATTTGAAACTCTTCGCCGTGTTTCTTTGTGAGAACACCGGGGTCAGAGAACCCCATTTTCATTTGCCGATCCATGAATTCAAAAGGAAGCGATCTGATTTTAGTGCCGCCGTGATAGAATCTAGCTTGGGCTTCAGGATAGCCTTTTGCTGTTGGGGCTGAGCTACTTGCACATAAATTAGCAAATATCAGCAGACCTCCAACTTGGCTGACAGGTCGATACACACAAATGTCGAAGCTATTTCTCTTGGTGTGTTCCAACATGTTGGTGAGTTCAGTCAGATTATAAGCAAGTGCCCATCGTCAACAGCCGTGTAAAGCTAGAGGACTTCATATCACAGCTGTACAGGATTTGACGTATTAGTTGACGTAAAGGGGTTTCCGGCCACCTTCTCGCCGGGATAAACAGAATGTGAGAGTCTGCCGATATCAATAGGGTACAGCTCAGCTTGGAGAGAAAGAGGCAATCGGTTGCATGACACCCGCTTGTCGGATCTCCGCATGTGAAGGGGGGTGATCTTGCATCAGTTAGAAAGTCTTTCTGCTCGTATGACTAGTTAGTCCGAGGCCTGTATCCGAGTTTGTACACAAACGCCCCCCATCGTTCAGTTTCTATGTTGTAGACTTGAGAGCTCAAACAAGTGAAGGGAACCATACTGGTGACATCATCGATACGTTTAATAGTACATTCATCCTGTAAGGATGCCATGCGCCAAAAAAGTCGCGGCAACAGTCCAATCCGACACTTATTCTTCTTCTAAAGGTGTATTCCCTCTCCTCCATAGTCTACAGCAGGTCTGGTGTCCTGACTTGCAGTCGCCCTCGGAGTCTCAGGAAGATTAACGGTCTGGACCGTGTTTACACTCGAGAATACGTCCGGTCCGTAATGACCACTATCGACGACACCCTTCTCCTGCAATGCAAGCCTGAGGATGGATATTCGCTCAGTCTGTGATCCACTATGCATGTTAGGTGAAATGCATGGAGAAAATACAAAACCATTCACATCACAACTTCGTTTTCGTCTAGCGCCTTCCGGACCTCTGGATCAGCCGTTTCTGGGATTTCTGTGGATTGATAGTCTCGTAACATTTCTTGAGTTTCTCGCAGGTGCTTCAGGGAGTTGAGAAGACGCGCAATCTCTGGATGGAATTATGAGCCATAAGTAGAAGATATGGCTTTCGCTTGACTTTACCCTCAGTGATCACAGACACATCGAGACTGATAGCCTGTCTGAGCGTGAACGGTTGCGCATAACGAGGCTGATAATCCATTGGCAAAGTTGGCATCAACCTGCGTGCGAAATCTAATCTAAATTTACTGCTTAAAGATCTCTGGCCAGACTTCGCGAAGCTGCTCTAGTGTGCTGATTTCAAGTATGTTGGCATTATCCCTCTCAGGGTCAAGCGGTTCACTTCCAATCTGCTTCGTGACACCCCCTTCCATCACCTCGAGTCCTTTCTCGCGAAAATGGACGCATTTGTACCAGCCCTGAGCGATGGCACCATCGATATTTCCCCGATTGTCGTCGATGAAATAGCATTTAGAAGGATCGGTGACACCGGCTTGTTTCATTGCCTGAGAGCTTGATTAGTAATAGATGCATGCGGTATCCGGGCACATAACCTACTAGCTGATAAAATTCTGCCTCTGGCTTACATGAAAAATCCTCGATGGTATAGTCACAGTAGACAACCCCTTCGACAAGGTCCCTTAATTTCAATATCCGCAAGACCCTCTCTGCATGCTAGTAAAGCTGAGAGAAGCATAAAGATCAAGGGCCAAAACCACGCACCGGCTTATATGCATTTGTCAATGCCCAAACTCGAGCCTTGGAGCGGTTAATATCCTCAAAGATCTTACGTACAGCTGGATTATAGGAGATCATGTCTTCGAGGGGCAACGAACCATCGCACTTGCGGTCAAAATCCAGTGCATCTAGAGGATACATTTGACTTAGCCCAGGTTCTGGACCATACGCTAGTTGCATTACCAACGGCGTGATGACGCTTGAGTCCGCGTAGGGCCAATCCATACTGAGAGTAGTATTGATGATGTAGCACGGCGGCTTCTTCGTGGCTGAGACCGATATTGACAAAGTAATCTAAATTGTCACTGAGCAAGAACATAGGAAGAAGGTTTTGTGTTGGGCTCAAGTAGCTCACTGTGGATCTTCTTGCCCATCGCCTGTGAGATCATAGAACTGGCCGAGTAAAGCGTATTGTCAATGTCAAACCAGACCACGATCCTTGCATCTAGGAGCTTTTATCAGTGTCGAGACGCGTAGTTCTGCACTGTACAGACCTGTCTGCGAATTCTGCTCGGTCATGGTGATTAGGAAACGTTCCACCTAATTAGCATTCCTTATGTAATCACATGTCCTCAAAATGCAACATATCAAAGCATGCTTCAGAATTGAAGAGCTGACGGGTGATGAGCAGCCCGTCTGCAGACGCAGTGGGAAGCACTCTAGGCTTACCTTAGGGGCTAGCTAGTTCTCTTACTGTATACACTCTAATTAGAGTCAAGCACACTAATTTATAGAGGGTCGCATACATGTTTATATACCTAGCAGTTATTCTATTCTTATCTTCGCAGTAGTATAGTCTGTGATGGCATCTTACGATGCCACACTACAACTCGAAGACCTGTCCTGTTTTACGAGTTACTTGTGGTATTCTCACAAGTTCAACATCGGGAAGACCTGTAGGCCCGAGGCCGGTATGGTTGTATATGTGTGTGAGAGTGTCGGGCTCTGATTGTTCAAGAGTAGCCATAGGATAGGAGTTAGTGGGATTAGGTATTTGGTAGTGACTTCAAAGACGCTCAAGTCTATCGCATGCTCGTAAAACACTTGTTCAGGGCATACCAGAGAGGTGGAAATGATCGATAAAATTTTTGATGATGAACCCATAGGACGGTAATAAATCATCTCAGCGAAAATGGAGGCGGTGGCTTGTTTTATTCAAAGGTTTAGCAGGAGGATAGATGCTCATGTGCAGTAGGTTGATAATAGATGATATTTTTATAGGAAGACAAAAACAGATATCGAGCTACCCGTTTCATATCTGGGGAGGAGGCCCGTGGCTATCGTAAATATAGTATCAGCTTGAGATGATGGGATCAATATCATTCTGATCCTTCCCGGCATTTTCCGTCAAAACTGTGTAGCTTTACAGCCACCAGATGCTCTGCGGTTAGTAGAGTATCCTATATCGGTATCGGCTCGAAGACCTCAAGAACAAGGTATGGTTGGTGTCCGACCAGCATTATCAGAATGTACGGCGATTGATTTTGGGTTTTAGATGGCCAGAAGCAAGGAACTCGCACCCGGGATTGGAAGTCTCAGTCGCTCCCAGCTCTTCGCCAAGCGCGGCCTGTTCAAGGGTCAAAAGAAGTCCGAAAAAGCCTGTTGTTGAGGAGCCTGCGGCAATTCTCGAAAAGACTGTAGGCGGTGCAAAAAATGGAGGCCAGCGTCTTGTTCCTGTACACAAAGCGCCTCGCTACTACCCCTGCAGAAGATGTACGCCAGCCCAAGAAGAGCCGAAAGTCTCATAAACCGCCTACTCTCCGCTCCTCCATCACCCCTGGGACTGTGTTGATTATGTTAGCTGGTCGTTACCGTGGAAAGAGGGTTGTCTTCTTGAAGCAGTTGTCGAGTGGACTGTTGTTAGTGACTGGTCCTTACAAGATCAACGGTGTGCCCCTTCGACGGGTCAACCAAGCCTATGTCATTGCCACTTCGACCAAGGTAGAGACAGAAGGACTGACGGTATGTAGTTGGCCGACTTGACGTTGTTGATGGCTGGAATAAATGTAACAGGTTGATGAGAAAATCAATGACGCCTACTTTGGCAGGGTTGCGGTGAAGGGTGTACGCTCGGCGGAGGAGGAATTCTTTGAGAATGGAAAGTCCAAGGCGAAGGAGGTGTTCTCGGCTTCCAAGGCAGCTGACCAGAGGGTGGTTGATGAAGCAATTATTGCTGCTGTGAAGAAGACACCAGAACTTGGCAAGTACCTTAGATCGAGCTGGGGCTTGTCGAAAAACCAGTACCCTCATGAGCTCAAGTTCTGATGAAGGGTCTGTAGGATAATATACACAGCGAGTACCATACAGTTTATGATTGAATGATTTCCATTTGGGTGAGGTCACGCGCGAGAAATGTTTAAATGTATGTTTGCTCTTCGCAGCCATGCCATTGTTCGTCGGCGAACGCATGTGAGATGTTTTTGGGCAGAGTTTTATCAACACCTGACTCCAGCAACTAATCAATTCCTTGACCTTGCCATTGCACTTCCCTTTCCACCCTCTTTTCCTCCCTATGCTTCTACCATCCTCCTTGGAACTGTTATCCTGCGCCTCGCCTTTCTGCCCACAGTCCTATGGGTAAGTCTCCAGGAGACTCACAGGCGATACAGCATTCATGTTCTGCCAGAGTCGTCGCAAGGCTCTCAAAATGGAACAAGCTCAGAAGGACGTCGGCAAGTTGCTTCCAGTTTATCAGCGTCAAGAGTTCCAGGCCATGCAGAAACGAGGCATTCGCGGGCACAAGCAATTCCTCGTCGACACACATCGCGAACGCGTCAATACCGTCGTATGTTTGTCAGGTCCTCTCCACTGCAGCTACTGACTCTCCATTCAGATGACTCAAAAATTCAACCAGCTCATTAAGGAGCGTAACTGTGACCCCAAGTGGACGATCCCCATTTCTATCCTCGTCCAAGCACCCCCTTACGTCGTGTTTTCCATCATTCTCTCCTGTGCAGCCGCCGATCCCCTCACTCCCTTCCGTTCTGAATCTTTCCTGACCCTCACGTCCCTTGCACATCCTGACCCTACATTGACAATGCCCATCGTTCTCGGCATCATAAGTATGGCAAACGTGGATACCCGGAATTGGTGGTTAACTCTGGCAGAGAGAGAGAGGGAGAAGAAGTTTCATGAGTGGAAGGCCACCAAAGCCGAGAGACAAGGAAAACCCTACATAAAGTCGCCTCTAAAGAGTATCATGAGAGGCTTGTCCATTGCGAGGATTGGACTCGCTATGCTTGTGCCTGGGGTGAGCTTCAATATCCACTCTTGATCGGTCCAGGTTTGAGTTTCGTGTAGGGTGTACAATTGTATTGGGTTGCGTCAGCAGGGTGTGGCTTCGTGCAGACAATTGTCTTTGACTGGATTGACAGTCGGCGGAGGCAGCGTCAAGTAGTACAAGAAGTACTTGCGAAAAAGGTGTCCGAAGCACCGAACTCTCTTTCGAAAAATTAGGCCTAATGTGAGTGGTATTCGGATATATCGCAATGAGCCTAGCGGGATGAGGACAACGTGGAAATCGAAGGGAGCCTACCCCGTCAGGGTCTGGGGCACCCGATGGATTGGTCTTGATCTAATTTGACCGTAGTGCTCATCTGAATCTATCCGCTTTCAAGGTCCTGTATTGACTATTCTAGACTAGTGATTTACTCGGGCATACATTGATTATACATCCTGTGCCTCAGCGTGACACCTGGATTGGCCGGTATACATGCTCGGACAGAGATTGAAGGAACAAAAACTGAGGCAAGTTCGAATAAGATTTGCAATTGTAACCTATACGCAACAAAGGGACGAGAGTGGAGTGAAGTATATTCATCCTAGGCCGCCCCAAGGACCACGAATCCGACGGGCAAGGTGAATGTCTCTCGGCATGATGGTTACGCGTTTAGCATGTATTGCACACAGATTTCTGTATCCCCAGTCTTCAATAAACGTGTTTCAGGACTGAGAGCTACAAGACTCACGCGTCTTCAAATAAGTGAACCAAGTAAGCTTCTGCAGCCTCTTGGAGAGCTAATAAGGCAGAACTCTGCCATCGAATACCCGCGTCTCCATGACCATTGAGATCTGTGGTCATATCCTCTGCAATTTCCCTCACCTAATGCCATTTCAACCAATATTGCATCAATTACTCCGACCAGAACCAACCAGGCCAACCACGCACCAAACGCGAAAACGGCAACTTTCTCAGTAACAAATCCGTGCTTTTTTGATACTTCTTGATTTCCCGTAACGCAACTACACCTGGTTTGAATCTATGTTTCTTTACTGGTGGTCATTCCAAAAGCATCTCAGCGATCCTCTTCACCGCTAATTATGTCCAAAAGGGTACACACCTTGTGCCTGTGGAGGTCGAATCGTAGGGGGAACACCACCGGTGCTTTTACGCGCTGTTGTGCGCCCCACTGTGACTGTTTTCTTTTTCCTTGGTGGTGAAGGGGTTGGAGGTTCTGAGTCTTCTTCCAAAGCTGCTTTCCGCTTCCTTGAAGGACCTGCGTGACTCTGTGTTATTTGTGCCATTAGAACAATAAAAGCAAAACAGGGCTCAATGAAGGAGGAGGTGAGGGAAGAGGTTTTCTTGTTATCCGTGCGACAAGTTGAACTTGCAACCGCGCTGACCGAAAAAGGAAGGTGAAGGATTAGGGTCTGAATTAACCAATCATTACCCTGAGAGTAGAATCAAAAGTAAAGATTACAGATTGTTCTTTGCTCTTTTCCCTGCTGCTGCTGTGGCAGAAATATCGTACCGTGCCACCAATCACTGAGGCTTGTCTAATTTCTCTCGCTGCTACATTGAACGCATGGCTGGTGATCATGATGTCGTCACTGGCTATTATAGATACACTGATATTTGGTTTGAGTGGTGCGTCCGCAGATTTGTCTAGTTCATCACTCCGATCCTCTGAGAAGATTAAAAATGTAAAAAGGTTTAAAGTTATACCCAACGATGAAGATGGGGCCACACTGAAAGCCATACTCGGTTTGTTCCCCTTCCGATGATGAAATGCAGGTCTGAACGGACGTGTATAGCGCACGATGCGATAACACACCCAGAACATCCATTGCATATCGAAGGTGTCAAAGGAATCCAACTTTACCATGGTAATCATAGAACGCCACACAAGTATCGATGTTCGGTAATGTGAATGTTCCAGGTACATTCGAGTCTGGAGAAACTCGCCTTTTATTCTCTTCTGCCCAAGTGGAATATGTACGATACTGGCTCCACGCGATGAAGTTGACCGAAACACTGCTTCCGATCCCGTATTCGGATTGTTTGATTTTGTCTTCTGAATTGAAGCATGTCACGACTCATGCATATTCCGATGGAGGTGCTCTCCGCGGTGCCGTCAAGGTCAGTTTGCCTATGCCATTACCAGATTGCTTTCATACTCTACGCGCCTTTTTAGAACTTGGACAAACATAACAAACGCTTGAAAGGCGCTAATCCAGCTTTCCTCTTGTGTTGTCATATATTCCAACGTGTTCAAGACCTCATCTCAGCAAAGTGTGGAACATGGCTTGCAATAGATTTCGAAGCTTGGGAACGTGACCATACCGTGATCACGGAAATGGGATATAGTATACTCAAATGGGACGAACAAGGAAACGAGAAAAAAGAGTGCGGACATTGGATCATCAAAGAAGGAGAAAAGTATAGAAACGGGACTTTTGTTCCTGATTTTCGATATGTGAGTTGGCACACACCCCCGATTTCTCTTTCTTTCAGAAGAACGTCATGCTGAGAACAAGGGAAATACTCTTGTCTAGCATTATAACTTCGGTGAATCTGAAAAAATTGCCAAATCAGAATTCAAATCTCGCCTTCACTATCTCCTCACATCACTTCAAACCAACAGTCCATTATACCTGGTCTTCCACGACAATAACCAAGATATCAAATACATGAAATCGAGTTCCATCGAAGCACCCCTCGAAAATCTATCTTACCTCCTACCTGACAGTGGCGTACCAAAATCTGGGTTATTCGTCGTTGATACATCTGATTTGTTTATGGCTTTGTCTGGATCAAAAGATGGCCAAAGGAGGGGTCTGGAAAAGATTTGTAGGATATTGGGCGTAAATACTACATTCTTGCATAATGCAGGAAACGATGCATACGTGAGTGACCCTAGTTTATTGCACTTGATTTTCACCTAAGGTATCGTAACGGAAGTATACTCTCGAAGCGATGCTACAAATGGCCCAAGGTGAAGCTCTGGATGAACAACGTCAGCGGAGGTGGCCCAATCGTATGGCTCCTGGTTCAGTTCAAGTGGAGTTCAAGCCTTGGGAAGAGAATAGTGATTATGATGAGGATGACCATATTGGCCCGAATGTCCACAACACCGCCTTTGCGCGATGAACAAAAGGGACCGAAATTGAGAAAGAAAAAATCGTTGAGATTATTAACATACTATGATGTACTAAGTTAGTTGGTATACAAGTTCTCGATTACCCTCAATGGTAAGTGAGAACAAATTTTGCAGACTTCCAAAGCGAAAATCATTTGCGCTTCTTGGATTCTTGAGGCTGTTCACCATTGATGGTTGGACTCCCATCTTCATCGTCATCACCCTCATCCTCATCGTCGGAACGTTCGTCTGTGGCAACACTCGTTGTGACAGCCCTACAGAAAACGTCAGGTAATTAGCAGTGACATAGGATCACCTTTACCTATACAAGATTCGGAGCATAAGGGCGAACCAGAAGAGGTTGAGAAATTGGAGGAGAAGAAGGGGAGCGAAAACTTGGTATTTCATCCACCAGACAAGGTAGGTGCCCTCAGACCAGACCCAACGCCTAGAAGCTTCGCTAATGTTTTGCAAAATATCAGATGAAGTATGACTGAGTGAAGGTGGACGCACGGAATGAGATCATACTCAGTCCAGACGGACCAGAGGATGACCAGATTCAAATAATGACGGAAATACCTGAGAGCGTTTTTGACATATATTTAACAAAGAGTTTGGGTAGGTACCTACGTCCAAACGCCCACAAAGAAACCAAAGGCATAGATCTTGGCCCGATCCCATTTAATGTAATTCAAAATCTTGGAAAATGCCAGAAATACGTCAGGAATATCCATGCTGACGAAGACAGCGTTCCCAATCAACGTCAAGTTGATAAGATAGCTCCAGCTGTCAGAGGACGATGAACGGGTTAAGTAAGGTGGTGAAATGCTTGGCATACCCAATGAGCCAGAGAGTAACAAGGTGATGCGCGACGAGCTCATGGTAATCTTTGCGCGGTTTTTCGAGGCGAAGAACTAGGACGATGAGTTGCTGGCACCAATAGGCTGCTTGCATGAGTTGATAGTGCTTGAGTTCGGGCAACATGTCCCAATGTGGATAGTCTTTGAGGACAGTGGGGTAAGTGAGAGAAACACACCAGGACGGAACGCTCACTGATCCAAAAGTATTCTGTGCGAAACCAATAAGTTGGAAGTTGAGACATGATGCGCTGAGACAAGCATTGAGAGAAAACTATCTCAAGGCCGTGTAGTACTGACCCATCCCCAAGCACCGAAAGCAGCAAAGTAAGTCAGGGCATAGGCCTGTTCACAAAATCTATCCGTCTTTGCTGGCTTCCTGATACCAAAATACCGCGCGATGGGTCGAGAAACCCGAGAGGAGAGAGATTGGCGAACAAAAGACCAGAAGACGACATAGTATGCGATGAAGACCAAGTCCCAATAAGACTTTTGGTAGCGTGGATCACCATTTTGTGAACCAGGGACGCGTCCAGCAATGAGGAAAACGTTGGCAAAAGGGTTTGATAGGCCTGGAGAGATCAGTGAGGCGACTAACTCCCAGTTTGCATAGAAGATCAAGGGAAGGGCAAGGACTTTGAATGCAGAGGCTGGGAGACATCAGCGGCTGACCAAGAGTTCACGTGGACGAGGCTGACCTGGCTGTACTGCCCAGCGGACAAAGGGAGAGACAGGGTGCGGTGGCATAGTAGAGCAAAAACAAGAATAAAATTTTAGTCACGCGACCCAGCGTTCTGTGTAATCACGTGAGGTGTTTTCTCCCTGTCCACCATGCTGCCTGTCCTCGGCCTGTTCCATGCCCTCGCCTGCCCCGACAAGCAGTGTTCCAGAGACCCATGCTTGTACTCTCACAGGGACCAGAAAGACCTTCCTCAGCCTGTTTCTCTCCAAGTTCCTGTTTCCCTCGAGGTTCCTGCTGTCCAGGCCTGCCGCCTAAGCGTCAGATTACCCAGTCGACCAGCTCAGCTCCCGCAAGAGAGCCTCCTCGCAAGCTGCAGCGTACAGGGACAACTAAGAGACCAGTGGCCAGAACAACCATCTCTCAGACCTCTGTAGGCTCATGCGCTGCTGCTGTCTTCTTTGTCTCATCCTCCTAGAACGGCGTGCCTGTTCTTCGGGTCAATGCTGCCCAGTCTCTTGTTGCTCTTCCCGTCAGACAGGTTGGTCCTGCTCATGTGACTCTTGCGTCTTCTCATGCCAGCCAGACCATGCTCAAAACCCTCTACGAGCACTTTCTCGTCCTTTACCACTCCATATCGTCGCTTAGCCCCAGCCTCGCCGCAGACCATGCCCTTAGGCAAGAGGAAGAGGTTTACAAAAAATCCAGTAAGCTAACTTATCGAAATGTAAAGCTATGCTTTGCTTTGTCCTACGTCCAACTCATCATAATAGGCGATCATCCAATGCGTCGCTGCAATCAAACGTAGACCAGTTCCGACTTCCCTGTCTGATTCCTCCGTGGGAACAGAAGATGAATTGAAAGAACGGGCTGAAAAGGCCAAGTCGCTGCAAGCTCTTGTCCTCGATCGTACACGGTTAGAGCCATTAATCATGTCTCAAAGGGATCTGGAAAATTGGGGTTATATGGTTGATATACCCCAAGGTCCAGGCGGGGACGTGCCTCATATGGAGGGCCAAGTTGTCAAATGTGAACGTTGCTCGCAGCCGTTTCAAGTATGTCAGACTAGCTCTGACACAGAATGTTTACACCACTGGGGAAAGCAGCGTACAATCAAAGCGGATGGTAAGTCTGGCCCACCCACGTTTATTGTACCGTGTTTACTTGCACAGGTGAAAGAATCCGAGTATATACGTGCTGTTCTCGCCCAGTCAGCGAGGGTGAGGGTTGCGTTCACGGAAGACATGTCTTTTACGAATCATCAGTGGATGACCTACATTCAAGGCATGCATTTTCACTCTTGCAACCTTCCGGGAATTCGGATGATGCACTTGACATTGCTGCTATGGACTGCGAAATGGTATATTCCACCGGTGGTTTTCGCGTTGCTCGCGTGTCCCTTGTGGATAGCAAGGGAAAAGTGGTCTTCGATGAGCTTATTCAGATGGATGAAGGTGTTTACGTCACGTAGACTTTTCATCTCTCCATCAAGTCTTTCATCAACTCATGAGGCTGTCTGCAGTGATTACAACACTCGGTTCTCTGGGGTAGCAGAAGAGAGTTTCTCAAAAGCTACACTCTCGCTTGCATCAATACGAAAAGCCCTCGACAATCTCATCAATCGAGAGACTGTCCTGGTTGGACATGCTCTAGACAATGATTTGAAAGCGATGAGAATTGTTCATAAAAGATGTGTCGATACAGCAATTTTGTTTCCACACCAAGCGGGCCTACCGTATCGTAGGGCATTGAAAGATTTGTGAGTTTGTCGATTCTATACAAGGTCCGTTTGTTCCCTGAAAACTTGCCTGTGACAGAGTAAGAGAAAAGTTGGGCAAGTTGATCCAGACAGGAGATGCATCTACGGGACATTCATCTGCTGAAGATGCAGGGGCATCTCTTGATCTTGTTAGGTGGTTTATACTTAATGAGACTTGCAGCCCGAAATCAAATTCAGGGTCCAATTAGATGCCTTGTTCCATCAAGAGGATGATTAAGCACTATGGTATTATGAATACACAAATCTAGATGGTCAGAATAATGTTATCGAAGCGACTTGAGAAGATTCGAAGACCTCAAGAATGAATCCATCATATCCATATACTGGTTGACTTTGTGTCAGATGCAAGTTGACCAGGGGGAGGACTTACGACGAGTTATAGGATAGGGCAATTGCAGCCCGTCTTCGTCATCTGTCCTGTTGAGATGCATGGAAGGGGGAGGTTCTTTGGGACTGAGGAAGTGGCTGATGGTTTCGAAGCGGTCATCAAATCGTTTGCGAGGCGCGTCTGGAAGAGGTAGCTCAGGATGGCCATGATGTGGAATGACAGTCAACGTACCGTCTTCGTCGTCTTCTGGTGTGCCTTCGATTTCCCAGTTACAACGTTTGTATCGTTGAAAGAGGGGTGACCCGGGCTGTTTGGTGTGAGGACTCGAGCGGAAGATGAGAACAGACGGAGCATACGATGTTTGTGTGTACTATGATCTTCTTAACAGTGTGTGTACTTCCAGAAATAAAAAAGTCTAGTCCATGTTGGAAGTAGTTGTAGAAATCTGTCAAGTGGTTGGATGAGGATAAGATAAGATGGAGGACTGTCTACACACAGTCAGATTCGGCGGTGAGAGGGTGGTTAGTGGAGTGAATTGTCATGCGTTCGTCTTCTTTGTAGTGGATTCTAAGAGGAGGACCAAGATCAAGAGTGAGATCTTGAGCAGTTGTAGTGTGCAGCTTGATGTAAAGAGATCTAGATTTGGATGGATAGAAGTGCAGGCATATGCCATCGCGTCCCTGACATTTATGAACACAGAAGGGAGTTAAAAAGAAGAGAAGGCTTCACCTTGATGACAGCACGTTCAATGTCTCCATGCATCACAGGACATTCGATGACTTCGCCCAAAGGATCGTGAGGATCTTTTTGCAGAATGAGAATCTTCTTGACCTCCTGTAACCTGTCCTCGCTCTGTCTTGTTGCAGCCCCGACGTCGTCACCGAAACCAAACCACAGGCCGGGGTACCTCAGACCATTGTCCCCATTTCCAGATGGATATGTAGGACCAAAAGTCTTGCTGACGCCTAATCGGTGCAAGACGCGGTCTGGGGAACTGAGGATGGCATCCTTGTACTTGAGGATGAGAGGAGGGCTGGAGATTCGAAGGTCGTGGACGTGGATGGTGTGGAGGCGTTGTTGCGTTCCAGAGAAGAGGAGGGAGATGTGAGGACGAAGATGGAGGAGGACGGGAGGAGGAGGGACAGTTGAGTGACAGTCGTAAGTGATGTCGATCTGGGGAAAGTGCTGTTGCATTCTGCGGAGAGTGTCGAGGACATTCCAGAGGGATGCACCTGGTTAGTCCTGTATGTCAGTAGATTTATTTCTTTTCAGTTTGATATATATTTTATCCACCAATTTCAAACAGCCCGAGTCCAATGCCTGGGCGGATGTCATGCTCAAGCGTCGAGTGCATAGTTGCCAAATGCGGAAATTCTCCTCATGGCAGATGCTCGTCAGCGAATAATCATCAAGGTAGTCCCTCCCCTCATCTGCGTCCATCTCTCCCTCTTATTCCTACGTCCAGGTCTTCAGGAAGTACTCCAATGCACTCGGCCCAGATGCACTTTCCTTCATCGAGGATATCCTCACAGAACATCAAATCTCACAAGATGACCTTGAATCTAGTGTAGAAGCTCTCGCGAGAGAGTATAACAGCCAAGATGGTAAGACTCGTCTCTCTCATCCATTTTTCATCAAAAATCAACTTTCTAGTGTTCCAAAGATGCCACCACCAAAGTCTCGGTTGACATCCTCCAAAGGGTATATACCAGTCTGCAAGAGCAAGACGACGACGACGACATCAACGGACACGGTGCAGTCCTTAACGATGGTCTAAATCCGGAAACCCATCTATGGTTCATCGATTCATACGAGATGCCCAGGTGGCATTGGTCAAGTGAGAGAGGTACATTCGAGCGGTGTGCCCTTTCCAGGTTTTCATCGTTCAATAACGAGTTGACTATTTTCAGTGTTTCTACAAAACAGTCAATTTCCTCTTCTCCAGAATCCAGAATAACTGCCATCAGAGACAGACTGGATATCATCCGGCAGTGTATTCTGCGCAACGAGCACTTTGCTCCTTCCACGATTCCCTCGAGAGACCGACAGAATCTGCTCACCTTGAAGTCCACAAAACACCTTCTCGGAAGACCCGGCCTCAAATTTTTGCTGCTAGGAATGTTGTCCCATAATAAAGAGGGGAAGATGTGCTTGGAGGATGCGGATGGAAGCGTGGTATTGGATTATTCTACTTTGGTACGTTTTTCCACTTGTATGGAGACTGCCCTGCTGATTTTCCCCGTTCGTAGGGTGAACCTGGAGAGGGACTATACACAGAGGGTTGCTTCGCCCTTATTGAAGGCGAGTATACAGAGGATTCCACTTTGAAAGTTATTGCGATTGGCCAACCTCCTTCGGAACCCCGTGCAACGGCCAGGCAAGCTGTCAGAGCCTCACCATCTTGTCCTGCTTCTCATGCTCTGCAGGTCAATATATGGTCATATAGATTTCCTCGGTAAAGGAGCAACGTCCTTGTTGCAGGATGTGAGTTTGATGCCTTCGATCACTAGGTCAGAATCTCATGAGCAACTTAGGCACATCTAGCAGTTAGAGTTCGGGAAGAGCTGCAGGATACCCATTTCTTTTTCCTCTCTGACGTTCATTTGGATGTCCCGGATACGCTCAGAAATCTGCAAAGAATGTTTGACAACTGTATCGAGAATGATTTTATACCTAAAGTTATCGTCTTCTGTGGCAACTTCTCCAGCAAGTCGATATCGCGAGGAAGTGGCCGAGACATACAAAGGTATGAAGGTGCGTTTCTCCCTACTTTTTTGATTATCCAGTCCCTGACATGAATATAGACGGCTTTGATGCGCTCGCGGATCTCATAGCACAATACCCACCAATTACGCAGACAACGCATTTTGTACTCGTTCCTGGACCGCATGACTTGACGCTCAATTCAATACTTCCACGGCGGCCAATTATGTCAAGCTTTACGAGTAAATTGAAGAACAAAATACCCAAAATCCATTTTGCGTCGAATCCATGTCGGATTAAGTTTTTTGATCAGGAAATTGTGATATTCAGAGAGGACTTGATGTCCAAGATCTTGCGCAATACGATTGGCGCAAAACCTGACATCTCGAGTTCGGATTTGAAGCGATATGTATGTGGTTTAACGCATTTCAAGCTCTTCTCTGATGTACTGCCTTGTTGTAGTTTGTGCAGACAATACTTGATCAGATGCACCTTAGTCCCCTCGCTCTGAATATCCAACCTTTGTTGGCTGATTATGACCATGCTCTGAGATTGTACCCTTTACCAACAACCGTCAGTCAGGTGCTGCTTTTGTTGCGGAAGAATGGGGACTGATATCATCGTCAGCTCGTGCTGGCAGACAAATACCACCGGTATAAACTGACCTACATGGGCTGCCATGTTTTCAACCCTGGCACGTTCTCGAGCAATACTCCTGTATTCTGGATGTACAAACCTGCAGAACTCAATTCGGAAGAGTGGTGAGTCTAATCTATACAAACAATCGTTGGCAGATTTGCTGATATGCTGGAGTGTCCTTGACATTCCGACTGATGATTGACCAACAATTGGGGTGAGGGAACAAATAGGTTCGAAAAATAGTTGAACTGAGTATTGATAAGTTTTGATACATAATATTCCCCAAGGATGAACAAACTAGTAATACTCAAGGTCTCTAAATGGTCAGTCAATTGAATGTACTGGATGGTCCAAGAGCCGTGCTGCCACTGCTCTCTCGCGTAACACACTATGATTGAAAACAGCTATGAAGCTTAATGAACAACTTGCGGATCATTGTTTGCTTGATCCACATCATTGTTTCAGTAAGAGCCATATTATTCTCCCTCTACGGGAGTTTCGAAGGTGACCCAACGTTGGTGATGTAACAGTCGTAGAGATCAAAACAAAACAAAACAATGCTATGGCAAGTTGCATTTGAGGTCCATTGTAAATACTGTGTAAGGTGTGCGACCGAGAGCATTCGTTTAAATTCTGACATCACAGAAAATAGGCATACTGGCCTGTTTTTCTCAGGTGGCTCAGACGCAGACATCTGCTATGTGTTTGAATGGAGATTTGTATGCCCTGAACTTTGTAATAGCAAGTAGTAGAAAAAGGACATGATCCCATCAGTGGAATGATTCCGAACTCGGAAAATGATCGCTTGACGGTCTTAGTGTAATGATGGGAGAACGTCTGAAGTTGCCCTGTTCTTACTCTTGTCCCATTACTCCATCTTCACCCATTCTCTGCCCCCCACTATCAACTTACATGCGCTTGTGCCTCTGACGGGCACACATCATCGAGTCGTATGTCCCTTTTTCATTCATAACGCTTCCTGCCTGACGCCTATGCTGCGTTTCATTTTTCTTTAGTTCCCTTCAGGCACCTCAATGTCTCAATGGAACATTAACGATTTCTTCTATACACTCATTTATATTTTTCTCATCGGAAATCCAACAACTCCTTGGTCGAGGACGCTTATTTGGTTTACTCGGATCACCACAGTCTCTCTCCTTCTTCGGACATACATCGCACCATGGCTTCTTGCTTTGACATCCAAACACATTCGCATACGCAGCATCAGTTTGAGGTCTATCAAAGGTCTCTACTTTAGAGGAGGGCGGTGGACATGTAGAGCCGAGAGAATAGGATATGTCTTTGGAAAGGTACAAGGCCGCAAACGATTGACGATCCGTATAGATGGGTTAAAAGTTGAGATGAACAAAACTTTAAAGAAGACAAAATATAAAAGACGGACGCATACGCGAAATTTGACTTTGGCAGATCTGGATCCTTCCCCGTTGGCAGGCTATTTATGGCGTGCATTCACCAAGGTCGCTCTAGCTCTTGAACCTTGGTTGAGGCCTCTGTCCCGAAATACTGTTGTTGCATGTCTTCGTATTGGGATCCAACTGATACGCGCTGTTACACAAGCTCTGTCATTTGAGCTGCATTCCACGATGTTCACTCTTGCGGAAATCCCAGGCCTTCAAGTGGTCGCAGATGAAATCAATTTGCATGCAGAATTAGATTTGGTTCAAGTAGAAAGTTCAGCAGAAGACCCCTATCTCGGTAGTGGTGTTCGATGTGCGATAGAGAAGAAGGATGCTGCACCGTCGTCTTGGACTTTTTCGGGGATGGCAGGGTGGAAGAAGAAAATGTCAGATGGATTGAAGAGGGCATTAGATAGGGCTTGGGGAACGATGCATGGAACTGTTAGGGCTTCATTCAAACTGAATGATATCGTTGGTACGACAACAAGGCACGGGCAATCTGGTGGGTCTTTCGTTGCTTTACTAAACAGTTTCGTCATTGATTATTCGTGCAGGACATGAGAGCACCAAGCCTTTCCTTCGACTGCCAGGAATAGTTGTCTTAGATGGACGACTGAACTTTTCCCCACAAACAGCAACTATTGATGCCAATAGCATATCATTAGGGCTGAAAATCGATGAAATTGATATAGGAGTGGATCTTTTGAATGATATTTTTCGCATAATTGTGCCTCCGAAACAAACTTCCGCGTCCAATGCAATGAAAACTTCATTGGGATCTACGACACCGTTGCCGGTTGCCCCCATCTCGCCCCAGTCCCTGACCGAAGTTGCTGCCGTTGTTCCGCAACTATCCCAGAAACGCTCTAGATCGTCTACTCTTTTTTCTGCCGGGTATCTCCCAATGTCACCTACTGCTGCATTTGGTTCGTTAGAAGCGAAATTGCTGCCTTCGAAAGCAAGTGCTACACCGTTTTTGAGAGCCTTTTCTGTGAGTGTTCAGGGCACTTAAGGACAGCAGGTTGTTGAATATGCTTTCAGTCGTCTATTTCATCCACTGGGAAGCTTAGTATTCAGCCTCATCGCAAACTGAAGGATCAACGCTACAAGGTATATGGATGACTACGCATTCATTGCCCATTGTCCTGATTGTTTTCAACCAGTCTATTCTTTCTACAGTCAACAAAGTCGCTCTCCAAGTTACTTCTGTATCTTTAACATTTTCCTCTACGACATCACATTCGATCTATTACAGGACTGCTATCAAGGGTATTGATGTTGATTTCCACCCAAGTAGCACTTATACGGATTCTCTTCATACTCAATGGCTTGGCCAAGCAACAAAACTTGAGTGCTTTGATCCGGAATCATACGGATTTCAGCTTCGTATCGCGACGATCATGATCGAGAGGCACAAAAGGGAGGACGTATTCCCTCTTGTGACCTTAGGTACTCTCGATTTTCAAGCTGTGGTCAACCAATGGCCCTCGCCTTGGTTGATGCCATGTATGTTCATTGAGGGCGATCCGAACGCGCCTTTTTTGGCGACATCATTGAAAATTGGGGGCCTGGACATCGCAGAAAGGCTGGATGATCTGCGTGATTTCTTGGAGCGCAGGATATCCAAATCCAAGGATCCAACTTCAAAGCCAAGTTTATTCACGAAAATTGATGGTCTGCAGCTTCCTCGTTGTTCAATACAGATACACTGTAGGGTTATTTGTGCACGTACGATCTGCGTGAACAATCCTCATCAATCATCCAGCACATTGGAGATGAGAACAAATGGATTTAATCTTGGTATGAAGGCAGAATACGAGTCACACTCAGCCGTAACTTCAGAGCCCTTGCCTTTTGGAGTTGCGCGCCTGACGGGCGCATTTTCGTTCAGCTTAGATCCTGTGCTTTGCCATGTCCGTTCGGGTTGGGCTTCGGTAGGGTTTTCTTCCGATCATGAATTCCTTGATGATCCCCCTGTGCTCTCAATTGGGGCGATAGAAGTGGGAGGGGATCTAGGTGCGGAAGCGGAGGAAGAGCTTGCCGTTTATAGGGTCAAAAAAGTGTCAGTGTTTTGTGACATGCATGTCATCATTGACACAGTTTGTGTGGAACTCTGGCATGCCGACTCTGTCTCTGCGACGGTGCAACTTCTGGCGACATTACCCTCATGTCCTCCGTCATCGTCACGAGGCGATGAAATCAACGTACCTGTCAAACCCATTTCATTGCCTTCTGGGATGATAGCTTCATTAGCGCTGGCCAAATTTATCGTTGTAGTCACTGCACCGGATATCAACCCTCAAGAGACAGATATCTCGCGAGGTATCGGGTTGAGGGCATTTATCTTATGGGAGATCTCCAACTCGGAAATGAGGTCAGATTTGAAGGCTCGAAGTCTCGAAGACCTGGAATCACGCAAATTGTTAGGCTTGCCAAGAGAAAGATTGGTGGATTTAGTCGCAGCTAGAAGTCTAGATCAGCCCACCGCCTCTTCTGTAGCTGCCCGGTTGTCTGTGGAAAACCTTGTTGTACGGTGTGCTGTTGCGACACAGTACGAAACGGATGATCCTTTTCTCGCTGGAAGAGACGACTTTACCCCCACAGATGAGGAGTTCATTCGAATCCAATCCGTCAAAATTGATACTTCACTTGTTGCGTCTGAAGGCGAGGAAAACCCCCAGAGTGCATGCCAAGTTGTCATCGATATACCCTCAATACGCAGTAATTTCCAACTAGGAAATATCTATTGCGCCTTGCTCGCTCTTCAAACAATAAAAGATTTGGCTCATGTCTGCAGTTCCGTCCAACCAAACGCACTCAAGTCCAAATCCTCTATCATGGACATATCCGTGGATTGCCGGATACAAGCCTTTACCTTACGGTGGGCTCTTCACAAGCAAGCTGTTGTCTCACTTGTGGAAGACGCGTACTTGACTTGGTTTTTGGATAAGCCTGTCCAAATCCAATTCAAGTCTCTCGCATTCTGGGTACCTCCTCCAATAATGGTCAATCCATGGGAACACGATCAGGGTCAGAAATGGGACGAGTTGCTCACATTTTATCAATGGGACATCTCGTTGCCTGTCGTGGATCACTCTGTCTCTGTGGCGGTCAAAGGGGAGAGTCTACGACTGCGCATACCTCATGGATATGTACTGGCAGACCTGATAATTGATTTCACCGTGGTTGCCAAAGCAGCCAAACATCTTGTCCAAATCGTGAAGTCTGGCATGTTTACTGACATGCCTGCTCCTGAATCAGAAGGACCAAATCTTTCCCCTAGTATGGTATTTGACATCCGTAGCTTCTGCATCGAAGCTATTGACGATCCGTTCGAGTCGAGGTTGGGCGCGATATGGAGAATTGGGTTGGAAGCAGTAAAACAACGCTTGGAGCGGGAAGAGGCTTTCGCCGCTAAGCTTGCTGCTATACAGGCGGCCGGCGACAACTCGGATACGAAAGTGGTAGTTGAGGGCAGCCATGATTATCGATTCTCAGCAAGACACACTGTTTCCATTGAGGACGCGCGGAAACGATTGGACGAGGTTCATTTCCTGGACTGGAAGTTCCGTTTACAGAATATGAGGAACTCATGGTCAAAACAAGAATCCGAAATTCTTTACCGATTATATGGCCCACAGGCCATGAGCGATAGAGCACAATTCCCCAATTCCAAGGTTGCAGTCGACACGGAGGTTCCACCCTTGTTTAGGCTTTTCATTGTCTCTCTCAAATTATCTATTTCTTTGCCCTCATTTCCGCTAGACAAGATACCCGATTTTCTTTACGAGCAAGGGAAAGGGCTACCCAGAGATACCGAATTTTCTCTCCTCATCCCTCTCCACATCAATTTCACTCTGGGTTCAATACGGATCACTATTCGCGATCTTCCGATTCCTCTTCTCCATGTCCAACGAGATTCAGACTCCAGGAAGCCTACCTGGACGTTTGATTCGGATGTTGTCATTGCAGAAGAAATAGGTTCCAATCTTTCTTGTGACTGGATTGAATGTCCCGTTCTCCTGGAAAATCAGGGCATTTATGGATCAAGTCCTCTTTTCCTGCACGTACCAAAGACAATCATGCCTGTCAAGTCCTATGCATGCCCAAACATTGATATAACCACATCATGCCCAACCATTCTGTCTTGGGGAGTTAGCTACAATCCTGTCATCCAGGACATTGTGAGAATCATTGATACAATAACGCCGAATCCCCGGGACCCTTCTCCTGCGATTGGCTTTTGGGACAAGGTAGGTCACTTGGCCAAGCAAGGGACAATATGGTCTTATTCGTCGTCCTTAATCATTAGTTACGTCTTATAGCTCATTGGAAGATCAGGTTCTCATTTGAGGGTGAAGTGAGGTGTTATCTCAAAGGCACGGTCACCTTCCCCCCTCAATAACTATGCCCTCATCCTAATTGCTACAGGCTCACGCGATGCCGTATGCACGGCGGATGCTGGTGCTGGTTTCGTCCTCGTCTGGAGAGGTTCTCCCGAATGGCTGATTGGATATCCCAATGACGAGCAGGAACTCATGCAACTAACCAGTGAGATGATGTTGATTGCTATTCCAAGGTAGATATGACACAAATAAGTGAGAGATTTCTACTCACCTGAATATGTGCAGATTTGGTGAGCTAGCGTCGGATGGAGTTTTCAATCTGGCGCAATCCGTGGCCAGTCCATATCAGAAAATATGTGCCGAGCTTCATTCTGGTGTCCGTTACGGGATCGGCTTCGTCTTTGAAAGGACATGTGACCCTTACTGCAAATGCTCAGGAAATGTGTTCCAGAGACACTGTCGCAATTTCAGCTTCGTCCCACATTATGACGTTCGACTAGAGAACAAACCCGACAGGCCATCACTTAAAGTGTGTATGAGATAATTAAATCAGATATTCCAGATACTCAAAGATAGCTAGGCTGAAAATGACTCTTACAGGGAGTTCCGTTCAGATTTTATTCATTTCTCTTTTTCGCTTGTCGCGTCGACTCAAAAATGCTATAACACCTTCAATGCCCTACATCTGACGCCCAAAGCTTTCACACATTTCTGGACCTGGTGTTCGCTCTTTGACAGTATCCCGACATTACCTATCCGAACTGGCTCATATTACGTCCCCCGTATCATTTCTCCCAAATTTGGGCGACATATAGCGACTATCAAATATCGTATCATCCTGACCAAACTTTTCGTAATGCACGGCTATATAGATGACTCTCACGAAAGTGAGTTTATTTCCCCTTTGCTGATAAGAATTTTGGGTTTTATCAAGTTCATGCAGCATGGACTCGTGGCATCACACCATGGATAGGGGTTAAAGGCATGATTGACGAACTTCGCCTTGATATGCACCAACGTGATCAAGTAACCCTTGCCCTCGGAACTAAATCAGACAAATTGAAGGCGATTCACCACAAACCATTCTACGCAGCTGAACTTATTCTCAAAGGTATTGACCTTAGGACTGTCCTTACTGTCTTCCGGGAATCATTGAAGACGGAGATACCGGTGGCCACCTCATCGTCAAGTACCTGTCTTAGATCTAATCATCTTCCAAAAACGCCTCTCTCTTCTTCATGGTACAATGTTCACGACTTCATTGAACTCGATTGGACATCTACCCTTGAACCTACTGTCCACTACCTGCCATTTGCGACATGTCCGCGGTTTTCATACGTCAAAAGGAATGATGCTAAGACTGGTAAGAAAATGAATAGTAAGTTTGGCATTGAAGATACCCATTTTTGTCTGCTCGAGGAAGAACCTTGTAAGCACCTCAGTCATTTTGAATGCTCAAGTTAATGTTGACCAAATCAAAACTAAGCTGCCTCTCAAATTCAAATCGCACTGGCAATTGACCGCATAGACGAACTCGGGCAGGATTCTATTGGTAGTCTTTCACGCGTACGTTTCTTCCATCCTCGTCTTCATCCCGGCTGAATTTCGTATTATGATACAGTCACAGCAAAGGATGATTGCATTACTCGAAGATTATATTGCCTTTCTCAAGAATACCAAGGTGGAAGCGGACCAATATCACTCTGAAAAATATCATATGCCATCAGAAGTTGCTTTGCCCGAAGAGTGGGCTGAATTCGATCATGCCTATCAGTTACATTGCCCGAGCCTATCCTTGGATAAATCAACGCGGGATGTAAGGTCATCTGCATTCTGGAGATGTTTTGTTGACAGAGTTTTATGATAGATTATGGTCCAGTATTATCATTCATCGCGAGAAAGGAAAGGCTTTGAATATCACTTGGCATCCCGGTTAGGAACATGATCCTGTTGGAGGCTCATTCTCACTCACTTCTCAGAGCGGTTAAGTTCATACGGGATCAAGCAAAAGGGAAAGGGGCTGCACCAGCCTATAATGCCGAAGACTCACCTCCGAATTCGATCAACACCGCAGCTTCGGCAATACGAAAGATGCTCAGAGGAGAAGGCGATAAATTCTCAACCGATGGTGATTATCAAGAGAACCTTGGTTTGCAGACCGACCCCCTCGACGGATGGTCAGATGGAGTAACCCTCCGCAAGGCTCATTGTTGCTTCCTCCTTAAACCTCAAATAGTGCTGAAAGATGAGGACTCTGGAAAAGTGTGCGTTGTTGCGGCCATACAGGCCAAGATGCAATCGTTCGCAATCATGGATAATGTCAATATTGATGATTCCATCAGTGGCAAGATCATGTCACGGTATGCCGATCCTGATTTTGAAGGATGTCACTGACACTCCTTTCTCTTTAGGAACTATACATCGTTGTCGGGATTTCAGATGTTTTCTCCGATTCACATTACCAAACCATGCCGCCTTCGTGTCCCACTGGAAGTTTTGATTGACCTCCGTTGTGAAAGTGATGAATTCGAATGCTTGGTACCTCAAACAGATGCAAAATTCCATTATGACAAATTTAATCGTCTGCGTCTTTGCAATCAAGTCTCATCCGAGCCTCGCGTGCGTCCTGCTGTCGACACGTCAGTAGCACACACTCATCTACAGGACGAAATGGTTAGTATTTCCTGTTGTTCTTGTCGGATAACTTGTGATTTATTTCCCTTAGGATCTAATTCGAGTGCATATACCACACTTCACTGTATCAGCAAACGACCATCATTTTAAGACCATTTCTAACGTTGTCACCAAGCTTCTATTATTTTCTGATACTACTCAGAAAGCACGACTCGAAAAACTGGAAACCCTGCTTTTTACCTATGACTTCACAGATCTCTGTCAGGCTGCCGACGTCACCGTCAGTCTGCAAGGTCGCTTGAGAGCTGCCCTTGAAACAGAAAGGATGCTTGAAAACAACTTACACCCCCTTTCCACCGAAGAAGACACCAAGATTGGACAACTGCGGCTTAGGGCTCATATCCTTTCGCTGACGGAGGAGCTCAATTACTTGTTTGACGCTATTAAGCTTGCACAAGACCGCTTAGATGAGCGCACAGATCAAAAGTCTGCCCTACTTGTGCATGCATCCTCGTCTGAATTATCGTGGAGGATGCTAGGCGACGACAAGGATTTGCTTGCTAAACTTGTAATACAGCACAGCAATTTTTACTGGCTGAATAGACAAGATAGTGCGATGGTCAATGATCTGACAATCGGAAACTTACAGGCATTCGACGGATCTCGCGATGCAATCTGGACGGAGATTTTACTTAAACATGATGAACCTGCCAGCCATCCACTGCGCAAGGTATGTCTTGAAACCTGAATTCTGGCAAACGTGTATTTACAGTTCTTAGCGCAATCTATTCTTGCTGGCCCACTGGAGTATTCGCCCCCCAGTGGGGGGTATTTCAATTTACGAGATCTTTGAGGTTTCTTTGCATCCATTGAAGGTACAAGTTGACGCGAAAGTTGGACAGCGTATCATGGGATACCTTTTACCAGACAGACGTCGCAGACTACAGGATGATGATGAGGACAAGAATAGCGATTCCTCACATGATACACGAGATTCGGCTGAGCCTCAAATAATCAAGCTACCAAATCGCTCATCACTTGACTCTCCCCGGACATTACAGCATCTTCATCCAGATTCCGCAGCTCACAGTGATGGGCTGGCTCCTCCGAGATTACGAAAGTCCGTGGGATTTCGCTCGTTCACGGATCTCCGAAGCACCCGGGAAGATAATCGAGATTCTTATCTATTCCCTTCCACACGAAGTACAAGTGAAAGGTCTGAGTCGCCGGACGTCCGGGCGAATGCGCCTGAGAGAATCAGGATAGATTCAAGTCATGATGATAGACAAGGGGGCGATGCGGCGGTCATGATGACGCGTTCTTCTCAAAAGACATTTGTCTTAGTAAAAATTGCCAGGTAGATATATGTTTTGCAAACTTGTTACTCCGCTAAATTGTTTCTTTTTCAGCATGAACCTAGTCCTGAGTATTGTCAAAGAAGGCTCCTTCGAATGCCATGACGTCCGCATTAAAACAAAGGATCTTATCTACCGCAATCAGACCTCAAGTGTATGTTGTCCTTATGCCCGGTCGTGTCAGACTAAAATTATCCGGAATAGTTCGAGGAGCTCGTCAATCAATTTATCCCTTCCAATATGAACTGGAGAGGATGGATGAAAATGGTTTTTCATCAACCGCTGGTCCCAGTCTTTCCTATGGCAAAGGAAATTCTATCCAAGACAAAGCTCCTTGGTTCATTCAGGCACGGAGACGCCGAGACTAGTAACTCCCGGTCGGGGAAAGATGCCAAGAAACGCAGCATGTCCAAGTTTCATCTTCCCAGCATCGGACGGAGTCGCTCGATGCAACCAAAGCAGACAAAGAAATCTGGAATAAGTCCGGATATTCCGGTGTATATCTCACAGCCACTGACTTCAGAACCAGAAACCTTGGCTGCGGATGAAATGGGAGCAATGCAGTCTACCCAGAGATCGAGCTTCAGCGTAATGTCACATCCACTCAATAAATCATCTCCCTCGATTTGAAAGTGAACAGGTCTTCGGAAGCCATAATTTATTATTAAATTGCATTATTATCATTATTTGGTTATACGACTCAACTTGTTTAATACATCGCTGCATCACCAATCTTGCACCAATCTTGTTCTGCTGTTCCACTATGCGGAGGGGGAAAACGCAACGTAGCGAGGGAATGAGAGTAAAACTGCACACTGTTCTCGTAGAATTAACAATTGAAATGCAACCCTCAGACAATGATTCCGCTACCTACTGGCCCGAGCCTGGAAGAAAAATCACTCAGGTGTGTAAATCTCATGCTGGCCGATCTGAGGCAAAAACATGATCTGATATGTGTCTCTCTCTCTGGTCATGGCTGGATGCGCCTTAGATATGCGTCCCATCCTTTCTTCCTGTACCTTTCTGCGCGTAGCCGGATTCCATCTATGTCGTTCGGATTTGTTCCATAGATGCCTCGCCCAACAATCATGACATCGCACCCACTTTGATGAATTACCTCATCTGGCGTTCGATACTGCTGCCCCAAGGCGTCCTCTTTGACCTCCAACCCCACTCCAGGCGTCAAGATCAAGAAATCTTTATTTTCTGTATCGCCAATTGACGGTCCAACATCGTCCATTCGACGCTGAGCAATAAAACCGATCACGAACTGATCGTTGTCTCTTGCCAGACGCACGGCTTCCTCCGTGTAAATCCCTTTCGCAAGTGAACCTTTGGTGCTCATCTCTGCAAGGAGAAGTAATCCGCGACCAAGAGGTAATCCCACTGAAGCTAGACCAGAGATGACAGATGGCCCAGGAACGGGATGTGCGTTTGTGATATGTGACCAGCTTGCTATCTTGTGTACACCTCCTGAGTATTGTAATGCGACCGTATTTCCTGTTTTTGGACTGTCAATTCTGTAGAATTCATGCATTCCGTGGCATACCGATATCGGCAAATTTCCTGTCCTCGAATATGACGAAGTCATGTTTTTTGCTTAGTTTTTCCAAGCGCCCAATCAATGTATGGTCGAAATCATCAATGATATCGACATGTGTCTGTATTACATTAGAATATCATATTTTTCAGAAAGCCAGGTTCGATTTACTTTGATCAAACAGACAAGCGGTCCTACAGCGTCAATGATAGCAAGAAAGTCGTCAGTCTTAGTGACATCTACGCTGACTGCAAGATTGGATTTTTTTCTCTCTATTATTTCTAGTAGAAGCTTAGCTGCAGGGTTTTTGTGGCAGACAGCACGCCGGGAATAAGTGAGGGATTGAACGGGAGGCATGCAGTGGAATTAGATAAGATTTGATTGGTTGGTGTCCAATCAAACATTGATCGACATTTTTTTCCTTTCCAAGTCGCTTCTACTTATGTCGCCCGAGACGATACAACACGAGGAAGAAGATCTCGAAAGATATGGCAAGAGACCCAGACTCGATGACTCGGTTCAGAAAGTGGTGATCCAACCATTCAACGGAAGTGGTCACCCTCCTAGCCACGTCCTGTTGGGGATTCCTTTGCCAGAGGCAACGGAATCTGGTGCCATCAACTTTCTAGAGAAAGATGTCGGAATTTCGGAATATGTGGGACGGGAATCTGCCAAGATTCAAGGCATAATAAAACAAAGGTATGCCGGCTTCGTCTTGTATAGTTCCTCGAGCTTGAAGTCTTCATAGGTTTACTGACTTTCTCGTCTATGAAGTCGACCTAGACAATGATGTTATTCACCTTGAAACTATTGAAAAACCCCAATCCGCAAAGAAAAATGAAGATAATGCCATTGCTTCATCTGAACAAGTGCTCCCACTGACAAACCAAATATCTGAGACCGCCGCGAGCAGCTCGGACATCAACAATTCGGTATTGCAGAATGAGCCTTGGCCAGAACGTTTTGACATGACCCTTTCCCCTTTCCTACCTAAAGAAGCCGTTCAGCAATTAAAACAGTTGTGGTTAGAAGGCCCCGAACCACCTCGCATCAGTGACAATGGATGGGCTGGAAGGACAACAAATGCCCAAGCAGAAGCCGAGGGAATTGAAGATAAGGTCGCCACAGAAGAGCGGAAAACTGAGCAGAGCTCGAAGAGTGGCAAGGTTGGAAGAGGTGGGAGAGGACAGAGAGGTGGAAGGGCTGACGGTAGAAAAGGGAGGGGAGGAGGTCGAGAGGATCACAGGAAGGTTTTAACAGAGGTAAACTTCAAATTCTATTACTCCAGCATCGGTCTGCTCAGCATTCATTCAGCCTATTGAATCCAAGGAAATGCGAACAACATTTCACCAAACCATAAGGCAATTATTCGGTGGACGACTGGAGTCTGAAACTGATACTTCTAGTTCATCGACAGAAGAGGGTCTCCGTGTTGTTGTTCGGTGGAATCGCCGTGGTGGCCGTGGCGGTGCAACTCGAGGAACTGCTGAACACGCTCCTAGAGGGACGTATCCCCCATACATTCATTTTACCCTTCAGAAAACAAATCGAGACACTCATGATGCTCTTTGCCATTTGTCGCGTTCCTTACATGTGAACGTGAAGGATCTATCTGTTGCTGGGACGAAGGATAAGCGAGGAGTAACCGTCCAACGTGTATCTTTGAAGCGAGGCAGCAAAAGTGTGGAAGACGTTTGGAAGCAAGTAAATGGTTCAGGTAGAAGGTCAAACGATGTAATTACAAAAGAGCGTGGAGAGCGAGGTATTAGAATTGCAGACATGAATTATCGAAAAGCGAGCCTAGAGCTGGGTATGTTAAAAGGAAACGCATTTGTGATTACATTGAGGTAGCTTCCTCTTCATCCTAGAATTGAAACTGATGTGAATCCCATATATGTAGGAATGTGAAGGTTGCGTCGATGGATGTCCTTGAAGAAGCTATGAATACGATCAAGCATAAGGGTTTTATCAATTATTATGGCATGCAGCGATTTGGGACTGCATCAGTCCCCACACATTCGATTGGTCTCACTCTACTTCGCTCAGAATGGCAAAAAGCTGTGGATTTGATTCTATCCAAAAGGCACGGAGAACACCCTGATGTTGTTGAGGCCCGGAAGGCCTGGTTGGATCGTGGGGACCTTGAACGTGCTCTTGAGTTAATGCCTCGACGTGTCGTGGCTGAACGATGTATCTTGGAGAGCTATAAAAAGCAAAAAGGGGAAACTCGCAATGCCATGGGTGCTCTGTCAACCGTAACAATAAAAATTTTCTCTTTTTGCGAGATACTCATAGGAACTACTCAGATTCCCAAGACCCTTCGCCTCATGTACATACACGCATATCAATCTTATGTCTGGAACGCGATCGTTTCTGAGAGGACTCGATTGTATGGTGCTAATAGGCCTATTGTTGGAGACCTGGTCCTGGAGTCTAGTTCTGACGACAGCGTTGATTTTGATCAAGTGGAAGGAGACGAACAGGAGGAAGGTAAATGATGCTTTGATTTGACAGTCTTAAGCTGACCTGCAATTGATTGAAGGCCCTTTGAAAAGTTCGAGGAAGCCCTGGGTTGCACCTCGCGTAAAGACTCTAAGGGAGGAAGATCTCAACAAGTACACAATCTTCGATGTAATTATGCCATTACCCGGGACAGATGTCGCATATCCAGGAGGTAATCTCGGAGAGCGATATCGTGAATTCCTTTCCATGGATGGTTTAGACCCTCTCAACTTTGTCCGGAAACAAAAGTACGGCATGTCTCATTACATCTATGTTTGCATTCGTTGATGCAGCGTATTAGGGACTACACTTTGCGGGGATCGTACCGCAAGATCCTGCACTTGCCAAAAGAGTTGAACTGGACTGTTATGCGTTATACCGACCCAGACGTTTCCCTTGCTCAGTCTGATGAAGACAAGCTACTTGGATTCGATCCTCCTGTAGTCGACAAGGACGGAAAATTCATCGCGCTGCAAGTTCGACTTACTCTTGGCACAGCCTCCTATGCTACCATGGCTTTGAGGGAAATTACAAAAACAGACACGAGTTCTCATTATCAGATGGGCCTGACCATTGCTTCGGAGGACCAGCAGTATAGAGGGACCGAACAAAATGTACTAGTATCAGTCCCCGAAGTAGATGTTGACACCATCTGCAGCTCTGTTTGATCATAGTCGCATTGATCAGAGTATTTACAAAAGAACTGTTGCCGCTCAGCTCATTGTAACGGTTGTCATGGACAATTGCTCCAAATGGAGTAGAGTCACGCATAGCCATCGAGCGTTTTGGTCATAGTATTTCTGTTTTCTTCCACATCGAATCGGACTTCTGGAGCGATGGTAAAAGTAGAAACCATCGTGTTTTTGTCTCTAATTCTTGACCTATTCGCTTTTACAATTCCTTTACCTTTGTTTCCACGCCTGATTGAATGGTACACTGTAGTACGACTTAACATTCCTTTTCTTCTATTTAAAATTCATTCTCGCATAGCGCGAAAGTTCGAACCCCAAAGGGTTCCTCTCTTTGACCCTCCGTATTGTATCCTATGTCAGAGGCCTATTGTATAGTCCGAGCGCCCATTTTCAAAGATGGGATATTGTGCTTCTTGGTGGATTCATGGGTTCCGTATTCTCGTGCGTCCTGTTCATTCCAATACAAGTCCACAAATACTGATGTGGGGATATAATTGTTGTAGAGCTCTTCAGTTCATTGTCTCTCCCAAAATTGGGGCTCTTTCCGATAAATATGGACGCAAACGCATTCTTCTGCTGACCATGATCGGTAATATACTTTCAGCGGTGGTGTATGAATGTTTTTCATTCAGTACGTGCGTGGAGTTAACAAATGTTTTGGTAGGTGGATTCAGTCCACCAGTTTTGGATCTTATATGCTTTCCCGAGTGATTGGAGGCCTGAGCGAGGGGAACGTTCAGCTAGCTATGTGAACCAGACTTGATTTTCTCCAGATGGCACATTCATGACCTTACAGTGCTATTCTCTCAGATGTCTCCTCACAAGCGACTAGATCCAAAGCCCTCGCCCATGTCGGAATTGCCTTTGCTATCTGCTTTTGCGTAGGCCCTCCAATCGGCGCATATTTTGCTACTAGGCCTCTTCCCCCTGCCATGCAAGCATTGGGCATCAATCTCAACATATATGCTGTTCCCGCAACACTGACTTTGGTGCTTCTGGTGTTAGAGACACTTTTCCTCATCGTTGCCCTACCGGAAACACGTAATGCAGGTGGAAAGGCCAAACCAGATGTGCATTCCGAATCTGACAAAAAGGCCACGAGAGATGGGACCTCTGCTAAGCGTGATGTGACGACTCGCCTCAAGCTCCTGAAGTCTCTACAGAAATTCCACTTCCTCTTCTTGGTCATTTTTTCTGGTGTTGAATTTACGTTGACTTTCCTCACCTTTGATCGTAAGAACTTTCTCTTTTCTGGAGGCTCTCTTTGTTGACCTGATTGCATTGTCATTGCCCATTGCAGTTCTAGACTGGACTAACACTCAGAACGGAAAACTCATTGGTTCAATTGGTATCATCAGCGCCCTACTCCAAGGTGGTTATGTTCGCCGGTCCATGTCAAAAGTCGGCGAAGGTGTGATGGCAAAACGTGGTGTATCCAGCTGTGCTGTTGCCCTGGTTCTCTTGGCCCTACTACCAAGCTATGCGAACAGCAATACCGCAGCTGCAATGAAGCTGCTGCAAACGGCCGCAGTCTGTATGGCGTTTACGAGTGCCACAGTTGTCAACTCACTTACGGCATTCGCTTCATTACAATGTGACGAACCGAGTATAGATGAGATCTCAGGAAAGCCTATTCAGGAACACCCTGACTTGGCAAAGGGGAAAGCGCTGGGACATTTTCGCTCCGCGGGACAGCTTGGGCGCGCCATTGGTCCTATCTTAGGTGCGTTTGATCGGTGCCAGGATAGTGGATATTCTGATCTCGCACGTATCTTGTAGCTTGTGCGTCGTATTGGACGGTGGGACCCGCTTACACTTATGGAATTTCTGCAGTCTTCATGTTTGGTTTATCTGTTGGGACGAGGCATATAATTCTAAATGACTAAGTTGATTTATAGAATAGATGATATATGCCATCCTCGAACATCAGGTGGAAGAACGATTCAAACTGTCAACTGAGGTGATTACTTGCATGCACCATAAGAATGGGGTATCTAGATATGTGCGATCTGCACAAACAGGTTCAGATTTGAATGCTTAAGTCCTGGGTGGGGTCAAGACTGTCTTGGAGTGTTATTACGAGAGCGGCTGCGGCTGCGGCGAGGAGAGTCCGTGAGGATCAGCTCTGTATCGGGATCGGCAAGGGAGTGTTCATGAGAGGGAAACTCGAGATTACTTCCCAAGTCCTGGACCAGTTGCTGTTTTTCCAGGGGTAACAGGGTGGATGAAGTAGGCTGTGGGTGTGATCTCGGCCGTAGAGGGTCACGTAGGTGTGTTGGTTCCATCTCAATGTCTTGCGATGGCGTGAATATAGCTGGAAGGAAGAAGAGAATGCCATTTCTCGGTCGACCACGCCGTGTACGATTGCGAGGGTAGCCTTCACGTGGTAAGGTGAGATTAGTGACTCTTTCACGAATTCGTTGATACACTTCAACGATAGGACTTGGAGCATCAACAGACGTTGATAAATCCGAGGAAGCGGGCGATGGTGGCCTGACATTTAAAGGAAGGTGAAGGACAGAAACGTCAGCATCGATTGGGGAATTGAACCCGCTACTGCTGCTTGGGGAGGGGATACTGGAAGAGCCTCTGGGAATAAGTTGCCATCGGCCCGAACGGTAAGATAAGCGCGGCAATAGGACGTCATATTTTCCAAGGCTGTACCGCCTTTGACCTTTGGATAGCCTGAACAGGCCAAAAATAAAGATGATGAGTCCTAACCACATCAGACCTTTGCCCCACATGCCAAGGAAACCGATGAAAGCCGCATCATCAGCATGCCAACTACTGCCATAAAAGTGGGAGAAGAACGAATATGGAGCCTCGCCTTTCTTAGCATTCTTGCCATATAGAGACTTGGGGAGGATACGGATGTCGATGGAGGCGGTGTTGGAGTGGGCGGATGTGTAGATGCCATACTGGGCTGATAAAAACATAGGTCCCGTTGAAAACATGACAGTAGGATAATTGAGGACCCATGAGTGGTCAAATGTGACGAGGTTGTGGATAGTTTGCTCCATGAAAGGATGTCCTTTTGCAGAGAACATAAGGTCGTTGGAAACACCCACAGGAATAGTCTTGGGAAGGGTGACAGGATAGGCAAGGAGTGGATCCATGCGACGAAGACACCCAATGTCCAGATCAATATAAATGCCACCAAAGTGGTGGAGAACAAAATAACGGATGGCATCCGCACGCTGGATGTTGTACTTGTAACCATCAAAGGTCTCAAGGAACCAAGGGTAATACTCCGCAATGAAGTTTCTAGAACTGATATCAGTCCATAGCATGTATTCACTGTCGATAAACATACATGAGCAACAGAACTCATAACTGGAAATTGGACGTACTAATCGGGCATCATATCCCGACACCCCTGAGAAAGGTTCTGCCAGCGAAGTGGTAGCGTTTCTGTCTTCCACGTCTGATGAATAATCTTGGGGACATGTTGGACTGCGCCATGTTCCACAGGATCCCAGCTTGTCTCATTGTCATAAATTGGAACCTCAAGGTCAGAGAGGTACGCGTTCGGGTCAATGGCAAGGTAGTATGTGATAGACGAGAGGACGACGACCGTGCCGACAAGAAAGAGGGCAAGAACAGACAAGAATATATAGAGTGCCCGCCGACGGTTCATGGGAGAGAATAAGGACCACCCCAACAACAGCCAACCCAATTTTCCGTTTCTAATTCGGTATCACGTCTCCCGGATATTCGGCATCTCCGGCGATCGCCGTCTCCACTGCCTCATGCACCTATCGGGAGGCAGGTCTTTCAGGTAATGGGTCTCTTTTATGACTGCTCGGTTTCTGATCTCTCAGAGGTTGGGAGGCTGAGAACATCTAGATATGATATTCATCTTCAATACCTCCCTCAAAGCAGGAATCATGTCTATTTCTTCTTCGGTCCGATTTTCTTGTGGCCTCTGATGACTGTAGCCCCACAGCAAATTGCACAGCTTTCCAGGAACCCTTCATGATCGGTTTCATCGACAGCTTATTAACTTAAGACTGAAGATTGTTTGATGTAGCTCTCATAGAGCAAACTAGGTCAAAAATTATTGATACTCAGACGTAACATACTGATCCAACAGCTTGACCTGTTCAAGCATCGCATCGTCCTCCCAAGTCTCTCCAATTTGTCGCAGGCTTGCTACCGCCGCTCTCCACGCACTTGCAGCCCACTCGACACCCGATTGCGCACCCTGGCCAGAATATGGTTCCCTTAAGAAGCGGTGCAGGGGTGGATCTGGCTTCGCAAAGACTATATGTTTCTTGTCTTGTAGATATTCCAAGCAGTCACGCGCCGTATATTCTTCAACGGACGTCTTGGGAGCATGTTCTGAACCTTTCTTCCTGAGGTCCCCCGTTCCTGCCCCACCGACCCGTTTGACCAGCGCTCTCAGCAAAGGCATAAATCGCTCGATAACTTGTTGATGAACGATAGTGGCTTGGGGGATTTGGTTGAGTTGGTTGAGGATTGGTCTACCATCATCAATCATCATTCCATCGTCTTCCTTTTTGTTCTCGCGAATAGCGTGGTCATGATTTTGTTTCATGTTGTTTAAATGGTAATTATATTCTGGTAAGGCTCTCAACAGAGGCGGAGGTCGCTCGATAACTTGTTGATGAACAATAGTGGCTTGGGGGATTTGAATGAAGTTTGGTCTATCATCATCAATCATCATTCCATCGTCTTCCTTTTTGTTCTCGCGAATAGCGTGGTCATGGTTTTGCATCATCTTGTTCAGATAGTAATCATATTCTGGTAATACACCCAGCATGCGTCCGACGAAATCTAAGTGATTGTACTCGTATGGTGGAGGGGGATTAATAAATCGAAGTCCTAAGATGAACAACCATGGATCAACCTCAAGCTCAAAGCTCAAAAGACAGTCAATAGTTTCATTGCACTCGCCTTCCTGGTTGCATCGAAGACAAAGGTTTTTATCACGGGTATATAGCACTGTAACTGCTTTTCGCTCAAAGTATTGACAGCAATCAATAATTAAGTCGTCATTATTCGACAGCGCCTGGCCACTTAGTCAATGCAAATAAAAAAAGATGCGTTGATACTCGATTGTACAAGCCCCACCTTAGTTTCATCTTTTGTTTTCCAGTTCTTTGTCGACTTGCAAGTCTCTCGTTGAGCTTGGCCTTTCACAATGGGCCGAGGCAGATCCGTGCGTGTAACCTCGCGCAGCATCCAGTCCGTGGCACTTCTCGCTCGTCGTCCCAAGCGGTCTGATGTCTTCTGACTAGATTTCCAACGAGCCGAGCCTCATCAGTATGGATTCCGAAGTCAGAATAGACGATGTGCACCGATCGAGTTCATTGAGAACGATACCAGGACATATCACGACAAGTGGGACTCTTGTTGATGCGATGTCTTCAACAAGATCTTTAAGTATATGAATGTGGTCTAGTAGGACATTAGTATCTACGACAAGGTAGATAATATCGGCTGCTGCAGGCTTGAAGCAGGTTCTGTGACCACGTTGATGTACAAGCCATAGGACGCACTTGCATTTCTATATCTTGATTTGCAATATCATCCAGAACATGTGTTTGTGCTGAGAAGTTATCATTGAATATGACTGGCTGCTTTGGAGCGAACAGACACCTACTTACTCAGGTTATGTGCCATGATAGAGGAAACAAAGATAAATACATTCAGCTAACTACATTTCATGACAACAATATGAATATATCATCTTTTTTAAGAAAAATAACAATTTATTACACGTACGAAAACAGTCCGTGGTGATATGAACATAACATTAGGGTGTAGTGCAGATAGTTAATGAAATAAGAAATAAAATAAAATCTGAATAGGTCCAGTGCAAAATAAGAAATGTCTGAAGTGGAAGATAAACCACTGAAGACTGATGAAGCATCCACTCTTTAGGCCCTGTTCTGCAACTCGGATAGGATAAGCACTTGCCTGCCGAATTTAATGTGTAGGATAGAACAAGGAAACATAAATGATTTTTGACATTTCATGTTACTATCCAATGCAAATGTGTTTGGCAACCTTTTTTGACATATAGTCTGACTATGCTCAAGTTGTCACCGGTCTGAGATCCTGCCGGCTACAATATATCATTTCCTTGTCCTACACTTATCCTATGGAATAATCAAAAGTACATAATGCTTATCCTATGATGCTTATTCTATCCTCCCTGCTCTACATTATTTCTGATTTTTCATGATTTCTCAATTGAATTTTAAGTGAAAGTGAGAGTAATGTAACAATAACTACTTCTGTGCGGCAATGCGATCGTCGAGACGAGAATCCATATCCTCACCGAGTGTAACAGATACAGCTACGTCCTAGTGGGGATCTCACTTTCTTCAGGATAATCTTGGCACTTTTCTGCTTCCCTGACCGAGTAATTACTCATCAGTAACTCTTGTAGCAGTATATAGTCTTTCGTCTCCTCTTCTTTTTCTCTTGTTCCCTTTTCTAATATATTGAAGTAAGATAACCTGTTATTCTACCACGGGCTGCGTACGATTGAGCACCATGTAAGTGACAGTAACTGCTTAGTCAAGGTTCCCAGGAGTAGAGGGAGTGGGAAACACAGCACAGCAGTTACGCAGCTCATCAAATTCCCACACTCGTCTCTGTTACTTATTGACGAGGTTACCCTGAGTTCACCCTTTGGGCCATAGCGATTGCTCTCGGAATACGAAACTGATCTTCATAAAAAATATGTCTCTTTATCAGTACCAGTATCCTCATCATCCTTCTTCGTCCTACATCTCCCCCCAGCCTGTCTTCATTGACCCAGCCAGTTTTCGTAGGGATTATAGCAGTCGTCTCGAACAACTTCAATTTAACTCACGGCCAATCATCCAAAATCTTTCTTTCTACGCTCAAGAGTATTCTCGGTATGCAGATTTGGTTGCACAGTGCATTGACAACCACATTCGAAAGGTGAGTTGCCTTTGACCAGGCCTTTATTGTAGCATGTGCATCCCAAGGGAGAATCAGGAGGCTCACACATTTGGTCATATCTGTACACCATGTAATTTAACAGTAGCATAGACTTGAGCATTAAGATTCAAATGCTTCCGGAGCCTTATGCCTCAAGGGTATTGCTCGTCTACTGTATTGGCGTTTCAGACTACGTTCCATGGATCTGCTGACTAATCTTTCCTTCTTTGTAAATCCTAGGTTTCTCCTTGGATGAAGCTTCCCGCCTTTTATCTTCTCGATGCAATTTCAAAAAATGTTTACGACCCTTATGCGCGAGTATTCGCTTCCTTTGTTATCCCCCTTTTCCTGGAAACCTATAGATCGGTCGATAATAACACCCGCAGTAAAATGGACGAAATGCTGTTAACCTGGCGGACTGGCGCTCCAAATGGCAAGGAGTTGTTTGGCCTTGCCCCTCAGATGGCAATTGAGCGTGGTATTTGGGGTGAGCAAGCGGTGAGTAAATTTCCTTTCAATTTCGCGCCCTGGTTACTGATCAACCCCAGGGACCTAATCAAATTACAAAAGTCCAAGTCATGAGTGAATTAAATTTCACCCTTCAAGCAAAGGAACGTGCCATTCAGGTGAACCCTAACGATGTGACGTCCAAACATCACCTCCAGGTCCTCTTCCAGGTATGTCGGATGTGCCATTGACTTCGACGAATCACTGATAGACCTTTCCATTTAGCTTCGGACCCTTGTTGAGGCCGGTGTTTCCCAGGACGAACTTAGTCAAATCTTGACTCAACTCCGTAGCCTTGCGCGTCCACCAGCTGTTCAGCCTTTTCCGTCACTCCAATGGCCTGCTTCCCAATTCTCATCCACATATCCTCATTCTTCTTATAATACACCCTACCTGGCCCCTCCACCTGAAAAAACTGAGCCCATCGCTTCTATGGCATTAGCATCGTCCGCATTAGCATCGTCCGCATTAGCATCATCCGCATCTGCTCCCGCTGAGAACGCCGGGGCCAATCTCCAGATATCTAGCATCTTATCATCTCTCATGAAATCCGGCCTAGTTTCAGCTATTGACACCTCTAGTGATTCGAAGGTGCCACCGACGGAACAGGAACCTAAGAAAGAATTAGAACCTCCTGTCCCGGCTGCCGAAGATTTGACCGCTATCAGAGATGCTCGGATGGATTATCGTAAGCGAATTTTAGCTGAACGATCGGAGACATTGAATGTAGAAAATGACATGTATGCGTTCTATCTGACTCAACGAACTAATCAATCTCAAACTCAATTCCTTCAGTGATGATCCTACCAATGTTTCTTTTTTCCTCTACGATTATCTACCTCTACAATGCCAGCAGTGTGGAATACGATTTCTGGACACAATTCTAGGGAAGAAGCAATTAGAGGACCACCTTGACTTACATTTTAGGCAAAATCACAAACTTAGCCAAATCCTGGACGTGGACATGATCGCAGCTGGTTCACAAGTGTTGAGGTTAGTTTTGATATAATTGATGATTTCCTCTTTCTTACACATCTCCCAGGATTGGGTCCATGAGTCATCAAGAGATGCTGCGAACAAGCCTCGGACGCCGCGCGCGACGTCTTTGCGAGTGAAAGCTCCGACTACTGTTGAGGACATGAAGCAAGGTGTGAATGTCGAGTCACAATATGTTACGGTACCACCAGGTGACGAAGCTAGGCTGCTCTCGTGCCCGATATGTAAAGAAACATTGCAAGTTGAATTCCTTGAAGATGAAGAGGAATGGATTTGGCGTAATGCGATCAAGAAGGATGATAAGGTAAACAGTAACTCTCACTCATGACTTCACGTTCCTTACCCTTCTTGCAGGTTTATCACGCTACCTGTCATAGAGAAGCTACTACGTCAGCAAGTAGTATAGTGACACGACTTAAGTCTGAGTTCGGGACGGGGAGTCGTGCATCAACACCTGAGGTAACCTCCTCACGTTTCACGCCTCCGTTTGTAAGACGTTCTCCTTCGAGATCTCCGCTGTCGTCACCTCCCAAGCTTGTTGGTACCAAGAGGAAAGTTGAACATGAGCCAACAATAAAGGCAGGACAAACACCTCCTTTTAAGAAGTTAGCTTTGGCATAGCTCTCCTTTCACTTGTTTCACATTCTCCTGGGCATCATACTGCATCCAATATTTGGAAACGTACATCGCATTTTCACATTTTTATTTGCGTGATAATCAACATATCTGTATTTCCTCAGTCCCTCGGTGCAATTAGAGATTAGACGCAATATAGTGGGGAGGAACATGGACAATGGGATGTTGTAGAGTAAGGAGATATCTTGTCTACAGTTCTTTGACAGTAAATTCTAACAAAACAAAGAAACTCTTTGTATTTCATGACACTATAGAAAGACAAGTGGGTGAAATAGAGTTGTGTTCTGGACATGCTCTGGGCTTGGGTGAGGGCATAAGAGAACATCCAAAAATAGTGGTACTTTTGTTCTGATTTGTGGGACCGTTAAACAGAAGTTAAACAGAGACCAGTCTTGATTCAAAGATGTCCTTGAATCAATGCCAACGCTTTTTTGGAACGAGGTTTAATAGTGCATTTGAAGGCTTCCGGATAACTGTTGGTTTCACCAACGTGAAGCGCACGCGCGTGTGTAAGTGTGTGAGCAGAAGAAAGAAAAACACACACCTAATCGTACCCGACGTATTCTCATGTTTGGGAACGACAGGTACGCCGTTCTCTATCACGTTCGTAATCTCAAACACGGCGAGTGTCATTGAGATGGTCATGGATAACGCTGCTTCGGCGAGGTACATCCCTGGACATTTTCTTCTTCCAAAACCGAAACAGACGTCACGTGGGTCACGTTGAGGCAGTGATGTGGTGAAGCGGTCCGGTGAAAAGGTGAAGGGGTCAGGCCAGATTGTTTCGTCATGTAACATGTTCCTGTTTTTTTATTGTTATGAGATGATTTGAGGTAAAAATAGAACATGGTTTTTGATTGATTGATGTTCACGTACCAGAGGTTACACAAGATGATGGCGTCCTTGGGAATAAAGTAGCCCGCGATGAGACCGTCTTGGATCGCACGGTGGGGCACACCTGTCGGAGCGACACTGTTCCATCGTAATACTTCTGTCACGACTGCCCTTACATAAGGAAGGTGAGGTAAATCGCATAACGAGGGTAAACGATCCGTGCCAATGACAGCGTCGATCTCGGCTTGAGCTTTTATCTGTACCTCTTTTGAAAGAGACAAAGAAAAAGAAACAAAATGGTGATGGATGAAATATATGATTAATAATGGATATCATATGATAACATATAGATAGATATACGCGCCTACCTGGAAAGAGGACCATGGCAAGGTAAAATGCGTATTCGGCGGAAACGGTCGTGTCAGCGCCACCTCCATAAAGTGAACTCGCAGAAAGTTTCAAATCTCGGATGTCATCCGCGTTCAAGATACCAACGTCTTCTTCCAACACGGTGGACACGTATGATTTCGTTGCTGTACCGGCCTCCTATATGTATGTATTTTAGGAAAGAAAAAAAAGATCATATATAAGAGTTGGACATTCTTTGAAGGATCTCAGACAGAGAAACTCACAATTTGCTGCACCGTAAACCGAAACGGCGCTTCTACCATCTCGGACGTATCACGTGCCCAACGTCGTGCTGTTTCCATAAACCCCATTCCAGGCAGCCATTCGGGAAGTTTCCGAAGAAAAGGGAAAAAGTCGACGAGAAAGGAACCAGGGATCGTGGCCTTGTTGAAGTTTTCGTTGGCGCGTTCGATGAGCGTCACGAAGGGATGATGGTGATCACTTTCCTGAAAATCGATTCCGTAGGTTAAATTGAGAATGATGTTGCCTTGAAGTCTTTTCCAAAAAATGAATTGATAAATTTCCGATCATGGCGTTGAATCATATAAATTATTCTTTTTACAAAAGCAAGTGTATTACTTACTTGCGAAGATGAATCATCAAATCAAGAGGCCGCTTCATCATACTTCTCAAAAATAGGTGTGTAGCACGTTCAATGAGGGGATACCACTCCTTCACCTGGGCCGTCCCTCCCAAAAACCGAGCAATGTTCTTGCGGTACGTTCGGAACCGATCTCCATAAGGCAGGAGCACGAGGGTTTCAGAATAGCCAAGGAGTTCACCTCCCATTTCGAGCCGTGGTCGGTCAGAGTAGAGAGCACCCTTTTTGTCCAGTTCGTGCAGGATGGAGATGGCGTTGACGATGATAATGGGTTGACCCATTACCTTGACAGAAACGAGTCCACCTGTTTTTTGATGTAGACATGAATATATAATATATACAGCAAAATTTTGATCAACTGACCGTATTTTTTTCCCCACTTTGCATAGGTTAGCCAATCCTTTTGAGTGGGCATATCGGCTACATTCTGTTTTTTTGGAAGGAGGGGGAGGAGAGTGAAAACAATGTTGAGTGCCATGCGTGCGTAACGCATCGATTGGGGAAGCCACCACTCACACCGATGATAGGTAGACCACGAGGACCTGGAGGGAGAGATGCAGGTAGTCGACGCTGCTGAATGTATGAGTTCAAGAAATATAAGCCAACACTGAGAAGAGTGTAATGAAGGTAGGCAAGACTGGACATTTCAATGAGAGAGACAGCTTGTTGAGGATAGCTTGTTGAGGAGGTATTAAACATGACAACTGACTGCTTCATTTTTGTAACCCCTCCCTTACCCCACCTAGACCGGGCTCCGCCATGTGGGAAGAACCAGGGCGTGGATTTAACACAGAAAGAATGCCAGCCGCTCTTTTTCTGATCGATTGATATTGATGCATGATAGGTTGGGTCCAATCCCAAATGGGAAAAAGAAGTCCAACGCGTATACAGAATTTCTAATAATAGCTATGATTGATGAGTTTTTTTGTTGTGCACCTGAATCTAGAAGAATGACCTTGATATGATTACTACATCTCGCAGTTGTGGTTTTTTACACAAAGTTTTGGAATTGAAAGATGTTTTACTTGCGATGGAAGGACCCTCTCCACAGGGTGTTGAGGAGGAGGAGGAAGATGGGAGGAATGGGGCGAGAGCCAACTGATTAGGACCCTAGTGACTAACGTGTATCTTTTCACAGCAGATACTTGCAAGGTTAGCAAAAAAACCTGGAATGTCCGTCAATCAGGGACCAATGCTTCTCTTTATGAGAAGTTTCGGAATTTCCTCGAGGAATCGCCCGAGTATTGAGACGCAGTAGATCCTAGGCCTGCAAGGCTGCCCAACAAAGAGAGATGTATCAACAACATGGGAGGATGTAATATATGGCAAGTGGTCTTGACGATAACCATGATGATATGTAATGGCAAAGGAGAGCGACGGAAAAGGCCTTGATAGGAACGGATAAAAGAGTGGCCGGGATTAAAAAAAAGCTTTGATGCTCCAGGAAAATTTGAGGACCCGGATTCAACAAAGTGGGATTGAGCGTCGTGTGACTGAAGAGCACCAGAATCGATGGCTTCGGGTAATAGTGCAGGTAGCTTAAATTTCTATCCTCTGTCGAGGTGGTGGTCCAAGAAGTACATGATTGACGAATCATGTCGCTGAGTTTGTCTCGACTTTACGGAATGGTGGCCGCAGCTTGCGATAACATATAGACTATTTTTTGTAACCAAGGGACTAGATTTATCGCAGATCCCTTCAGTTCTCACGAACGTCATCCACGAGTCTGATTCACACAGCGAGAGCGGGCCGAGTGTCAACCGGGATTGCTCATTTGATGTTTGAACACTTGGATCGAACCAGTCAGTGAGTGAGTCGTAGTGGTCTCGAGCCTCGGTCATTTTTCCGTTGTTATCTTTGTCTATTTCTGCTGATGGCCAGAAATCTGTTGGGAACTATATCTGACAGGTCTTCGGTCATGTCATAGATCAAAGAAAAATTAGACTGTTTACATATGCCGATCCGTGAAGTGCCCACATACTAGGTCAACACTTTTGAATGAACAAATTCTCTTGTGTTAAAATAATGGAGCTACGGGTTAAGATTATTTGGATCTCGGCGATATAAACTAAGGATGAATGTTGAAAATAAAATTACATAGATCACGTAAGTTTCGCACGATACTCGTATTTTTATAGTATGTCGATTTTCGAATCCAGCACACATGTCAATGAGACCTGTGAGAGAAAACGAACGACCAACTTTCCCATAGTACTATCCTGTCCCCATTGAAAAACACAACTATCGTAGGTTTGAAAGTCCGTTCGCATGATGACAGTGTTGTGAGTTTGTTATCAGTTTGTTATCAGTTTATTCCACCCATTCGTTATCCTAATGGGAGCGCCCTACCCATCTTGGCTTCCTGTGGAAGTAAATTCTTTGGGAGAAACTGTTTTCCAGCGCTTCAGACACCCGTCACATGCCTCTTGACATGTTCTTATCAGTCATTAAAGAAGTACTTCCATTTTGTTTTTTGACACCCGATCTTTTCGCCGTCTCGGAGAGGTCGTGTCTACAAATTCCAGGCCAGTTTCGACAATTTATTACAAGACCTGGAATTTTTTCATTTGGTTTCCCTCCGGACTTTCTCTCATCCACGTCTTTACGTGTATAAAGGTTGTTCATTCTCTCCCCGTTGCCAGGGTTTGCATGTGGATTGTAAGGAACTGGGTCAATTTCTTTTTTCAAGATACAGCCGAGGTCAGAGGCCCTCAAAACACAGGTAGTTTGAGTCCAGAATGTCAGCAACTCTGCAGGATGATGTTCCTTTGGACAACACGTATGTTGGAGCCTGAGCAATAATGAATAGCATTGATGATCGTCTCAGCTTTGGTGCAGTGATGATTGGGGTGATCGTCAGTGCAGTTCTGCACGGCGTGTGTCTTCTGCAAGCTTTCTACTACTTCCAAAGTATGTTATCTGATATTTAAGTCAAGTTCCTCACAATCTCGTTCCAACAGAGTATAAGAAAGACGGTATTTTTATCAAAGCCCTCGTAAGTATCACTTGTTGTCCATTGGACTTTTCTCTTCATTGTCAGTTCTATGGAGTTGTTTTTTTCCTGGTGATACAAGCTCATGGATTGATTCTATCACTGATTCTATTTTTCATAGGTTATAGTCCTTGTTCTCTTTGATGCGACCCACCTCTGCTTCATCGTGCATACTGGTATGTTCCCTTCTTTCCACCGATTTGTGCTGATTGAGTCTGTCTTCTAGCATATCATTACACGATAACAAATTTCCAGTATGACTCAATTCATCGTTTGTAGAATGATCGGAACTGAGGCTAGAGGACAGTGATGAAGCTAAGCTAAAGCTTGTCGTCTGGTCTGTTGTTGTACGTGTAATCGGTCTGTTTCTTTGCTCATGATTGGCTGACTGAGCAATGTAGATGGAAGCCCTCTTCACTGTATGTTCTTTTGTCCAGTCATGAGGCAGTCAGGTAATTCTGTACCGTCAACCTTGCATCATGCTCTCTTTCTTGTGTCATATGTGCCCAATCATGATACCCTCAACCATATGCAGGGTCTAAATGGTGCCTTTGTACAAACGTTGGGTGAACTTCCTGCCGCCCCAAGCGCCGCAATTGATGATTCATTAGTTTTTATACCTACCGAGTGTGGAAACTCAGCGAGCACAATCGGTTCATCACGGGGCTCATTCTATCTCTGATCATGTGTTGTGCCGGATGTGGAACAGGTCAGGGTTTTATCCTTCGAAGAAGCAACAATCACTGAGTTTATATCATAGCTTGGGTCATTATCTCGTATGTCTTGGTCAGTGATTAGACCAGTCAAGTTAGGTAACACAGGCAACAGCATGCAACTAGATACCTATGAACAATTGCTCAAGATTACTGTAAGTGGTCATCCGAAATAAGTCCTCCAGTCTTATTGCTTAAGCTGGATTTTTAATATAGCCGTTGACTGTCACAATCAATGCCCTGTCGACGACAGTTGATATGCTGATTGCTTTGAGTTTGGTCTATCTCCTCAATAATGCTCGCACTGGACTCAAGAGGTCATCTCATTTGAAATGACATTTCCTCCACACTGTACTGATGTTTGGGCAGATCAAATACCATGATAAACAAGTTGGTAAGCCCTCCAGAAACCACATAGTGGGATAAAATAAATTCGGTCATTGGACAGATTTTATTCATTGTGAGCACAGGGGTGTGAGTATCTTCATTGCAAGTTGATCAATGGGAAAATGACAGTGTTCCTTAGACTGACTACGTATGTTTTCTGATCATGACTTGACCTTGCAAGCACAAGTTGACTCATCCTGAACGAAGTCTTTGTGCCATTGCAGCTCTCATTTCGGTAAGCATTCATATGATCTAGATACGACTGATTTGCATTGTTTATCTTTTTCCCCGTCGATCAGCTCATTGCATCCTCGAGGACACTCATTTACGCTAGCTTCTACTTTTGCATTGGCCGTCGTACGTGCTTGACTGTCACCCAAGTTTTTTATCCAGGTTTTGAACCTTCTCATTTCTTTCCAAGTCTATGTCAATTCTTTCCTGGCAACCCTCAACGCTCGATCTAGTATTGCGCACCCAATTGACAAAATCGATCACATGCTCATTTCTCTTTCGCAAAGTGCATTATCGTCCACTCCCCAGGGTCAACCAAATATCTCTATCCGGATAGATACTGCACGCGAAGCGGTGCATGAACGTGCCGCTACGCCCATGGTATGACATTTAGTTCTTTTCAGTAGATATGATTGTCTGATGCTTTAACACATGAGTAGAAGCTACAACAGATGTCTCATGATAAGGATAGCTGTGCAGGGTTGGAGAAAGGATCAGGAGATCAATCGTCAAAAGTTCATGTGTACTCAGCTTAGTGGAAGCCTAGTTGACAATGTACATTTGATTTTTATTCAAGTTTTGCGCCCACGAGTGGGCTAGAAGGACCCTTTACGTCAAGTAAGGCAAGTGTTACCGGAATTTTGCCATACTGCATTTGACATTGTAAGACACCGACGTTGTGCTGGTTCATTTTGACTTATAAAGATAGATATCTGGAGGTCTCCTTACGCCAGTCATTATCGTCTTAAGTGCATATCGATGGATTAATAAAAATGAAATTGTCAAGTTAGTAGTTGTTAGTGAATTGGTGAGTACAGCTAGATAGTCAGTCTGTCATTTAGAATAGGCTGTAAGCCAGGTATAAGCATAGTAAACACTAAAGGTTGGAGCCCGTGCCAAAAGCACCGGTGAAAGCCTCGTTCTTATCCGTTGTGTATTACGTCAGCGACTTGAAAGCCAAGTCCGTCGATACCAGTATACTATCCGAAACTCACTGTCCAAGGTGTGTTTATCTACACTTCTGCTGGTTCTTTTTGCGTCCAGTGCAGTTCATGGCACTTTCTCGCTTGTTTGGCATCGATTTTGTAAAAATCGGTGAAGCGCGAGTGTTGGATGCGAGGGATTAAGTTCGGATGAAATTTTGCTGATTCCTTCAACCAAGCAGATGCGCAACGTCCTCAAGACCGAAGAGCTGATCATCCCCGAGAACGTTGAGATTTCCATCAAGTCTCGTCTCATTACTGTCACTGGTCCTCGAGGCACGCTGAAGAAGAACATCCGCCATGTTGACATGGATATTCGGTTATTAAAGGGCAAGACCACCAAGGTCAGCCTTGCAGTCTGGTCGGGGGGGCGCAAACATGTTGCTTGCCTGCGTACGATCCGTAGTCTCATCAATAACATGGTTACTGGTGTGACGAAGGTATACCGAAATTTGTGATTATGCTCCCAGAACGCTGATATTCGCTTCCAGGGTTTCCTATATAAAATGCGTGCAGTATATGCCCATTTCCCTATCAACTGCATTATTCAAGATGATGGCCAATCCGTTGAAATCCGTAATTTCTTAGGCGAGAAGGTATGCAGTAATCTATGACGCGAACAATTATTCAATGCTCTTCAGAATGTGCGGCATGTCGACATGTTGGAGGGTGTTACAATTTCGGAATCGAAAGCGCAAAAGGATGAGCTCATACTTGAGGGCAACGACATCGACAATGTCTCTCAATCTGGTGAGTCTCGCCTTCGACCTAGATGAAAGCCAAACATGACGCCTTGGAAGCCGCCTCCATTCAGGGAAGCTGCCGTGTTCGTAACAAGGATATCCGAAAATTCTTAGATGGTATCTACGTGTCAGACAAAGCCACAGTCATTCAAGACAACTGAGCTCTTGTAGCTTGTGTTATAGTATATATCCTTCCATGTTTCCCCCGTACCAATCAAAACTTCGCTTGCCGACACAATGATCATTGGTTTTAGTTCATAGGTGACCAAATTACTGGAAATTCCTCCTGTAAATTAAGGGATGAATGGAATTTTCGTTCCAACTCGGCGGCGATATTCAACATAATCCTGCCCGAAAAATTTAACAAGAGCACGTTCTTCGGCTGCTATAATTGATATCATGAGATCATGAAAAAAAGAAAGGACGTACAACGCGAGCGATAATAGAAAAATTTCCACAGAACAATAAAATGGACAACGAATGAAAACGGGTTCTGCAGTACTAATTGGGTACCCAGAGCCCAATAGAAAAATCCAGCATAGGAAGGATGACGGGACCACCTATTCGTAGTCAGTAACAAGATGCAAATCCAGGTGATGAGCTCACGCATAAACTCCGTCCGTGACAAGAATGTGATCACTACGTTTTCTGAATACTACGACATGAGAAAAGTTGGTGGACGCGTGAATCATGGCAAGCGAGCGTAGCGTCTGCCCAAAAAGCGTGACCACGACACCTAGAAATTCATTCTCAGTGTTTAGGCTCTGAGAGAGAAGACTCACCTAATTGAGAAACATACGCAAGGCTCTTTGTTCCGGGCAGGAGATATAGGGTTATCAGGTATTCACTGAGGGCGATCGCATGAGCAGTATAATACGAGTGGCCATTGTTCAGTAAAAAGGCTATATGATATAGGGTCAGGAAAGGACGTGGTACGGAAGAGTGGCTCACAATCGACATTGCACCTTTCCAGATTCCAACCGGCAGTGACAGCGAACTCTGCCCAGTGAAATAATGACCAAGCACAGAGGAAGAAGGCAAGTTGACGTGTAAACCACCAATACTTCTCGAAGTTACCAAATGCGACTGTCAGGAATGAGACGCAGAAGATACCACCAAGGAAAAACGCAATGATTACTACAGCAAGAAGGGTGTTAGGAAGGCTACCACGAAGGTTTTTCACATCTAATTCCAGATGTAGGGGATTCGGAGTAACAGTGCATCGGGGCGGGCGGCCCTCTATCTTGTCCGAGTCCCTGGATGCCATTGACAAACAAGAGGGAAGATGGAGGACACTGGCAAGCCAGGCCAACCTATGTGGAGACAATAAGAATACAATAAGAATTTGATAAGAATTGACTATTGATGGGCCGTGGAAACTATGCAAGGAGCACCTGCCTGCTCATCCATGCTTTGGCTTCACCGGCGTCACTGGTCTTTGCAGCTCCACCACTTATTAGGGCGATGTTACTCGACGATCAAAGATCCCCAAGCTGCCTCAAAACTCCGCAATATGGCGCTGGTTGCCCATATAGGTAACTTAACATTTTTTTGTTTGGAGCGAACTCATGATCTGTAGATTCTGGAAAAACAACCCTCACGGAATCAATTTTGTATAAGTCGTCTTATCTTGCGGAATCAGGTACAGTTGACACAGGAAGTACCACGACCGATTTTTTACCCGTGGAAAGGGAACGAGGAATCACTGTCCAATCCGCTAGTATACCTGTGCAGTGGGGAGACTGGACTTTCAATCTGATAGATACACCTGGTCATGCTGACTTCGGAATGGAGGTAGAAAGTGCTAGCCGTGTTATTGATGGTGCCGTCGTTCTTATAGATTCTGTTGAAGGCGTTGAAGCTCAGACTAGAGGCGTTTGGGCGCAACTTAACCGGTAAGCGACTTCCATCCAACTTGAAGCCCGATTGAATGTTGACATAGATATGATGTTGCAACCAAGTTGATCTTCTTGAATAAAATGGACCGCCCAGGAGCTTCCTTCAAATTTGCTTTATCTTCCATCCTGTTGAACCAACTTCATTCCCAACCATTACCTTTGGTCTTACCCATTGCATCATTTAGCCCTCTAGCCTATCAACAAGCGGAGCCTGGTATTCAAGGCCTTGTTGATTTGGTCAAATGGGAACTCTGGCGATGGTCTGAGACAGGAAAGCCTTCCATAGATACCTTGCCACGCACAGAAGAGGCCCTTCGATCTATCTTCGAACCCAATCATCCTCTTCCATCTCACCTGGTAGATGCACGAGTCCAGTTTTTGGACAATCTTTCCATGCATTCGGAAGAGCTTATGGACACTCTACTTGGTCTGCCGTCTTCCCCAGACGCCTACCTAGGTATTGGCGGTGATCAAGTAATTCCCTATCTTAGACAGGCATCCCTCCGAAATGCTATAATGCCTGTTGTTTGCGGTTCTGCCTTGCACCATATAGGCACAGAGTTGGTGCTTGACTATGCTGGCGAGCTTCTAGCCAGCCCATTGGATGTTCCTCATGATCTCCAGGTTCTTGGCTCTCCTCTACAACTTCTTGCCTGGAAAGTCAATTGGGACCGGAGAAGAGGCTGGATGACCTTTGTCCGTGTGTATTCTGGTATGTGAAAAGTATACCTTGCCGCGCAATACCATTCACTTTCTGACAGGAAAGCTCACTCGCCATAGCAAACTTTTCAACACCAACAGAAATCAGAAAGAAATCGCCTCCAAGTTGATGCTCCTCTATGCTTCTGAGTTTCAAGAAGTAGACGAGCTACCGTTTGGTTCGGTGGGTGTAATCATCGGTCTGAAACATACCCGCACGGGTGATACTCTTGTTTCCGCCAGAAGTTCTACTTCTACTCGCTCTGTGTTAAGGGACATTACACCACCACCTGCTGTTATCTCTGCCTCTGTCATCCCTCAATCTCACACAGATCTTGGGCCAGTTCAAAACGCTCTAGAATCATTGGCACGGACAGATCCATCGGTACGCGCAGACATCCAGGAAGGACAAGTTCTAGTGCACGGACTTGGAGCTTTACACCTGGAAATCATTGAAGGGCGACTTAAAAACGAATGGGATGTCAACTTCGAATTTGGCAAACGCAGAGTTAGTTTTCGCGAGGGTCTCGGACCTGGTATACCAGTCCAAGGGTGGGACACTTGGAATGCGGATGTTGGAGGCGGAAAATACATCTCTGTTGAAGTTCCCCTGATTATACGCTCTCTGAAGGGTGCAGAGGAAGGAGATCCTGTCTGGGATGGTAACAAAGTTTTGGATGACAAGGGCAATCCCCTACCGGCTCCAGAATCTATTCCTGTTGGGCCTCTTTCGTGCGTTGCACAAGGTATTGCGAGTGCCCTATCGATTTCACCTCATTCCTCACTTGCCATGACTCATATATGTATACAAATACCGAAAAACGCCCTATCCAAAGAAATTCCTCCCTCCATCCTGACTGGAGCCTCTGCAGCTGTGCTGCGTCAATTCTTCCGCAGTGCAGGTTCTGGACCTCTCCTGGAACCCTTCATGAATCTCAAAGTGACTGTTTCAGAAAATCATATGGGCAAGGTCATCAAGGACATGACAGAACATGGTGGAGAACTTCTAGAGCTTGGTTCTGGACTTCCTGCCTCTACAGAAGGCGAGATCACAAGTGGATTTTCTGAAGAGGGCGTTTATATGCCACCCCTGTGGCTGACACCCTCCGCCACTGAAATTGCATTAGAGACATCAGGCTCGAGAGTCAAACGTGCTGTACAGGGGTTAGTCCCACTAAGTCAATTCTTAGACTATTCGCAGCGTCTTCGTGCTCTTTCAGAAGGTAATGGCACCTTTGAATTGTTTACTGCAGGATTTAAAGAGGTCTCAGCACCTCGACGGCTGGAAATCCTTCGTGAGATTGGCAAAGCATAAAGAGCTGTATCCTGCGAATCAATTAAAAATCACAACTATCTCGCTTCATCTGCGTCACCGAAAAGGACCGCTCCTCCTATCTCATCCTCATCCTCGACTGCTTCAGGTCTAGTGTCACCGGCCATGTTTAGTACCTGACTGAACGCCATCATCCCTCCCATCTCGGGATCATCATCATCACTAATCTCCATCTTGTCGAGATCATCCAGAGAATTGGTTACAGGAGTAAAGTGCTGGGATTGTGTGTCACCCTCGTCGGTTAAGAACAAGGGTGTCTGAGCACGCGCAATGGTAATTGATAGAGCAGCCTGCTTTTCCTTAGACTTTAGAATAGCATGTTTACCTAGATCCCCGAGAGAACGAGGTGTAGAATGGGTTGTTGGCCATGGTTCCGCGACAACACAGAGACATTGACCATAAATGCCGAAACCTTCATATCTCAGTTGAAGTGTCGGCTTGGGCTTCTCTTCCTCATCAGTATGAAGGTCGAAGCTACCTTGTTGACAAGGTTGATTACCGTCGTTGTCAATGAGTTCATTTGCGTTGGTATGATTCGTTTCCTCATACTGATCAATATCAACCACTTCCGACACTTTTGGTCTAACTGAAGTATACTCTTCTTCTGAGACCCTTGAATTGTCGGAATCTAATGCCACGTCCTTTTTCCGTTTCTTAATGGACTCGGATGCCGATGACTTCGAAAGAGCGGACTCGGAACGTGTCTTCCGTTTTTTCTGTGTCCTCCGAGGAGTAGTGGTAGTAACGGCGGCTGCGGGTAGATTGACGGACTGAGAAGCTTTCATTACATAGTTTCTCGTCTATTTCACAGATATAACTTCATGTTTCATCCAACTACAAACTACGTACCTTGATTGCAACTGAATGTGGTTCCGTTCGACGCAAAAAGTAACAAAATTGGTAGGTATCTGGATGTACATCTTTGAGTATGGCTAGATATTTGTAGGAAAGGAAGATCGTGCACGCACCACCGCGATATGTATCCACCGCTGCTTTCTTCGCCGCGGCGGGACTGGAGAAAATGCCAGCCTCAGCTAAGAGCTTGGGTAAGATCCTGAGACCAAGGATCTAACTGAGACAACTTCCTATAAAACGCGAAATCCAGAGACCGACCGTGGGCGAAGATCAGAGAGGATATGCTGTAACACTTGGTCTGACATCCAACCCAAATGACGTTCATCAAGATAAAGCTTTCACTCTGTCAGAGAACACTATGTTTTGTGTGAAGCCCTACAGCTCACATATACCGGAAGAACAGAGTGTTCGGATATCCGAAGATAGAAAAGATTTCTAGTTTTGAAATTCATGAACGACAAAAGAGCAGTTCAGGTTTGATGTTCCATCACGCGATCGATCACGCCCCACTCACCCCACTCATACCATTAACAATTACTACAAATTTCCCGTACCTACTCGACTATTTCTCAGGTGGGTGGTCACTCAGGTCCTGAGATAATTGCTTTGATGACGCCCCTGCCGTCTTCACTCTTGCCAAAACGCGTTGCTTTGAACGCTGCAATGGCGTCTTTAAAGGCATATCTTTGAAAAGACTTAATGACACGACTCCACCAAATACTTGAAGAGTCCTTACCGGTGTGTAACGAGGGGCTTGAGATCAACCTTTTCATTTGCAACTAAGGAGATAGCCAGCGAGTAATCACCAGGCTTTGTCCACGATCAGTATGTAACTGATAAAAAGAGATGTAGACAGCATACGCCATAGCGGAAGGAACCTTTGTAGTTGAGTTCCTTGACCATGAGGAGGCCGATATTGACGGTGACATTTGGGGCACCCATACCAACCTTTAGAAACGCAATCAAATTATGATTCAAAAGAAATATTCCGTTGCATACCTGCACAAATGTACCGCCAGTCCCCACAATGTAGAGAGCAGTCTGGATGGAGACCTCAGCGCCACTAGCGTCGATGACCAGGTCAATTTTATTGATACCCCTGTCTTGGATATTAAGCTGGTGTTTCATCTGTTCCGCATTTCGCTTGCTGTAGTCCAGTTTTGTTTCGCCTTCAAGGGGTTTTGGAGGAAGATACGTCTCGGTAGCAGCATAGCTCTTGGCAAACTCCAGGCGTTGAGGAACGATGTCGACAGCGATAATACGCTGAGCTCCGAGAGCCTTGGCCACTGCCATGCAGAGGAGACCAACGGGGCCACAACCGAAGATAGCAATGGACTGGCCAGAGCGAAAGCCACCAAGGTTGGCCACAGAGTGCACACCGACAGACAAGGGCTCCATCTGAGTGTGACATATTAGTACGAGCCCAAATGATTGAATTGAAATTACCATGGCGCCATCTTCAAGAGTGAGGTTTTCTGGCAGAGGGTAGGCCAGGTCAGCGGGAAGTCGGTAGTATCGTGCAAGAGTTCCGTCATAAGGAGGGGTTGCTGCGAACACAATATCTGCACATAGCTTAAATGATTATCAGCCTCACTGGCGCAGTGGAGAAAACGGATCAGACCTCATAACGCCCAGCCTTGCAGAGGTCGCATTTTTCTAAATATAACATGAATTGATGAGGTCAGAGAAATTGTGGGCACGCTCAGTACACACTACATGTCGCTCCTGGTTCCATGGCCACACGATCGCCAACTTTGATATGCTTTACATTAGTACCAACTGTGGTCCCGGTTAGTTGCATAATGTTCCGATCCAACTCAAGAGTTACTCTACCTCGTGAAACAATGCCTGAAGATTCATGGCCCAGAACCTCTAGACGCATTAGAGAAGCACAAAAGTGATGTTTGAGTTCTTTAGCCTTACCATAGGCTTCTCCACGACGAAGTCACCGATCCGACCTTCGACAAGATAGTGAACCTAGGATGTATTCAGCTTCGCAGTTGAACATCCATCCAAACCAGTAGCATATACATCAGAACCACAAATTCCTTGCGAGAAATGATCAGAACTCGAAGTAGAAGATCGTGTAGCACACACCAGTCTTCTTAACCTCAACGATCACATCGTCCGGACCAGCTAAAAAAGATGGCGTTAGCTATCCAGACAGCAATCTGCTCGACAGATGTTTACGTAGGGGAATGGAACGTTGTTCGTAGGCAACATCCTCGATGCCACGCAAAACGAATGATAGATTATCAGACATGAGCAGATGTGGGGTACCGTGGTAATTTTGTTTCTTCAGTGTCAGCCTCCAGCCCATTGTGCAATGCATCTCGGTTCTTCCCAATGGCCCAGTCTCTTTGTCCTACTCTGTCTTCTGTGAAGATACATCTCTCAATTCTACCTTTAATTCTGACGAGCTTGGCCTCTGTCAACATCTCTATCAACACACTCCTTTCGCACAAACTATGCCACGACGAGCAGCCACTGGTACAATGCCTGACTTTACTGGACAAACCGTTGACGGAGATCGTTACTTTCTGGACAAGTTGCTCGGTTCGGGTGCCTATGGCAAGGTCTATCGTGCCATGGATATGAAATCTCCGGCAGATGGCCGCGCATTCTTCGCCATTAAATGCATGCCCATTTACGTCCCTGGAACCACCAAGGCTCACTTTCAGACAAGAGAACTTTGTAATCATCCTGTTGTTCGTGATCATCCCAATATCGTACGGTATGAACGACACTTTCGGGAGGGAGATTGGATCTATGTTGTCATGGAACTTGTTCGGGGAGGTGATCTCTTTGCAGCCATAACGGAAAGACACATATTTCAGAACAACGATGCGTTGGTCAAGAAGATATATGTCCAGATTATTGATGCAGTCCAGCATTGCCATAGAAAGGGTATCTATCACCGTGACATCAAACCCGAGAACATTCTTTTTTTCGGAGGACACACGTCGTATCAAGCTGGCTGACTTTGGTCTCTCAACTACTCATACCGCTTCTGCGGAATATGGTTGTGGAAGTTGTTATTATATGAGCCCTGGTAAGGCTTTCGTACTCTTGCGTCTCTTATTATAGACTGAAGTTCGGTTGTTCGCAGAATGTATCGCTGAACAGAAGCCACGTCTGAAATACTCCTCAAAGCAGACTGATGTTTGGTCTATGGGTGTCATTCTCGTCAACATGATATCTGGACGTAATCCTTGGCGGTATGCCACCGTAGATGACCAGTGTTATCAAGCCTTCTTGAACGATAACAATTTCCTCGGTAACGTGTTGCCTATTTCTGCAGAAGCCAATATGATCATCAAACGTATATTTACTATCGACCCATTGAGGCGGATTTCCCTGGAGAAACTGAAAGAGGAGATTATCCAAGTTCGCACGTTCTTCAAAAGTCCACGGCAACTGAAACCACCTTCCAGGCCACTTCAAGCAGAAAAACTCATTGAAACCCCTGATTCGGGCTGGCAGACCGAGTCCGAACCTGTTCCGGCCAAACCAAATCGGGTTCTGGTGGAGACAGAAGGAGGCGCGATATCTAGTCCTATCCTCCAACCTACTGCTCCACGCGATTCCAGTTCTCGATCTGTGATGCTCAAAGCCCCTGTCCCTGGACCAAACAATAAAACTGGATCCTCCGCCGCTGATTCTTCCAAGTCGTCTCTCGTTGTAAAGACTCCCTCAGTGCACGCTGTCGCCCCTGTCACTGTTGCCTGTCCTGATGATGACGTTGAAGAACCGCTAATCCTTCCGGGGACATTACTAGACAAGGTTTTACGTTCTCCAGGTGGAAAGCCCAAATCCATTACTTTAAAAAGTGGGCGTAATATACTTCGTGCAGCCGTTCAACGCATCAAAGAATTTTCTGCACCTACAAATGGTAACGGTGCTGCATAAATCGCTGTTATGATACTTATATGTCCTCCATCTGTACAACTGTATTACTGTCTATGTAATGTGATTTTTATTCTTCTTGCCGTTGATATCACACGTCCGAATGGGTGAATCAATGAATTTAAGAAAAGAATGGTGAATCAATCGATTATCAAAACTACGAACACGTGCCTATAGGTCGCCATCAATTCGCCATCGCTAATTTTTTAACATCAACATCTATCGTACTATCTTTCACACCCAAAAAATGGTTTACTCCAGCGTCCTTGGTTTTCCTCGCATTGGTGGGCTTTCTCCCATCTGATTATATCCGTTCTTGCGATTCCATTGATTGTCATAAAACTAGGCTCCAATCGCGAGATCAAGAAGGGAGTCGAAAACTATTGGAATGGTAAAATTTACTGCAACAGAACTTAACAAAATTGCTACCGACATAAAGAAGGCTAACTGGAACGTTATCAAGGCTCAGGGTGTTGACTTGGTTCCTAGGTTTGTCTCGAATCGAATAATTAAGTGCCCAACTTATTTTTTGCTCAAGTGGCGATTTCTCTCTTTACGACCACGTATTGGATCATTCCACTGCCTTCAATGTCATTCCGCGACGTTATACTGGTCTGGGTCTAACAGAACTAGATGTGTATTTTGCCATGGGTCGTGGACGCCAGTCAGAAGGTGTTGATGTTCCTGCTTGTGAGATGAAGAAATGGTAGGTATCTCGTTCGCCTCCAAATTCAGACATAGGTTGAAAACATACTTGAGGTTCGATTCAAACTACCATTACGTCGTACCTGAGTTTTCTGAGGAGACCGACTTCAAGCTCAACTACAACAAGGCTCTAAATGAGTACAAGGAAGCTCAGGCTGCAGGTATCACCACTCGCCCCGTCATCATTGGTCCCATCAGTTATCTCCTTCTTGGAAAGAAGGATAAGACCGCTCCATCAGGTTTCCAACTTCTATCCCTGTTATCTAAACTCATACCCATCTATAAAAAGCTCCTCTCCGAATTAAAGACCGAGGGCGTTGAATCGGTACAGATCGATGAGCCCATCCTGGTCCTCGATTCTGCTGCTGCTCTTGAAAAGGAGTACATCGCTACATATGCCGAGCTCGCTCCTATATCCCCACAGATCGTACTCACCACCTACTTTGCTCGTCTTGACTCCAATATCAACTTCATCGCTAAGCTTCCGATCTATGGTCTCCATATTGACCTTGACCGTGCTCCTGACCAGCTTAAGGATGTGCTAAGTGCCATCCGGGATACTAGTATATTGCTTTCCTTGGGTGTCGTCTCTGGCCGTAACATCTGGAAAACTGATCTTGCCGCCGCGATCAAGTTTGTCCAGACAGCCATCAATGCTCTCGGTACTGACCGTGTTATCGTCGCAACGTCTTCTTCACTTCTCCACACACCTGTCACACTCGCCTCTGAGAAAAAGTTGACGGAGGAACAAAAGGATTGGTTCTCCTTTGCCACAGAGAAGGCTAGAGAGACTTCTGTTATTTCTGCTGCCTCCTCTGGCTCCCAGGATGCTCAAGTTACGGCAGCCCTGGAAGCTAATAGAAAGTCAATTGCCGCCCGTCGTCAATTTGAACAGAACTCCGATGATACTGTCCGCAGGCGTGTTGATGCTATCGCCCCCGAAATGCTTGAACGCAAGAGTCCCTTCTCTATCCGCAAGGATATACAGGCCAAGCATCTCAATCTCCCAAAATTCCCTACTACCACTATAGGCTCATTTCCTGTTCGTGTCTTGTTATATTAATACAGCCAATTTGACTCATTTTACACAGCAAACCAAAGAAATTCGCCAGGCTCGTGCTAAGCTTGGAAAAGGTGACCTCACTCAAGAGGAGTATGAAGGTTTCATAGAGAAGGAAATTGAGAATACGGTAGATTTCCAGGAGAAGATTGGCCTTGACATCTTAGTGCACGGAGAACCCGAGCGTAATGATATGGTCCAATACTTCGGCGAGCTTCTCCATGGCTTTGTCTTCACCCAGAATGCTTGGGTTCAAAGTTATGGTTCTCGGTTAATAATCTTCCATTCATCATTGTTTCTTTTTCTAATCAACCATTACTAGCTATGTCCGCCCCCCAATCATTGTCTCCGATGTCAGTCGCCCTGGACCTATGACTGTCAAGTGGAGCAGTTACGCACAGAGTTTAACCAAGAAGCCCATGAAGGGTATGCTTACTGGCCCTGTCACCATCCTGAATTGGTCCTTCCCTCGTGCCGATATCCCGCGCGAACTTCAGTCCAAGCAACTGGCCCTCGCTCTTCGTGACGAAGTAGTTGACCTAGAGAAGGCTGGGATTCATGCTATCCAGGTTGATGAACCCGCTATACGTGAGGGTGTGAGTAACGAGCCAATCTATCCGGCACAATAAACGTCGCCTAATATTTGACTTACAGCTTCCTCTTCGTCGTTCTGACTGGGAAAAATATCTCGAGTGGGCTGTTGACTCCTTCAAGCTGTCTACAGCCGGTGTCACTGATCAGCTCCAGACCCACTCCCATTTCTGCTATTCCGACTTTAATGATATCTTCTCCTCTATTCAGCGACTTGATGCTGATGTTATTTCTATCGAGGCGTCTAAGAGTGACATGAAATTACTGGCTGCCTTTGAGCAACACAGCTATTCCAATCAAATCGGCCCCGGCGTTTACGATATTCACTCGCCCCGTGTCCCGAGTACTCCGGAGATCAAGGATCGTATCAAGGGTATGCTCAAATTTATTCCTAAAGACCAACTTTTTATCAATCCTGTGAGTCTGACAAATCCCGTCAAGTTACTTACCTTTGACTGATCCAACCTCAAGGATTGTGGTCTCAAAACTCGTGCCTGGAAGGAAACAGAGACTTCCCTAACCAATCTTGTTGAGGCTGCTGAGTGGGCTCGCCAGACTTACGCATAAAATTTCCTTTCTTGCTTCAACAGCGTTCCTTGACTGGTTATTTAAGTAATGCAAGCCCTTTCTTCGGCTTGTGTTCCTGTACCATGTGGGCAGTTGGGACGATGAGCATATTCCTAGCTGAGGGCTAGAGAGTGCATGTCATCGTGGTGTAAAACAAAGTATTACTTTGGTGGGGACTCAGAGTGTGTACTGGTGGATTGGATTGGTACTTGGATTTCAACAATCCTTAACTACTTCTGTATGTCTTTGCATGTGCTTTTCCTAGTCATGACAAAACCTATTGACCGTGGCATCTCCAATATCAAACACTATGCGATAAGCACATCAGAACATCAGTTGAAGAAATTTTGCAGAGGACTCATTTATCCTGATTAAGCCCCAGGATTATCAAATCATGATCAATACATTGTTTGATCATCATTGGAGCGATGCTACCGTAATGGGAAGCAAGACAACGTAGCAACAAAAAGTGACCCCGACTGCGTGTCACTATATCAAATGACAGGTGGATTGACATCCCAACGACCTGACATCTCAATCCCCACCGTGCAGGTCATTTTATTCATTCCAGTACATCGTTCCACCGATTATCGCTCCAATATTTCTACTCCTCACCTGGATTTTTGAATCTCCTTAGTGCTCTATCCCGCGCCTTCGAATGATCAATCATCTCTCTCGGGTAACCGAGTTTGTCTGCCAAGGACACAGACAGATTATGGAGGTCTGACGATGCTGGGTAAATTGGTCTGCAGCCCTAAAATATCAGGACATTTACCTGGACCGCATACTTTTTCAAGCTCTGGAACCCAATGTCGAATAAATTCACCGGATGGATCTGCCTGGATATATTTTGAGGTGACTCCTTGATGACGGCAATAAGAACCAGCCCACTTTTAAGCTTTGACTATGTGGATTGAAAATGCGAAAGTAAGGACAAGGGTCAACGCCAGTGCTCGCACACCATTGCCAGCCACCATTATTAGAGGCTAAATCGCCATCAATGAGGTTTTGCATAAAATACTAAAAAAACCATTGAAAAAGAAGTTATATGTCAGTAAATAGCAGCGACATACCCTTTCGCCTACCCTCCAGTCGATCATCAAGTCCTTCGTCAGATACATCGCAGCGATCATCCTAGCTCTATTGTGGACCCAGCCCATTTCACGGATGCAACGCATCGTAGCATCGACTATGGGAACTCCAGTCTTGCCTTCCTTCCACCGCTGCAACATCTCCCCATCAACATCCTCGTGATGTTCATGGCTCGTTGCAGAATCTCGCCTTACTTGATGGTCTTCCCATACGACTTCGGAATATCTCTCGTGATAAGGGCGGCCCATGGAGACTCGAGGGTAATGGCATAAAACTCCAGTGTAAAAATCTCGCCAGGCTAATTCCTGAATCCATCGACCAACCCCAGACGAGATGTTGCATTCAACTTTCTTGGACCCACGAAGTACCATTGTTTGACGGATACATTCCCTAATTGAAAGCACACCAGAAGACAGATAAACGCTTGCAACAGTAATGAGTTATATAAATGATAGTCGACACTACCGGATTCTCACCTCAGGCGGCTGGTAGTATCTTTGTCCATCTGATCCCGTGCATCCTTATACTTGACAATGCGGCTATGTTGTTCGGTGTTCTGTGCTCCAGGATTCAGGGGATTGATAGCACCCATTTGAGACGGACGAGCCCTCGTTTTCAAAAAGCGTTCCAGAATCTAGTAGAAATTCATAAGAAAGTGAAAGATTTCGATTAGTATACCAACTCTATTTGCTGCAAGTTCTCCAGCAGGCCAATATTCCTCCATCTTGGCAGCATCTTTTTCGTCAAGTTCAAATCCTGGAACAGCGTCTGGAACGGAAGTTTCAAAAAGAGCTGAAAACTTTTTGTCTTGTCGTATGGATTCCTGGTTTGATGACGGTGCAGGCGATTCTTTGATATACTCATCTAGTGCACGATTCAAGGTATCTATCCAGCTTCTCCAGTATGGTGAATAAACCTATGATGGTTATAGAAATCTAAACCATGGAGACGACATACACCTACTGTATAGCCTTTTCCTTGTTTTGTGCGAATGACACCGGGCTCTATAACATTTTTGTTGTGAAAAAAATTGACTTGAATCCCATGCTTCTCGCCAAGTTTCCAGATTCGTAAATCACGTCGGAGTTCATCAACTTCATATTCTAAATTTGCGAACAAATGATTGCACTCGTACTCCTTGAGAAGCTGAAAGACTCGCTCCGGGATTGCTTTTCTAGGTGTGTGAGTGATAACGTAAAATGGAATGTGAAGTTCGTGGAAGGAGTTCTGGGTGAAGTCCGTTAAATTATACTGGCAAGCGTCACACTTGATTAAGGCAGACCTGGAGCAGGACAAGGTTGCGAAGGACAAAATTGATGCGGCGAGAACTCCTATCATGAGCGATGTAGTCTTGGGGGCTGAGAATGAAAAGAGCGAGTAAAGGAACACCAATGTCTTTGGCGCACTCCGAGGCTCGCGCAAGTGCCCTGTTATCACTGACTAGGGAAAATGAGCCTAAGGATTGGTCTCAAATGTGCAAACCTACTACGAAGATCTGCCAACCTCATCCAGTAGAGTACTGCCCTTCCCCCACTAGGATCTGGCAAACCTTGCTGCATATATTCCTGGATCTTGAAGCAAGGAGGGTCAGCATCGATGGTGGCTGCAGCCTCTGCAGTTGCAACTTTGATAGGATTGAAGCGTCTGCCAGACATTCGAGGCCGTTTGGCATCATGATTGGAAGTATGCGAGTTTCCCCCTTTCGTAGTGGCAGCTGAACTTATTGATCGTTGACGCTTGGACATGATACAATTTCGAAATCGACAGACTTGGGGGTAGAGGAAGTTGGTCAGGCCAAACGAAGATCTGAACATTCATGAATTCTGAAATGCATGTTTTAAATACAACTTCTGATCTCCTTTCAAGATATTCCGTGTGTATCGACAAATCACGTGGAAGTATGGGACGATCTAACCAGTTGATCTTGTTCCTCTTGTCGTTTTCGCTCTTCTTCAGCTTCCCTTTCTTCTGCTTCGACGACTTCAATGTCCAGAGGAAATGTAAGAATTGCAGCTATTCCAGTCAGTTGATTCAATTCTGAAAGTGTCACATGAGAATCTGGGACTCGATAAAGATAGTAGTCCGTACGTTGACCTGATTCATGCATACTTGAAAATATGAGCACTTCACCACCTTTCTGCTTGACCGCTTCTGTTACGTGTATAAATTTCTTTCGTGTGACTGGGTCACTTGACCTACAGGCAACTATCAGTCCAGCTAAACAACCAGTTTTCCGGGTAAATAGGCTTGCCGGAAAAGATCGTCAGAAATCAATAGTGTTCCGATAGCACCCCTATCTGCAGCAAGGCAAACATGATCAGGCCCATACCATGCCCTCATTTCGTCTGTTCCAAGCATCTTGAAAAATCTTCAATGAGGAGTCCAACATAGCATCAAGTCACGAAGCCACAGAGAACGAAAACAATCACTTGCCTATCCAACATCATACCCTCTCGAGCAAATTTAGTTTCCTTTAATCGAGCTGTGATCTGGTAATGGGTCACAAGTCTGTGCATGAAAATTTTGCCGGAAACGAACTTCTGGATTTTTCAACACCTCAACGAGACTATGAACATACGGACTGTTAATGTGTACCCGAATTACTTTCTCGCGAAGCGCCTTCTGGAGTTCTTTATTACTTCGTTTGATTGCCTCGGCCAATAGATAGTCGTAGACACCATCTCGTATCCAGCCAGGGCTCGCAATAACGATAGCCCGAATACCATCGTTTGCGAACGGAACGTGCCTCAAGAATGAGTCAAAGAGAGTGGCGTAAAATCTCCCGATGCCTTTCTCATGCTGTGAGGCTCCAGCAGTAGCTGCTTTCCGAGGAATGGAAATGGAGATCCGATGCGTTACAACGGTCATATGCTGGGACAAAAGGCAGAAAGTGGCGGTTCCTTCGCCACAGATTACGGCTGCAAGCTCAGCACCTCTCCCAGGAACGGTGCTTTCCTCGACTCTAGACACTGCAATACTGTCCCACCCATGGAGTTTCTCAATGCGGACGTCACGATTAGTTTCTATGTCCAATGTATGAAAGGCTCCGAGTCTAACATGAGGATTTTCAACAACCACCTTCCCCGAGATATGCAGGGACGCATTAGCATTCTGAGATGAACTAGCAGCTGCATGAGTAGATTCTTGAGCAGAGCTACCACCTCCTGGCGAAAATTCAACACGGCTGACTTGCAAAGTCAGATTAAGCCGTATCCGGTTTGAATCCACTGATCCAGTATTTGACACTGATTGTATGCGTCTATAAAGATGACATCCTGAGTATAACGCTGATAGGAACAGCCTACGCCCGTACCGCACTGTGGTCGCCCTCACAAGATCACCTGCCTGTATCAGGTTATATAAGTGCCACATATCTTCATCGTCCTCTGGCCTGAGTGTGACATGGCCCTAGAATACAATCAGACGAGAATGACTCTGGTGGACTAGACTTACCGCACCGTGCTTGTCAATGTATCTGCTGATCAGCTTCATGAAATTAATTGCTGACCAACCTTACCTAAACTTCTAAGCTCTCAACCTACACTCATGGTTAGGTGCGTGACATATCATTTGATTTGCTCGTTCAAAGATTTGAGCCTGCGCCAGTGACTCCAAGATAGCGACCTTGAGTGCCCGGCTTGTTGAACCTAATCAGGCTCCAAATCGCCACCATTTCGACGTTGAAGATGACGATGACGCCATCTTTGCCGAGCTTGAAGCCGAAATTGAAGATGATGACAACATTGCTATGAGGGAACAAGGCCTGGAGACTATCAAACGCGAGTGCGGCAACCGCTTTACCTCCCAGCTGGCTCAGGTCTCAATTTGTCATGTCGTAGGATGGAGAGAATGAAAAGTCTACGAGAAAATTGCCACGGCACATACTCCGAAGTAACCGACGAGAAGGAAGTCATTCGTATCACTGCGTAGTTACATACCTTTCTTTTGCCTGACAAATACTCATCATCTACCAGACGAGAACCAAGATGTATCGTCCACTTTTACCACTCCAACTTCAAGCGATGCGAAATCATGGACAAACATCTAGCAGTCTGTGTCTCACCCCACCTACACCTTCTGTCGCCTCACGAAGAATGACAGAAACTTGCTCCAAAATACTTCCACACGCGATTTATTCGTGTTTTTGTCGAGAACATACCCTGGCTGGTGGAAAAGCTCTCTATCAAAGTCTTACCATGTGTGATTTGCTTCATTGATGGTGTATCTCGCGATAGGTTTTTTTCTTTCTCGTCGACCACGTAAAATAAATCACTAAACCTTGGAAGGTTGATTGGTTTTGAAGAGCTCGGTAACAGCGATGGCTTTGGTACCGCTGTACTTGAGCTGAGGCTCCTGAAAAGTGGTTTGTCCATCTTTTCTGGTCGTCTGGTACGTGTCTTTAATGATGACATTAGGCATCATTGATCAGCGAGCTGAAAGCTCCTCCAATCCGATATACAAAATAGTGTCAGGCGAGGATGACAAGATTTTCGATCTCGACGACTGAAGTATTTGCGCGGCGACTCGAGCATAGCAGGTTCATTGCTATCACCACACGTGGATTAATTCAACGCTTGAGGCCGAAGTATTACCACACGGATCTATGTAAATTTACAGATAGACCTATTCAGGCTCGGACGATGTAATGGTTCCACATAGTCTCATCTATGCATGCATATCATAACAGGGTTTATGCATCACTCCTCATCCTGGGAAGGCTTCTTTTTTCGGTCATACTGAATCACCTGCTGAAGATTCCAGGACTGCATCCAGCTAAACGTTCGGAACTTCGACACAAGTGTCTACAGCAAAGTGCTATCTGCCTTGGGTTGGCTATGGTTTGTGCTCGCTTTTTTGGGTTGATTTCGTGCTGCCGTTACTTGAGATGCATTGCTCTTCGACCTGTTTTTTTTCGACCTGCTGCCAGGATCCCTTATCTTTATGCATGACTCTCCTAAGAGAATGGTAAGTATAAATCTGTTTGACCGCAGCTATGTTTTCAATGACGTTTGGCCTGCATTCTGGACTGGACAAGTAAGCAGTGTTTTTATTCTCATCCTAAGCTGATATTCTGTATACACAAAATCTGGGATATATACTGGCTTTGTGTAAGTGGATGGCCAAGCCTGTTCCTTTTGAGGTATTCCAGGTCAGTTCAATGAAGCTATTCAGATGTTCCTATGTCCGTGAGCTATCTATATGAATTCAATGCTGAGTTGGTGCGTCTAGTTTACGGCTATACAAATTGTCTGGGTCTTGTCCCCCTATTTCGCATTGCTTTACCGTAATTCAACACATCTTCTTGAGCTCTGTTGAAATGAATTCAATACCGTGGCTTTTTCTGACTGCTGTCAAACAGGCCTAGTGGGACAATGAATTCCATTATCATACATGGCTGTATCTGCACTTTTGAACATACAGCATTCAAGCATCTAAATTTACCTGACATAAGTAATGTTGCCAGCAGACTAGATGCTCCCGGTTGATTTTACCGGTAGGAGACCAATAGTGACTTGGGCTACATTCATTTTTAGCGATTCTAATCTAGAGTACACAGAATCTAGGTAGATGGAGGCGAACGCCATGAGGAGCATCAAGCGAGTGAAACGGAGCAGAAAAAGAAAGAAAGAGAATGGTCTCTGTTGAGCAGAGCTCTAACACGAGATTCATGCCAAATGAGGCAGAGCAAGTGAGTGCACAGAGCAGAAATCTCTGTTGGTAACGATTATTATCTCCAGGGAAAGTAGCCTCACTGCTACATGGAGCATTTGAGCTGGGTCGTTAGTTATAATTCATAAACCAGTAGTCAAAACTATTCCGAGATGGTTTTGCCTTCTACTCCCCGTTGTCTGTGAGTAGTTTCTCTTGAGAACGTAAAACCCGACAGACGACTCGATTCACGTGATAAAAATGGCTTCAGTGTGCCATGTTCTGGACCCACTCCTTCTTTCTTCTATATTTCTTCCAGGGGAGCGTATCTCCGCAACGTCTTTCTAGAGTAGGCTCATCGTAGTAACAGATGCATCAAGTTCCAATGGCTACCTGGCAGCTCAGCTTTGATATAGTTTTAATTTTTCAACGATTCATTCCAGTTCTATGAGCAGGGTTGATACTTTCTACAACAGATTTATACCCGATATATTTAGTATACTTCAATGCTGGCAATGTGATTGTCTTTATTAAAGGTTTACACGACCTCCACAGCTTCATGGCAGTCTGTCTGATCTACTAGAGCTGCGAGAATCCCTTTTATTTGTGTTCACTTAGATGTGTATTGATACAATGCATCCCACCAGCCTCCCAAGCATATATTGTTCGAACTTCGCCAGTGAGGGGCAAACGAATACTATAAATACTTGTTGAACAATGAAAGCTAAATTTATCTAAATTTATCTTGCCACGTGCGTCACACAGACTCAAATTCATGAATGTATGCGTACATTCATGTCCATTCAGTAGAATTATTTCACTTACACCTTTCAAAACGCTGATATTAAACTTACATGATATAGATCAGAAAATTTGGACGGCTGCCGTCGTCACGGTACTTGTAACTTGTACATTTCGTTCGTGAAGACATGGTATAAGACTACCGGCAACCTGCTGAGCTCGCTCTGTCATCAGTAGCTAACCGAAGTAACCTATATTTGTGTAGATTAAGTAGCAGCATTCATGAATTAACTCCCAAAACAGTGTTCGGCTCTGAGCAGCACTTTTCACTTCTTCAATTTTCTCCGGGTATCTCGCCGCTAGTTCGGCCTGTAATGTTGATGAAAAAGTTGAGTCTAGTATATTGATCATGTTCGCCGTATATTTGATTAAGTGTCGAACAATGTTTGATGCAGCTGGTTGGCAGTAGTGACATAACAAGATATTTGATCCGAAAGTACATCCAGTGACAATTGCTTCCGAGGCTTCCTCTTCTTGGGCGACATCTAGGTTGTGATGAAACGAAGTGAATGGATTTCTTGAAAGAATTCTGTCGTATTGCACGTCCGTCCTTACACCATGCCCATGCCATGTCCCCACAATAACGTAATCCTGGTCAAATCATGAAACTAATGTTGTTGTGCACTGCAGGGTGGCAGACTTGTTGAATGTTTGCTCTGTGAGAGTTATGCGTTTATCAGAAATTGAACAAAAGAAACGATGGAGAGACAGACAGATATGGAAAGCAGAATGATCAAGTGGTGACCCGAACAAGGAGTAATATACGTATAGAGGCGTGAGCATCAATAGCAGCGCCGAGTTGATTAGAGCGCTCGCTTGTTGGAGGGTCTCCCCTAGCTTTGCCTCCTATTGTGTACTTAATGATGATGGACATGAGCGTACGAGAAGAATAGACCCGTCAGTCGACCGGAAAATGGTAGATCAGGCCAAGAACTCACTACAGAACCGAGGTCGGGGAGCAAACATGATTCCAGTCCAGATCTCATTGGGCCGGGTACCGACATCGACTAGAGCAAAACGGTAGACGAAGAAGTGTCTGTTATGATCTGTTGATGCGGATAGATGGAACCAAGAGACGAGCATGTACCAAGATTTGACCGTAATCTAAGCTGTCGCTTGACGACTCATGAATAGACAGGGAGGAGTCTGATCTCATGAAGTCGAGTGCAACTCCCTCCTCCCTTGCCTATTGTTCCTCTCAACATCTTAATAGGTTGTCACGTCTCACGTCAAATCTGTCGTCGTCGTCATTTTGGGTGCAGTCGGGTTTCTTCTACTTCTTTGGAAACTCAGATGGAATCAACGTCTTATAACAGCCCCCGATGAAGAATCAGTCATGATTTTTCTTTTGACAATGTCAAGCTGTAGATGATTGAATAGCACCCACCTTCGTCAGCTCCAATGACGGTTCAGCGCCTTTAATAGATACTGAACGAGACAGTTCAAGATTCTTTGAATCTGAAAGCTGAGAACCATGACACTAGGAAAGAAGCAGTCGGCAGACAGCAATTAAGCAATGTCCTCCAGGTAAATGGAATCAAAGAACATGATTTAGGAACGGCATGTCACATAGGAGAATCTGTAACGACACCAACCAATATACCCATGATAGCATTTTAAAGTCCTAATGCCAGTTGAACCTTTATACGTGTACGAGGAAGACCCCCATATATCAGTTGTAAATGAGCGCAATGGTATGACAACCCCGCGATCAAACTATAGCGTGCAATTGCAGATGGTGTTGTCATAGAAAGGCTAAGCTTTCATACATGAATCACATCAGTTTCTTTCTGGAGTTGTTGATCTTGGCGATACGCCCAGACTTTCTCCTGGACAGACGAGGGAAGTATCTTTCTGGAACTGTCTAATTGCCCAGCGGTACTGGGTCAGGTGGCAAAAGAATTCCAACATTCTGATTTCTATCTTGGAGCGACGCATTAGAGTCGTTGTGCATCCGGAAGTGGGACTGTACAGCTTCTGAAGTCCAATCTCTGAGTTAGAGGGGTTTCCTTGTAGATGATTTTAAATTTCTAAGTATTGCCTGCTGTCCTAGGTTTGCTAGACTGTTGGTTACAGTGCATTTGACGGATGTAACGCGTAATTGAAGTGTTGCAGCAGTAACTCGAAATGGATTAGACCATACAGCCCAGTTAATGTAAAAACATATATCTTGAAGTGGAGGATCAGGAAATCGGGCATACAAACAGTGACCAGGAAGAACATTAGAAATTCTCGCCCAAACAGCGAGTGCTGCCGTAATGCGACTGGAGTCTCCTAAACCGCAAGACCTGGGACACGGTGTAATCATGAGATGAAACACACTTTTATTTTGTACGCAGCGTGATAGACAAGGTAACAGCACCAAAAATACGCTCAACCGGAGGTAGTTAACTGGCAGGAAGGCTGTGGTATAGCAACCAATATGCAGAGTGCATCTGAATGTGAAGACATTCCAGTCGACAGTAGGCGGTAACGGATCAATAAAGGCACCGTTTGCCTAAAGCCGACTAGAGAACGAACCCGTCGACAATTTCAATTTCAGAAATATGTATGCCGGGTGGAAGGAATGGAAAACGGCCTGCCAACGTGCTCCGTGTAATAAATTGATGATTTTTTTAAAAAAAGAAGGAATGGAAAAAAATGAATGAAATGCAGTTCCCGGGAGGTATGACGTGTTTCGAAATTGCATAGTGATATATATTCATTGTTTGAAAAATGGTGATTGTCTCGGACTGACGCGCCTCCGCGGTCAACACTAGCCTGGCGCTGAGCAGGACCAGGTTCAAAACCCTTTAAGGACGGTTAATCGTGATTGTTGAAAATTGAAAAATGGACAAACAAAGAAAAGAAATTGCGTGGCCCACACTTTGCGGACTGGGAAGATCAACAACTCCTTAAAAGGACTGTAATTGAAAAGGGTAACCCAATGAAGATACGCGCTGGTGACTCAAGCACAGGCCTTGCCACGTGTCAAGGCAGAGAATGCAACCAAAAGCTGGGCCTTGGATCGGGCAGGAGATCTGAGATGAAGATTGAGGAGCCGATCCTGCATTGGTATATAATGACGCGCCGAGCACAGACTCGCAGCCATGTTGTGTTCCCGCCCTGAGTCGCCTCCTCCCCGGGCGCCCTCCCCCCCTCTTTATGCATTTACGCCTCTCCCATCGCCCTCGTCCCGTGCAGTCCGCAAACCCTCTTCCTCCTTGTCGTCGGCACCCACCTTGCCTCCTGGCCTCCAACAGGATCGCTCTCTACTTACTGTTCGGTCGTGTGAACTTCTCTCTCCACGACGGTCGGACTTTCATCGTCAACCAAAGCGTATTCGCTCAGCAATGGATCATATATCTTCTTCTCGTACTCAGTCTCTTTCAGAACCGATCATCCGTCCTCTTGCCTCGCCTCCGCATCAGCGTACAGTATCCCTCACTTCACGAAGCTCTCCACCACCTTCGCCTCAATCCCAGATGCCTCTGCCACCTGTTCCTCAAATTCCTCTCTGCGCCCTCACTCAGGCGGACAAATCGTCCACCTATTCCTCCGACTCCCTTTTGGGCACCACCATCTATCTTCCGGACATTGAGCCCATCCCATCCATAACTGAACTTCCAACTTCAGTACTAAAACCGTCAAAAAAAGGTCTGGGGAGGACTAAGGCTGCAGGTATGACCTGCCTCAAATTCCTCACCCTTCGCAACTCGCTGAAGGGCAGTCGGCCACAGGAGCTCAAGGGTCGATAATGATATTCGGTTCATCACTGCACATGATCGAAAAGGCTCGATCACCCATGCTCATGGTGGCTCATTTGATTTTCTTGGTCGCAGCAGCGCTTGTTGTGCTTTTCTTGAATGCGCATATTTCACATTTTGCTCACACCAACACCAACTCATTCATTCATTTGCACTTCGTAATCACTACAGATTGCGGGTCCGCACCATCACGTTTCAATCTCATCTCCCAACTTCATTTGTACCATCGCCCCATTCATTACTGAACCATAATTATGACAGATCAACACCTCTGCTGACCTCTGTACTCTACTTTGAACGCTTCGAACGCCGTACCATACTCATTAATACTCTATAACTAGTATATTTAGTATAAAGTAAGTATCTTCTAATATGACATCGAGTTGTGTGACCTGAACATCTACGTCCCAATATGGTGCTCTTAATGCCATTTGGGGATTGCCATTCCCGCAAAATCCTGTTGTTCGGAATAACATATGCTCCAGGTTCAGGCTGATTTTGTAAGCTGAACGTCTTAAGATACGCGGGATAGTGTTCACCTGACATTCCTTGCTAATACATTTCAGTATTGATATCGGACTTCTAGTCGGCTCCCGTGCCTGCAAAGAAAACGCCAGGTAAGAGACGCTGAATCAACCTCCGAGGAGACAACCTTGCAGTCCCATGTATTACGAAACCAGCTCGTGTGTATTGTAAATGAATTAGTCACGGTTCCACAATGCATGTCTTGTTGGAGCGTATCACTCTCGCTTCCTTGAGAATCGGTTGTGCCGCAGTGAATCCATGTGCTCTCATTCAATTAGTAGCATGATAACAACTGCATATCCTACTCAAAAGGAAAGACACCAAAAGCAAGGACCAATTATCAAATACCTCACTCTGCATGGCAACACAATTCTAAACTCGCACTTATCGCATGTGTCATTCATTTATACATGAAAAGTCTGGATCACTGGGAAGGACGACATTGTTAGTGACTCCACAGGGGTATTCAATGACAAGGTTCATCCCCATTGGGTGCTTGATATTAAGAAACAAATACCTTATATTCATTCTGGACCAAAATCAGTATATCGAGAAATATGAAACTCCTAACAATGTATAAGTCTCAGCTGTCACGGTGTTGATGCGCACGCTGCTATTTATTCTTCGATTTGAGGTACTTCCTTGATTGATTGATTACACATTCCTTCGATGACTGTTCATCCAATAGACGGCTCAAAGTCGGAATCATTTCCCAGAGATCGCGGAAACGAGTTTGCCCCTGGTCTCTTTATGGTTTGATACCTTGGACCATTGAAGCTGATCAGACGAGAGATGATCAGGAAGATTGCCTTATTTGTAACTATCGTATTGCAAATATGGCTAGCGGACAACGTGGCGACGTGGAGAACATTTTCACTGACAACGGACTGAGAATGGGCCTAATTCAGGGAACCACTGGAAACGAGTTGGACAAAACGCTTCTTCGATGTACTGAATGTATCGAGTGATGAAGTCGGAGCCACAAATATTACGTCATCTTCAAAGGAGCACTTCAAACGGAGGACATTCGACATGTATATGGTACGTCCTGAGCGACTCTGGGGACATCCAGTTTTGTTTGTAGTCTCAACTTGTACTTCTCCATTAGCGCATCGAGGCGAGTGTCGGTACCCGTCTAGTTGTAGCTTCTGCAGTTCGTACTGATCCTGTGTGTTCAATTTAAAATTGTTGTGATAAACATTGGAGGTATTTTTAAGCTTTTAGTAATTGTGGAGTGATACTCAAATCAGGGTAATCCTGACACACGTTTCTATTCATCGAAACCTGCAAGATGTTTTAAACGCAGAAATGTTGTTCACCTGTCAGATCATATTGATGTCCCGCCGTTTTTTTTGATGTCGGACAATGAATTCTACACGGAGCAACATCATGAGCAACATCATGATGGTTTTCGGTAACAATCTCAGCTGTTCCTTATTTTATGACGTCAACCTTTCGGTTTTTAGCTGTGATTTCTTTCATCTCATGGAGAATGACAGCAAGACCAAATGGTCTCAGTGATTGAGTAGAATGTCAAATTATGTAACACCTGTGTTCCAGCGGAAAGTAGGATGACTTAAAGCCTTGTTTCCACCAATTCACATTTACGTGAGTCATTCCTAAACAATTTCAAAACAACTCCGAATTTTTCAGCGGTAGCGGAAAGTAGACACTAGCAGTACGTTCAATTACACGAGAAAACGGGTGTCGTTAAGGAACGTTGATCGGATGTATGTAAGTAATGTCAGTGTCTGGTCGTCCGTACGCACGCACTGAATTTGTATTCTCCATGTCAACACACCTGGAGTCCAAAAACCGCTGCTATCCCAGAACGTGTCGCCTTCTCCGCTATCAAAGATTAATTTAGAGCATCAATGTTCCATGGAAAATCCCACATCGAGGCTCGTCAAAAATGATTGGCGACCGGCCAGTAAGCCCTGATCCCCTTTCTTTTTTGGAAAATCTCAGTGGCTTGGAAGCTTCTAGATGTCTGACCTGGGCACGGATCAAATATCCCTCCCTGTCACACAAGTTGCTTGTTGAACACGAGTGGCCATTAAAAACTTTTCATCGCCAAGGGAAAATTTTCATCAACTTCCGGTAGCCACAGGCTCGGACTTCGCTAGGACTTCCCCTACATTGCAGTTTTTCTCATGTGAGGGAATGTAGGGGAGCCGATCAGAATAGAGCCTCCATCACGGGTGTATTATTTATATAGCAACGCCAAGAACTATGGATTGGGTTTGTGAGTTACGACCTGCATTGTCCGATGACTTCGTCGAAATCAATGAAGTATCCGACGTCGCTGCTGGTTGTCGAACGTTTCCCCCTCACTGGAGATATTTCAAAGACGGGGGGAGACTACCGGTGTTACTTGCACCACCCATTGTTAATTGAATGGTAACAATCCCGATTTCGGAATAAAACAGGGGACGCGCAACCAATTGGATTCATTTGTTGCTTCAGTAGTGGAGCGACAAATGTCATATGGAAGAGGTCAAGGAGGGAGAATGTGCTACATTCAGTGCTTATCACTTGAAGTCAAAGTTCTATCCACTCTTTGTGTAGATATTCTACGGTCCTAGTCTCAACATAGCATCGGCAAAGTTGGCACTATTCTGTAATGACATAATGTCCGTGTGGCCACAGGCAAGTGGAAATGTGTAGACATATCCTCATTGGTTGAAGACCTTGGTCGAGGGCATTTGCTTTTCTCCCCTACCCTGAAGCTCCATCGATCTTTTGCTATTATAGTTTATTTTTTCTGTTAGCGCTCAGTGTCTTTGATTCTTTGTTGGTTTGTTCCCGTCTCTCTTCAATATATCGCTGATAAATGGAACCAAAGTTCCCCGGAAGCATCACTGTAGTTTGTTAGTAGTTTACCAAGGACTGCTTTCCAGTACCGCGTCATAATTGTATAAACAAACTTAAAAGAAAGTTGGCACCATTACTTACGCCATAGTATCTCAACACTCGGTCACCATGACCACGTATGAGCGCTCAAGACTATCTTAATGACTCAATCTTTTTATTGAAACCCTTCTTGGGGAGAAAGGGGTTGTTGTTACCCGGTCAGCGACGAGATCCACATTCAGCTCATCGGCACTGTCGAGCATCTGATTTATACCCTGCTGACAATGCCATCTTGGCTGTGTAACGTGTTCAATCTTCAAGTTTCCAGGCTTTAGGAACTATCGCATTTGCGGCGAATTTTTTGCATCAGTCACAAGTTGCAAATTGTCATCTTCCGGGTCTTATCAAGGTGGCATCTATGCGGTGCGGAATAAGAGGTGGACAAAAAATCAATTCAAAGCAAGGAGAACAGCGAAACAGGGCAAATATATGAATACATTCTGCAAATTTGTAAGTGAAAGAATTAGAAACGACTGCAAATTCATAAGTGAGAAAATAAGTCAGCTAGGGCTACAAATCATCAACGAGATGGAGTCATACCGGATGTATATACATAGTACTACACAGGATGGATTGAGGCATCGGAAGAAAGACATCGTTCTGTGTGCGGGAGTCTGCCCATAGTATTCCGTCAGAGTAGAGAAAGGGAAGAAAAAAAACAGCATGACTTTGAAACAAACAAAGAGAACGCAGCAACAGGAGAAAAAAGGGAATGCAAAGAGTAGCTGGGGGCAAAGGAAATCATACAACTCATAAACCCATTCGTTCTGCCAACGTCCGATCCCCGTTCACACTAAAAGAGTTATTTGAAGATGTGTTGCCGGCACCATGGAATGCGCCGCCATTAGGTCGGTCACCTCGACGACCACCTGCACGGCTGGATCCACTGTTACCTCTCCTGATGTTGCTGGTGTTCCCTCTGTCCCGATCACGGCTGCTATGATGGCTGCTATGATCTAAGTCCTTTGGACCTCTATCACGTTCACGATCTTTATTCCTCTCCTTGCCGCGATCTTTGTCAAATTCTCGACCCACATCCTTTTCCCAACCTCGCGCAGGTTCTAAAGGCATAGGATGCTCATTGTCGATTGATGTACGATTTCCTTTGTTGGTATCATTGCCCCCACGATGATCTTTGTCTCCACGTTTTGGTTGACCATCCACTCCGCGCTTTGCCGAATTATGGCTGTAATGGTTGTGGCTGCCCGAATTATGTTGTTTTGCAGGGCTAGAAACTGGTTGGGCATTAGCTTCTGAAAGGCGAGGACGCTTTTGTGCGCGAGGGCCAGTTGGAGGGAGCTTCGAGCCATGGTTCGCATTGGCGTTTGCTTGGGATGTGTAGTTGACATATGGTGATGGTGGATATGTTTGCGGTGACAGCTGAGGGCTGGGCGCGGGTTGTGCTACGCTTAGATATAGTTCATAGGACTTGTCCAGCTCACGACTATTATGCGGAGCCTAAGCGCTTCTTTCAAGTTGTCATGTTGTTTGGGACTCACGAAAGCATATTCATGGTCTCGTGAGACTCTGTGAAGATGTCAGCTCAGTCAACCCTGTTATCAGTGGAAAGGTACGTACGGCGTAAGGCGCTCTGTAGCCGCTGCACAAGCCTCCGCAGGCCACGAACCTCTTCCCTGAGTTTACCGGTTTCGCTGAATCTTAGAATTTCATATAGCTCATCGTTTTCCTCTTGGAGTAGCCGCGCACGCTGAGTTAGTGCAGCGACAACAGTGCTCGAGCTAGACAAGGCTGATCCTGTAGACAACTGAGAAAGAAGAATAGAGGAAACTGCTGGTGGGAGAGACAAAGGAGTGGTGTCGGATGAATTGGGTTGTGCAGGAAGGTGGGCCTGAAGTCGCGCCACCTCATCCTAAAAAGTATGTGAGACGGATAGAGAAACACTATACTCGGACTTGCATGGAGTTTTGATAATTGGATATCGCGTTCACTGAGAAGAGTTTCTAGGCGAGCCTCTCTCGCCGTCGGAGGCTGTATGGATTGGCTCATTGTACGCACCAGGAAACGGGGCAAAGAAAACCCGGGATGATCGTGGTTTACGAGCAAGATACTGTGGTGTTTGACTTCCTTTTTAGACTTAGGCGCCCACGTATCAGGTGCTCAAGGTATTCTGCTTTCAATTCTGCATCGTTTATCCGCATGCACACACTAATTTGTTTAATTTTGTGCATTACTAACCTCGTGCTCACACAGATCTGCCTACACGGGCTCCATGGGCTCAGCACCGCAACAAGATTGCTTGCTCGTGTTTGTCTCTCAATACTATGCCAAGCAAAGTTATTTCCAACCAAACACACATTTGTGTCACTTCGCTCTTGCGAACTAGGTGAGTAGCCGTAGATTTTCTTCACTGGCTATGATTACACTCTATTCACACTGTCTGAACACATGTCCAAAGGACATGCTTGCTATGAGCGATCTTTTTCTACAACGGTAGATGAGCCATCTGTTTTCTCTCAAGTCTTGGGATTTTGCTTGGATGCTCACATCTGACGACAGGACTGCAAATATGTATCATATCATTTAACTTTCATTCTGTGTATTGACTAGTAGTCTATGTATCGCTAAATGCATCTGATGGAACTTGTCCTTGAAGTGGAGAGAGAGCACCAGATAGGATGTAGAAGTAAGGGGCAGATCTAACTGGTGGAGGCAACGTCTGATAACCGATTGGCAGTGAGCATCTTGGGCAAAGAAATCGGTACTGTCGCTCGTGTCCGTTGCTCCTACACACATTCAGTCACAATGTTCGGAAAACAAAGTTCAACCAAAATTCTTACCTTTCAAGGAGAATGGGGTGTTCACTGGCAGTTGCATTTAGCTTAAACATCCTAGCTTTACCTATATCGTTTTCCTGTGCACATATGATAATTGCATTATCTGTCTGACGCCTTGGCAGTGATGCCAGGCCCTTGTCAATAACAAGCTAGACCAAGAAGCCAATTCAGTATGAGACTGGTTTTTTTCGGGGATGAACATACAATAAACTCGCCGCATATACAATCTAACGCAGAATAAGCATGTTTGTCTCATCCAGTCCAAGTATGTAGACATACAATACACGCGTAAAGCAGTTGTTGAAGACGCTGTCGGCCGAGCTGGAATATGTGATCAGCAGTAATACTAGTAGTCACAATAACTGCATTCAACTCACCGTCAGTCGATGACGAGACTGCTGAACGTGAGACAACTTTGGGCATCCTTGGTGCCCACTATAGAACAGAGGACCTGGAGCATCGCCACTTCCAGGGTCCAGCTTTGTCATCACTGTTGTTTTACTTTTCAAAATGTCGATGGCTCTCCACTTGGTATTTCCAAGACATGCTGAACGCACGACTGTTATACCCTCTTTCAACGATTTATGTGTACCACTAGCGGCGTCTAAGGACAATTTATGCGGATTAATTTGGCAGTAAGCTGACTAACGTCTTGCGTGACTGTGTAGTCTGCAGACCTCGAGAACGTTACAGACCACAGAGGATCAAGACTGTAACTAGCGAGGATGGTAGTGGTTGAATCTTGATTCTTTACCACAACTCATTGATACCCTTTCTACCCGAGAAGTCCCTTTTCCGGTGTTTGTACCTCAAGTTTTGCTTGAACCAGTGTTTTTCCGTATGATCTTACAGCCGGACCTTTCTATGTCAAATATACTATCCTTTTATTCATCTTCAGTAATTCTCTTATACTAATTGTTGATGATTATATGTTTCCAGACATTTTTAAGTGTAACTTTGTCGTCTCTTAGATAGGATTCTTGAACATCTCATGCATGGTTTCTGGGACGCACTTCCTCATTTATAGCACGTGACGAACCCTACACTTGGCTGTGGCATGCACAGTTCACTGATTGATTGTCTTCGCTTATAACCGTCCGGCTTATTGCCATCTCTTCTCTTTCAGCCGTAATGGCAGCAAAGGATTCTCCTTCGCGCCTGCGCCGTGCAGTCAAGGGTAGGTCTGTTTGATCTTCTGCCTGCTCTAGATACCTATTGTTACAGAAAACAACCTTTTTCTCGTCAGAAGGCTGGTCCAAAGGACGGATATGCGCAATGCCGACCCGGCACCGCGAAGGTTCACCTCTCTAGCATGGGCTGCCATTCTTGGTCATGAAGAAACCTTCGAGTTCTTGCTTGCATCCGGTCATGACGATCGGGAGTTAAGCCGGGTATGAATTTTATTATTTCATCACGCTAGCTGTAAGAAAGTAAACCACGAAAACATGTAGGATTCCGAAAACAATACTATCCTTATGATCTTAGCAGATTGTGTACCACCGCCCAAGGTCCACAACTCCTCCGTGTCTACCCTTGACTTCAATAGTGCTGCGCTGCGGATGGCTCGACTCTATTACGACCGCTATCAGGCCGGCCATATGGACCTGTTGGATTGGTCGAATGTACAAGGTAGAACTGCGTTGCACCTGGCTGCTGTGAAAGGAAGCGAGGATCTGGTTCGTGTACGTCTCAAATCTTCTCTCTTGGAAAAAATCCTGGTTGACTCGCCTCGTTAGATGTTCTGTGATCTTAATGCGGATATCAACCTATCCGACAATCAGGGGAACTCACCGCTGCACTAGTGAGTGAGATTTGCTGTGTGAATCTAGCTCCTGGATTAATGGATGCCTAAAGTGCGAGCGCTTGGGGGCACGTCTCGGTGAGTTTTATCTGGAGAACATGCTATATGATACCTACGCCATACACGTTTTAGATCGTCCAACTCCTTATTGAGCGAGGGTGTAACTACAATTTACGCAATAACCAAGGTTTCGTCGCATCTGATTATGCTTACTCGTATGTCACTATGTCACTCATTTCTCATTTCCTTCTGACAATACAATTACATAGCTTTAGCACTCAGGAAATGCAAAAAACAGCCGAAAAACAGTACGAGATCACCAAAAAGACACGTCGTATTGCCGTACAAAATGGTAGACCAGTTGATTATGGGTTATCAACGCCAATCAGCATTCCGCTCAGTATTCGAGATGCAACACCGAGGATACGGAGTGGATCCGGCACCAGTCGTACGACTGCTACTTCTGACAGCGGGGATATCGACGGCCCAGGCCAGATCCCATTGACATCCTCTTCTTCCCCCTCTCAACCTTCCACCACGGGATCCGGCTCATTCTTCTATAGTCCGAAAACGTCCATCCCTAATCCTCAATTACCTTCTACCAACAATGCGAAACCACCAACGAGTGCTTCGGTCATTAGTCCAGCCTCTGTTCTATCTCCGATTGCTAGCAGGGTACGAGTGCAGGATGCAGATGCTCGAGAAAAATATATGCGAAGAAACAGAAGTGAATCCTCGTCGACAGATGCCAAATCACAAACAAATGCGGCGTTTTCCAATGTATTAACAGTTCATGACGAAGCGCATAACGATTTCCCGCAAAGCGGTATCATCAGTCCGCGGAAGCTTCGGCCATCTGCATCTGCAGCACAACTACGACATACTCACGATGGCCCAAATCCTGCGAAGAATCGAATCCGAGCGGGGACCAATCCTAGCGCGAAGCCGACACCTTCAGTTGGACACCAACTTACTCGATCATCGTCAACATCAAATTCATTACGATCATCTACCACAACTGGAACGGATGAAGCTTCGAATGCTTATGCTGGTCCGCCAAGCCAATATGCCAAGTTTCCGGAGCCTCCTCTGCCGCATCAGGAAGAGTCAAGTACTCCTACTGCTTCTCGACGGAAGGGATTCCAAATTTTGTCTAAACCCTTACATGCTTTGGACCATTCGTCCAATCATCGACGTGGCATATCTGTTACCGCGGTGCGTGGACCCTAGGGATTGCAGCTGGTCTGTACTCCCGAGTAGAATTGTGTCATCAGCGTTGTATGATTATCTGTCGTCTGGACTTTGTTTGGCAAATGTTTTCTTCACGGATTGTATTTATCAGATTGCGTGTACAGTAGAGGAAGGATCAAGGTCCGTGGTCAGGTGGAGGAGTACTATTAAATGTCAGCATCCAGACATTGTATGAACCTGAGTTAAAAACGTCCGAGTCGCTGGTTTAGCCCAGTTCCTAAGTCGGCAGAAGCCGAATTCGGCGTGTTGCAGCGCATGAGTGACGCCGGTAATTGGCATCTACAAAAGCGGACCTCATGTCTCTTGGCCACCCAACGGCCCCCCATACTCCATGATTCCTTCAGCCTCAGACAGCGACCCAGACCCTACCACTCAGATTGCTTGGCCTTCTAGACATGCCAGGGGAGCAAGTCGCCCTCACACAGGCTCCAACGGCAGCCTGGAGTTGAGTGCGACACCACGAAATGGCGGCCAAGATCCAACAAATCCTGGAAAGCGTACACTGTCGACAAGGGACCTAATAACCCTCAGTATATCTATGGCTGGTGCACAGATAGCCTGGACAGTGGAGCTAGGGTAAGCTAACAGCTGATCATGTTCCGGGAGGCACAGACTCACCGCCATTCTACTATAGTTACGGAACACCATTTCTCTTGAGCCTTGGGCTTTCGGAACAGTTGACGTCACTCGTCTGGTTAGCGGGTCCTATCAGCGGGTTGATAGCACAACCCGTCATCGGTAAGTTCTTTTATATACAACCCGCCGGTTGAGTGATTTACGCCATGTGGGCGATAAGGGGCTGTCTCCGACTCATCAACTTCGAAGTATCGCAGGCGGTTCTGGATTATTCTTTCAACAGTCGCTTTGGTTATCTCAACTCTTACGTTGGCATATTGTGTCCCTCTTGCCGAGTTTTGGGTCGACATTTTCGCCGTTGGTTCTGGTGACTGGGATGAGTCCAGGAAAGATAAGGTACGCATTCGCTTTGACACATCCAGCCGTATTCAATCTCAGCGCCTCAGGCGAATAACGTCGCTATTGTATTCGCCATCATCTCCTTCTATGTTCTTGATTTCGCTCTCAATGGACTCCAAGCCTCACTTCGAAATCTTCTTTTGGATATTTCCCCCCCAAACCAGCTCAATACTGGTAACGCCTGGCACAGTCGTATGACAAATGCCGGCAATATCGTCGGTTATGGCTTCGGTGAGCTTTAATGAACCTTTCGGCAGTATGACTGGCTCATTTTATGTCTCAGGTTTCTTACCCTTGGCTAAGCTCCCAGTCATTCGGCTCATCAAGGGATCACAGTTCCGAAAGTTTTGTATTATTTGCATTGTCATTTTAGTAATAACTGTGGCCATCACTTGTGTGTGTCATGAGGAGGAAGAACGACCAAAAAGGGAGCAAAGTCACAGGTAATGAATTCGCTAAATCCTCTCGTCGGCTGGAGTTGCATTTAACATCGATACATAGTAGCGGCTTTCGAGAAGTCCTCGACAACATCCGAGCTGCCGTTCTTCGACTTCCCAAATCTATTCGCCGAGTTTGTTATGTCCAAATTTTTGCTTTTATGGGATGGTATGTGATAAAAATTGCGAGACCACGAGATGCTGACTTCAGTATATAGGTTTCCATTCTTGTTCTATTCGTATGTCCACTCTAGCTTCGCAATGATGATTTACTTAGTCCAACTAGGACCACTTACGTTGGTCAAGTCATGGCCCATGAATTGGATCGAGAACCAGACTCTGAACTTGCAACTCGGAGAGGTGAATTTGCGATGCTAATTTATAGTGTCGGTATGTATACATCTCTCCTCGATTAATCCCCAGCTGAGTTGACTTCAATCAGTTGGTGTTATTGCTGGAACAATTCTTCCTCACCTTGCAAATCGCGATCGCCGACTTCTCGGGCGTAGAACCGACGTTGATGAGGATGCAGAAATGACCCGACTTCGTGAAACCGTTAGACAATGGAAAGTTGACGCTGCTCGCCAAGGAAAACCTTTGAAACTTCCAACAGTTCCTTTTCTCCTGAGGAATATTTGGTCCGGTGCCATGCTTCTGTACGCTCTCCTGACATTTTCGACCTTTTTCATCAAGACGGTCACTCAGGTAAACTGTCTACGAAACCCCTCGTTTTTTTTAGTCAGAATTCAAGTTTTCGTAGGCAACGATTTTTATTAGTCTCGTTGGCATCTCCTGGGCAGTTGCGATGTGGGCCCCATTCGCAATCATCATGGAGGTAGGTTACTTGTCATCCTGCCACTCAGTCTATGACTGAAATACCACCAGCTGTTGAAGGAACCACTCAAACCTGCCACTGACTTGGCTCTTGCTAATTGCCCACCTGGTCGCACTCGACATATATCCACATCTGGGCTTAGGCGAAAGAACGGAGAGAGGGCACCTCTCCTTCGACGCTGGTCATTAGACGAGTCTGGTGTTGTGCCAGGAGAGGGAGCAGCACCTCCAGCTCCACCTGCAGGGGGCACTGTATTAGGCATTCACAATTTAGCAATCGTTGCTCCTCAATTCCTCGTACGCCTGGTTATAAGTTATCGTCTTGATGTCTGAACCTCAGATATTTTCCAGGTTGCGATCGTGAACAGCATCATTTTCAAAATCGTGGACGGACCGGTTACAATCAGTAGTGGAGTGGGTGGTGGTGAGACTTATTATGGAAAAACTGGGGTAGGCTGGGTCCTACGGTTCGGCGGCTTGTGTGCCTTCATCGGAGCCTTTGTTGCACGTATGGTGCCCCCTACGCCTACGGAACGAGACATGCGAAGGCGTTTGGGCGAGATGCAATTGCTTGGTGAAGAACCTTCCCCATGACTTGTTCGGTGAACAACTCGTGATTTTCTGGAACTTTGTAGTATCACAAACTGGGTATCTATCATGAAATCTTTCACACATGTATACGTTTTCGTAACTATTGCTAATTGTCTAGCCAAGAATACTATTCGGAATCATACTTTCATCCTATCAATGGCCATAACATGTAATGCGTAATCCCATCCATTGTCCTCGCTGATTGAAGATATGGCACGACATGGTACCAATACAACAGGAAATTTGCAATTGGAGGTAATGGCAGTGACTGTAGAAATCAACAACAGCTTTTGCTTCTATGACATCTGGATACCTACTCAAAGGTAGAGCTTTGGGATGGTAGAATACACGTGCGGACAGAACAGCTTCCGATTGAAAGGTCATCAATAGGCTTGACCGCGTATGTGCTTCATCTGAACGAAGATTGATTAGCTTCTGTCTAAACAGCAATCAGGAGGGCCTAGCTTACCAATTCCTCTCCCAAATATAACCCCACAAAGGAAGGGTCCGTCTTGGAACTTGAGACTCTCACTGTATATTTTGGACCCGTTTCCCTCTGTTTCAGCTGAAAAAGAGGCATTAGCCCGATCTGAACTTGTCAAGAGTGATACTGATCGCACATGTGCACAAAACAGGATGAGCTATCTGAACCTCTATTTCGCCTTCGTTATCTTCGATTTCTCGACGACCAGTATGAAGTAGCACTTGTTTTTCGATGAGTGCATTTTTAGGCAAGGCTTTCACTGCGACGAATAATGTAGGAGAATCAGGGAGCTGCGATGCGGATGAGCAGGTGGCAATGTCAGTTGGTGGAAGTTACATGAAACAAACTGAACAGACATTGAGAAGCTTATGACCCTTACGAATAACGTGCATATGCTTCGCGTCATCTAAAAAGTAGATGGTTGATTGCGTTAATCCTTCCCAACCACGGCGAAGAGCTGCGGTCACTCTAGCGACGTGCTGTGAGGACAGAACAAATTCCGTTGCTAGTGACTGCGGCACGGGTAGAGTCAAGTTGCTCGGGCTCAATCCGATTTGACCAGATATTGTTATTCGTTCCTCGGCCTGAGATTTCAGGTTTAGCCTAAAATTACGTCCAGAGTCGGAAGGGGAGGGTCCATACTACTACTGCTTGGGAATATGGCCCTATGTTGGCAGGGGCCCAATAACTGAGTCCTTGAACATGTAAAGCCTGCCTTGCGGAAGGGTGAGGTTCAATGAAGGCGGTACAGTCTAGTCTGATTCGTATAGGACGAGGAAGATCGACAGCAACGCAAGTGCGCGTGGGTGGACTCGTTCCAAAGTATTTTCCGTAGATGGTATTAATGCGAGAAAATAAGTCGATAGAGGAGATGAATAGATTGATATTGGTACAGTTGGAGATAGTGAGCTGATATCGTCCAAGATGTTCTGAATGATAAGTGAAATAAGCAATCAGGTTGCTTGACTGACTGACTCACCTTGTAGGATGGTGAAGCATTCCTCGACTTCATCCTCGAGGGACATAACTCGTTGAGGCTCCAATGAACAACGTTGAACATTGCAAATGGAGACCCAATTACCGACTCGAGAGCTGGAACAGTTGATAACTGGAGAAAGACCCAGATTTTTCGAATCAATGACAGGCCACTTATTTACATCCATCTCTTCTTGAAGTTTATCTTGTACAGAGAGGAACTCGTTTTCAAGTAGGGGCGGAACTGTTAAGAGATGTACGTTTGGATTCTCTTTTGGAATGAGAATAGCATTTGTTATTCTGAGATAGGCGACTGTGGCGAATGCGTTATCCGAGTGGACGACAATCTCAGTGTCATTCCTAAGAGATCACAGTTTTCGGAAGGGGGAAGGGTCAATGGGTCGAGACGTATTGCAACATGATAATGACTGACAATTGTATTCTTTTTTTGAACAACGGGCAATCCAGGGTCAAAGATTCATATTCTCCTCCCTCGCCGCAGATGTGGGAACCGTAAAGTGTGTTCTGTTGGATTATTATAATTCAAAAAGGGGCCGAGGAAATGGTTGAAATAGTTGTACCAGATTTATTAAATGAGATTGCATCTGAGCTAGTGATTTCCCCAGATGATCAGGAGTAAGCCCAATACCTGCAACTTTAATCAGAATAGCTTCCATCCCCGCTTCTACCATTTCATTCAGCAACTCTGCTTGGTCACGTTGCCATAGATAGGCTAAAGGTGTCAAGTTCAGGCGAGAACAACTTGGAATAGTGTTTCTGAGGGGATGCAATTGATATTTAAGGAGACTCACACATGCTCCACTCTAACACGTTGATAATTTGATAGAATTGCGCCGACAGATACACCCTGGATATCAGGATGAACAGCCTAATCCTCTCGGCATGTGAACAAAAGGAAAAGTTGGATGTTATTCTCGCTATGAATTACCTTTACGGATACCAATAATTCATAAAGGTCCTCTGTTTCATCCCCTGGTACACCATAAGCCTCTTTGGTGAATTTGCCTCTTGCACCATATTCAGAGCCTTGTTCAATTGCACTCCCAGAAATTACACGTCGATACAGAGGGACATCAAGAGCGCGCGCGACCAAGTGTATAGCATCTTGTCCAACAGTCTGGTACAAGAACGAGTCGAGTTCCTCTGGAGATTCAAGGGAGAGCGGGAGGATGGGGAGGGAGTCGGCAAACATGAAATTCGAATCGAGATGGACCACCTGACCTTTCCCATTTTCTGGCCCAAGAGAAGCAGCAGCAATAAGTTCATGACCATTCTTCTGACAATGTAGGAGATTGAAGCAGCTGTCTTTACCACCACTGAGAAGAGCGACGTATTTCATCAAGGTTGATCTTATCTAATAATTATCCGGAGTCAGGGGACTCGATCATTTCTGGACCTTGCCCTTCCATCTGTGTCAAAAAATGCCTACGATTTCTGTTGACAAGGCCGATCTCTGGGAGCGACTTGGACAAGAGTACTGTGCGCATCTCATTCAGATTATGTTTCCCACTTGATTCCAAGTTGAAGCAATAGCGACTGAGGACTTTGACAAGTTATGCTTTGAGTATGGCCTTGAAATCGACGAAGATGTACTTTTTTTCTGTCTGGATAAAGCTACTCAACAGCATGCTGATATATTTTGGTTCAGACCACGGAAGAAGTCGAACAAGCTATCAAGAAAGGATTGCCTGCAGAACGTCCGGTACGACCATGATGTGATACTTAACCCCTTTATGTCATACTCACGTTGTTTGTGCCACTGGTAGCAACTGAAAATAGAGACTCCTGCAAATAGGTGCGCTATTTCATTTGTAGGACAGAAAGGAACAGGCTTGATAGAGGATTAGATATGATTTACTCTGCATAGAAGGCATCTCAAGAGTTCTCAATACTTTCCTGGGCAACGCCCCGGCCCCTCGATATAAGCTTGTATACCCTCCGGGAGGGGAATCAAATCTGTTAACGATCAATCTTCACCCTGATGTGCGTTTGAACTCGACTCTTATTTCAGTGCTTGGAATGTGAATGTATACCCCCTCAGACTGCAAAAATCCGCCCTCTCTTTGCAGGTGCCATTCTCAGAAACATCAAATTCACCCCAAGGTCATATGCCTCTTTCATTGATCTTCAAGATAAATTGCATCAGAATATCTGTCGAAGGAGACAACTAGTTTCTATCGGAACACACGATCTAGATACCCTGATCCCACCCTTTCGATATGAGGCAAAGCCTCCAAAAGACATTAACTTTGTTCCTTTGAACAAAGATAAAGCCTATACTGCAGAGGAATTGATGACTGTCTATGAGGTAAGATATAAATGTACTTTTTTCCCTGCGATCGACGGCCTCTTTCCCCCGTCCCTTCTTTCCTGAGGCTGACCAGATTGATCATCACACCAGTCCGAAAAACATCTCGCGAGATATCTGCATATTATTCGAGATTCACCAGTGTACCCAATTATCTATGATGCTGAAGATCATGTCCTTTCAATGCCCCCTATCATCAACTCTGAACATAGCAAGATCACCTTAAACACGCATAACGTTTTCATCGATGTCACCGCTATTGATCAGACCAAACTCGATATTGTCGTCAACATAGTCGCTACAATGTTTTCCGAATATTGCGATGACCCATTCACGTAAGAATCACGAAGGACTTTGACCGCTCCCGTCGCACTCATAGATACTTAAGAATTGAACCCATCAAGGTCGTGTCCCCTGATGGCAAAGTGTGTATCACACCCAACATTTCCGAACGTCAAACCGTAGCACATGCCTCTTACATCAACTCTTGCACCAAGCTCAATCTTAATGCACCAGAGGCCTCGGCATTACTTGAGAAAATGAGCTTGCGTACCGAATTGTCATCTGTAAGTCCGGACGAAATTATTGTTCACATTCCGGCCACTCGGCCTGATATCCTTCATGAATGTGATATCATGGAAGACGCGGCGATAGCGTATGGATTCAATAACCTCCCAGACGTGTTCCCGACAACGAGTACAGTGGGTCAGCCTTTGACAGTGAGCAAACTCTCCGATGTCATTCGTCGAGAATGGGCTCTGGCAGGCTGGGTTGAAGTTTTGCCTCTCATCCTTGTAAGCTCAATCGCTATCAATGAACCAAACTGACATATTGTGATAGTGTTCGCACGAGGAAAACTTTGAATGGCTGAACCACGAGGATGACAACAATACAGCGATCAAGATTGCGAATCCCAAGTCGCTCGAGTTCCAAGTAGTTCGAACGACATTGATTTCTGGTCTCTTGAAGACTATCCGCGAGAATCGCTCACACGCACTTCCTATTAAAATTTTTGAGACGTCAGACGTGGCATTCAAGGATGTCAAACGGGAGCGTCAGGCACGTAACGAACGGCATGCAGGTGCGGTGTGGTGTAATAAGACGGCCGGATTTGAAGTCATTCATGGTCTTCTTGATCGTGCAATGAAAATGCTTGAAGTACCTCGCATTCGGGGCACTGATAATGAGGCTGCGACGGGTTATTACCTGCAGGAATCGAGCGGTACGTTGCTCCAATGGGAACTGGAATAGACTGAAATCAAAATCTAGACCCGATGTTCTTCCCTGGACGAGCCGCGACGATATATTACAGATCACCTCCGGAGAAACGAGGCCAGTTCTCAGGGTTCAAGCAAGCGGCTCAGAGCACAATAAATGATACTGCAATTGGAATTCTGGGTATCCTGCATCCTAGTGTACTGGAAAAGTTCGAGATTGGATTTCCTTGTTCGGCCTTGGAGATGACGCTAGAACCATTCAAAAAGCAGATGGACAAGGTCTGGACTAACGATGAGTAGTGTTAAAGTATAATACGCGTGCTTGAGAACTGAGCAGTAGATGATGACTGGACCACCAACGTATGGATCATAAATTTAAGCTTGGGCATGTCTCCTAGGCCCTGTATCTTCGCTGCTTGTAAGGACTGAAGGGTCATGAAGGTCAGTGATCGAGTGAACATGATTAAAGGACAAACCTAGAGCTAGCAAGAAAAGAGCAATGTATATCCAGTACTTCTGGAGGAAGGACTTGTGGGGGAGAGGCTGGACGGGTCGACCTGTCGGGGTGAGGGGCAGGGGACTACGAAGCTGAGGCCTGAAACGACATGAGTAGGGTGAGTTGAAGAGAAAAAGTCTCGTACAGTGGGGGTGAATGTGATGATTTGAAGATGACTGTAGTGTTGAGATCTCTGATGGACTCGACGAGTGTCGTTTTAGATGACACGCTGGGGCAGGAGGCATCCTGGGGGATAGGGGAGACAAAATAATCGACAGCGAAGGGTTTTGAATTGTCGGTATGGAGAACAAGTGTCTGAGAGGTAGCATGGGGGAGATGGCACTGGGAATGATGAGAAATATGACCCAGAAAGGACAGAAAGGCATACCGCTTTGACAGAGGACAAGTGCCAGGAAGACTGGAGTTGGCCGTCGCACTGGAGGGCAAGGTAATAGTAGAGACGACCAAGGGTGGAGGACTCGAGGGTGGAGGATGGGAGGTCGAGTGGGTGCACAGGCTGGAGAGAGAGGGAGCCGTTGGGGGAGGTGAGCAGTGTGGCGTAGGGGGAGAATGGTGTCACATGACCGAGGCGATGGTGGAGGGTGCAGAGGGCCATTGCTGACGTCATCCAGGTCAATATTGATGTTATGCGCAGCTTGTTATCTATCATTAGTACCAAAGACGACCAAACAACGCTGTAGAACAGCCTCACTTCCACTCTCATTTGCTCACCACCATGTCCCATCGCTATGTCCCTCTTCCCAACCCTCGGCCAGGTAGTCAGGCTCAACGTGATCAGGAGGAGGAGATGGCTGCGGCCTTTGACTACTCGGAGGACGACGACGATAATGACAACGACGACGACGACAGCGACAGTCACAGCGCCTTGGAAACTCAGCCTCTCAACCCACAGCTAGCATCCAATACATCCCGTTTTTCTGCAAATTCAGGAAGAACTCAATCTGCCACAGTACCATCCACCTACGATTTTGAAAATGTTGATTATGACTATCCTCCCCCGGGCTCACCGCCTATCCCTTCCTCCACAGCCCTCCCAAATAACATCGGCAATTCAAATGGCCTCATCCCTTCTTTTCATCCAGCCGCTCCACCCTTCCATATGAATTGGCTCAGACGCACCGCTGCCGCTGTTCTCCCTCCCCAATTAGTGCATAAATTCCGCATTGGTTACGACAGGCCCTCTGGACCAGTCGGAAGTGGGTCTTCAAACGATGGTGTTTTCGCCAATGTCACAGCAAAGCCCACTCCACCAATGCGGATCCAACAAGGTTGGTTCTCAGATATCTTGCTTCGTTGATAGTGCTCAAATGAGAAAATTTAGGTGATGATACTTACCTTGTCCCCGAAGAGACTAGGAATGATACGCCCCCTTCATATCAGTCTGCTCAAGCCGATGCTGTTCCTCCGTACTGGGAAACCACCGTCCATGCACCACTCTCTCCCAACTCTGCTGGCGAGATGATCATCGACTCTTTGCCAACTGGTTCTGTCTTTTCCTTCTTATGGAACATGCTTGTTTCAGTGTCTTTCCAGTTCGTCGGCTTCTTACTTACTTACTTGCTCCACACAACACACGCTGCTCGCCTTGGTTCACGAGCTGGACTCGGCGTCACGCTCATCCAGTACGGATTTGCTCTTAGGGGAAAGTTGGACGAAGACTCTGATTGGCAAACTTGGCATGACCCCTCACGTCCACCACCCTTTACTTCAGGTGGAGATTCAGATCCTTTCGTGGGTCAACACCATGCAGTCAATTTGACATCACCAACGACCACAGGCCCTGTGCCTAACGCTCAGAGTGCCTCATCTGTGGCTGATGCCACAACCGAGTGGTTGTCCTTTTTCCTCATGACTGTTGGTGAGTGTCGGTTTCATTCTCTTATTGATCCGCTGTGCTGATAACTCCAAAGGCTGGTTTATCTTGCTTACATCGCTCCTCGGTTTTTGGAGAGTCAAGAGGTGGGAGCGTGGCATCTTGGCCTCCCATCGGGAACCAAACACATCTGTCCCATTCCAGCGAGGCTCGTAACCTTGCGCTCTTTCCCCGTCTCGAACAGGTGTTTGGACTTCGAGGCGTGTCAGGGGCTTCTTCTACCAATGATAGGAATCGCACCCAGGACGAGGATGAAGCAATGGTTAGGGCTGAAAATGGACAAGGAAGGATTGTTGTAGCGACTACCCAGCATCCGCCGTTGCCCTTGGATCCCACTGATGCCGAGCGCAATCGCCAGGTGTTGAGGGCGATCGAGTATGAACATCGATTACGCACGGAGCTCAGGAACGCAGGGTTGGCTTAGAGTCTGTTTAATTTCTTCGGGGCAATTTCATATACCATGGACGTTTTTTGTTGTTGTCATATCTATTTATTGGTGATTTCCGCTAATATGTTTTTGCCGTGTATTGCCAGGAGAGTTATCTCCATCCGAACTTTATCCGATGGTGTATAAATTTGCAAACTCACATTGAATCAAATCAAGATGTCCTTAGTGATTCGCAAAGCCACCGTGGCCGACACAGATGCACTCTTTCGCGTGTGTCTTCTCACCGCCAATGCCGGCAAATCAGCAGAGGAATTGCATGATTTTCCCGAGCTCCCTGGCTTGATCTTCGCCGTTCCTTATCTTACTCGCAAAGCGACATTTGCGTATGTGTTGGAAGAAGAGGATACGAAAGAGGTGGTGGGATACGTTGTTGGTTCTCCTGATACCCGAGAATACGAACAGGATCTTTATGAGAATTGGTTTCCTGTTCATGCTGTCCGATATCTTTACGGATCTCCTCTTGATAAACCTGACACCAAGAAAGGGGATCGATCGTATCTTGATTGGTTCTATAATCCAATCGCTTATCAAGCTCGTGAAGACAATATTGCATTCTCCCCTGCACATTTACATATTAATATCCTAGAAAAGTATCAAAGAAAAGGGTGGGGAAAGAGACTGATTGGAAAGGCAGTTGAATGTTTGAAGGAGAAGGGGGTGGATGGTGTTTGGATTGGTTTGGATCCGAGGAATGAGGAAGCTAAAAGGTTTTATAAGAAGATTGGGTTCAAGGATATCGAGGGTGTTCAGGGCGATACTCAGTTAGGACTCAGATTTGTGAATTTTCGTTGAATTTGCGTGATTTCTATTTTGGAGAAGTGCTCCATTGATTCCTTGTATTTGTATGATTGTACCCTAGGAAAACCGGTGCCAACTCTGACCTGAGTCTCATGTAGACTTGATAAGCTTTGTGTAAACAAAATTTTCTATAGACAAGCAGAAAGCAAAATCACCTCCTGATTCTGTGATACTGGCCCACTAAGTTATAACATCACCTTCGAACACACTGCGATCCTCCCTATCCACTAGTTACTCCTTTCTCCTGTAGATATGCCCCAGACATTGGGCTCTTCATAACCCCTCGCGTCTTAGTGCTAGTTTGCTTGTTGCGGAATAGAAATGAAAAAAAGCTATGTTCACATGACCTTGTTGTTTACTGATCAGTGTCGTCATTAGGTCTTTTCCTGATCAGCGCCTGACAAAGTCACGTTATGGTGAGTTATCGCTCCCTCTTATTTTTTGTAATTGTGGTTGTTAACGCTATTCAGTCCAACGCTTTACTACAGATAAAACAATCTGAAGACATCGTGAAAATTATTCTGTTTTATTTCCAATTCGTGCATCAGTGTTTTTATATTAGACAGTGAACATTAGAGGTTTCATGTTTACGCCGAGCATGAAACCCTAAACCAGGAGAAAAAGCGTCCTGTTAATTCCATTTGCCCACTCCTTGTGTCTATTACGAGCAACACTTGTGAAGTGGGTCTGTATCATTTCTGGAGCTATTGTCGTTAGACACAGACAGATACTGCCGAACTATGTGGCTGGCAGGTCACAGTTGTTTGCTATTTTTGTCGGTCGATTGCTAGAACGGGTTATCAGGTTGGTCAATGTCCCAACTCTCCTCTTACATCCGGAATGCCATCAGACCCTCATACAGATGCGTCGCCTCACATTGATAAAGATAGAGCTGACCCAATATCTGTGCGGAACCGGTACACTTTCTCCTCCTATAACCATCCCTCTGAAATCCCAGCCCCCGATGACGCTGCCGGGCTAGATCAAACTCGAATACATACACCGAGGAGCACCGCTACAGGAGAAATCAGAAGATGTTCCAGACAAGATTGTACAAAACAGGACTGACAGAGTCATGCAACGAAGGAGCTACTTGAGTGGGGTCAGAGAATGGTATGCCAGTATCAACGATAATGTGGAACGAGAACCCAATATCAACGAGGAGAGCCCATCAACTCCAACTCATGAAAGGAAGTCTACACGGCCAAGATACATGACAAGAGGAGATTCAATGTATTCGTTCAATTCACTGGGATCAGACTTCGAACCGGATGAAACGCCCAAGGAGCCCCCTAGTGAAAATGATACAGGAAGGCACGCTGAAGACCTGGACGATCTGGAGAAAAATACACTTCGTCAAATGGACTATAAAACACGACGCAAGCACATGATGCGCATCAAGATTGAATATAACATAACCTGTAAAGTGCCTTGTCCTTCCTGTCAGATGTGCCTGACTATCGTACAAAGCTATGATAAATCGACAGGACTTTCTGACTAAATTAGCTCGAGCTTTGATGACATTCGGGGCACCTTCTCATCGTATTGAATCTCAGCTCATTGCTGCTGCCCGCATTCTCGAGGTTGAAGCTGAATTTATCCATTTCCCTGGGGTTATTATCTGCTCGTTCGGTGATCAGGAACTAGGAACGTCTGAAACACATTTCCTTAAGTGCGGTGGCAGGCTTTCTCTTGGCGCTCTGCACAAAGTTCATCAAATTTATCGTGATGTCGTCCATGACGAAATTAGTGCAAAAAAAGCGGTTGCAAGTCTTGATGCTCTACTGGAGGCCCCTCCCGTCTATCCTGTGTCTTTTCGCTGTTTTCTGGCCTTCTGTCTCTCAGCGCTAATCTGCCCTCTCGCTTTCGGTGGCTCTTTTGTAGACATGTGGATTGCTGGGATTTCTGCATTTGTCCTCTCAGTCCTTCAACTCTGCGTTGCTACAAAGAGCGCGCTCTATACCAATGTCTTTGAGTTGTGGACGTTTGTTTTTGAGGTTGACTGTTTGGACTAATACAGGCATAGAATTACTGTGGCCATCCTCGTATCCTTCGCTGCCAGGGGATTAAGCGCCATCAGAAGTCAGGTCTTCTGCTATACTGCAATATCTTCGTCTGGTATCATTGGTATCCTCCCCGGTTATCTCATCTGTGCGTAGTCCGATCGTTTCAAGAACATGTCCTTCATGGGATTTGATAGTGATCAGCTCTTTGGAACTCGCATCCAAGAATATTGTCTGTGGCAGCGTCAAGATGGTTTACGCTCTCATATATACCCTGTTCCTCGTAAGGTTTTTTCTACACAAAATGAACGCACAATAATTTGATACTTGCTTTCCAGGGGTTTGGCCTTCAAATCGGTTCCGACTTTTACCTGCTACTTGATCCGTCATATCGCGCTCAATTGGAACAAGTTGCCTCTAGCATCAGCAGTACCGTCAGCCTTAGCGGAACTTGGGTTGCAGACAACGGCACCACTGTAGCTATACCATTGATCGGGACCTGGACCTTTAACCACAACGTCTCGCCAACCCAGTACGATATTATCGATGGCTGTTATCGACCTAAACGATTTTCTTGGTATCTACAGCCATTCCCGACCTGGACTTCCTTTATCATTGTCCCAATGTTCTCACTCCTATCTTCGCTGGCAAACCTTCAGCCATTCCGCAGCAAGCAGCTACCTGTCATGGTCATCATCTCTTGTTGTTCATATGCCTCAAACAAGATAGCCAATCACTATATTTTCAATCGATCAGATATTGTGTCAGCTATTGGAGCTTTTACCGTCGGATTGCTTGGTAACATCTACTCGCGAAGGATGGGAGGTACTGCCTTCACGTCGATGGTTACTGGCGTCCTATTTCTCGTCCCGGTAAGTTCGTGTGTTTGATAGCTTTGAATTCAACAGCAACAATTCAATCCCTTGATTCTAGTCCGGTCTTTCATACGCGGGCGGGATCACCGCAAACGGAAATGGCATTGATATTGGAGGTGCAATGATTGCTGTGACCATAGGCATTACAGTCGGACTCTTCATGAGCCAGGCACTCGTATACACGTTTGGAAATCGCAAGAATGCTGCTGTCTTTTCCTTCTAAGTATATTCCTGCTGTACATCTGAAATGGATGATTAAATCTAGAATATTACTGCTGGTGAACTTTCTATGCCCTCTATAGGCACTTTGTGCCCGACTAATGTCCGAATGTTGTTGATGCCATACCTGAGCATTCTTCTAAGTAGAATCACATAACGTACTGAATATCGTGGCTCACCTGATCATTGTCGGCCGTTCCAGACTTAGACCCCAACCATGAACACGGACGTCCTTCGGAAATCCCATTGGTTCAAGCATTTCGGGTCGGAACATTCCGCTGTTGCCAATTTCAACCCACTTATTGAGCTGGGGATGAAATGCAAAGATTTCCAGGGAAGGCTAGGAAATAGATAGGCTCAAATAATATATCGATGAACACTTCTGAAGGGCACCATACCTCAGTATATGGGTTGTATGCCGGTTTGAATCTGACTTGGTCGATACCCATCTTCTTGAAGAAAGCTCGCATGAAACCGATGAGGTCAGCTAAAGTGAGGTCGCGATCTGCAACAACACCTTCAACTTGGTGGAACTCAGCGAGATGGGTGGCATCCATGGTCTCGTTACGGAAGACACGGTCGATACTGAAGAGTTTTGCCGGGCGAAAAACCGTCGTCCTTCTCAGCTCTCAGGGGTGTTGTTGATTTAGGACCATGGGTGGATGCCTTTTCATCGTCTTCAACGGTTTCGCCACGACACTTCGCAGCAAGCTTGTAAAGCATGTACGCTGAGGATGCTGTTGTATGTGTCCGAAGCAGTAATTTACTGGATTCGTCGTGGGACCATGGGGCACGATAACCAACTGAGCCAAATCCACCGTGTTCATGGACTGCTGAGACACGTTTGTAATACTCTGGCTCAGGAGGGAGCGCTTTTTGTGGGTCTTTCAAAGTATGTTGAACTTAGTGTGTTTGGTTAAATTTTTTCAGTGCAAACACCCACCAGATAAATAGAAGGTATCTTGTAAGTCCCTGGCAGGGTGTTGTTGAGGAACAAAAAGAGCGTCGAAGCACCAGAATCCAGATTCAACAAAGGATGACGTTGGCATTTCCGCGAAGCTACGAGGACTGCATTGAGCAGTGAGAGTGAGCAGCTGGTAGATAAACCTACCCCATCTCTAAGAAAATGCTGCGGATCTCTTCGCGCACCTTTAGCAGAGGATGTAGGGCACCACCATTCATAGGCACACCATCAGCATCGAAATTGTATTTTTTGAAGGTGGAAGTCTTCCACGTTCCGCTGTGGTAGGTGAACTCAACTTCTAGAAATTGAACATGTTGCTTTGGCTAACATACGAAGTCAGCATGTCAACAGTCAAGTCTGTCTCTGGTTTGGTCGTTGATGTGTTGAAGTTAGAGCCTTTGTTGACAGTAAACCATTGACCTTTCCTGCTTGACTGATAAGGATGCTGGTCAAATGATATGAGTCATGTTCACCGTTGAGAGATCAGTTTACGCTTGCGAAGATCTGCTAAGACCTTTTCGCCGGCTTCAAGTGTACCAGTGGAAGCTATTTCCTGCATGTCATTTCTTGTTGCATCAGATATTACTGGGACCTGTGTCATCCATCAGTACACAAGCGCGCTTCGTCCGAAAGTTTTTGCTGCTATATGAACGCACCAGCCTGATCAGGCCGTTACCCTCCTTTCCTATCCAACCATTCTTAAAAGCACGACCTTGACCAACTTTGGCTGTTTCATCACCCACGAGTTTCTTGAGCTCAGCGGGGGAGATAGAAGTGCCTTCGCCTTTTGCCGGAAGGACTTGCCAGACTCGTGCTTCATGCGACCCCTGGCTAGCAATCTGCGTACCTTCTGGTGTCAGAGCATGGGATATAACCTCATGGGCATGGTATGTAACCATCTACAGTATATAAGCATTGGATATTTTTAGGGATATTGAATACAGACTTCACGGCTCATTAAAGAGTTCAGTGCACCGAGAATACTGATCTGGTCCTCGCTAGAAGTAGCTGGCTGCATCTGTCCTGGAAGAACAAGTGTGCGGGTGTCGTTTATTGTCCCATGAGAAGCTATTGTCGCAAGTACAAGTTGCTGGATAACTTCCGACATTGCAATCTAAGAAATGTTGGTACGATCTTGGATCAGAAGCTGATTCTCTCTGCAGTCATGTGACCGAGTGCTAGCCCATAATCAGATGCCTATGACTTTATGTAGCCGCGCTTTCAATATATAAACATCGTTCTCTTAACCGATGACTGGTTCTCTTAGAACTTTGGAGAACGCCTGGCGGACTGCCGCGCCCAAGATAGCTTCAATCAGCATTTCTCTAAGTCCTCATGAAACCCCAAAACAGCGTGTCGTCCGTGTTGGACAGCTTGATGCGGTATTGTTAGACCAAGAGCTTGCGCAAGTCCTAAAAGAACCCATACTCAGGGCCTTTTCTCTCGTTAGCGTGCGTAATGTACTTGACATACATACTTATACTTGACCGGCTCATTCAGCATACCACTAAAGCTGGTATTGAGCCGGAACTCGGTCTACTCATACAACTTTTTCTCTACAAACTGTCGGTATGGGATAATGGAGGAAGCTACGGTGCAAAATTGCAGGATCTTCGATATTTCACGCCTCAAACTGTCAATCGATCTCTCGCTCGTACGTATCCACTTTCGGCCCTCGAGCGTGACCTGACCCTCGTCTCAGCATCCGGGTTGCCACGCATAACTCTCCTTTGTCATGGATTTTTGACCATCCTTGTACCATATCTACATTCACGGATTAGAACCCATGCCCTCTCGCGAGCCTGGCCAGATGCTCCCTCTAAAGACCGACGACGAATAGCATGGGATGTACTGACATCGACTGAATCCTTACACACTCTACTCGGGTTGTTGAACTTCCTGGCTTTTTTGTGGAGTGGGCGGTGAGTTACTGTTTCCAACTGTAGAGCCTATGGCTTATTTTTGGGTGATTCAGATATCGGACGCTCGCAGACCGGCTCTTGCGATTGCAACTTGTTCCTTCGAGGAGTCAAGTGAGGCGTGATATCAGCTACGAATTTATGAATCGTCAAATGGTCTGGCATGCTTTTACTGTAAGTATTATTTCTATCGACCTCCTCTCCTGATATATACTCTATACAGGAGTTCTTGATATTCTTGTTACCTCTTCTTCATGGTCGGTCGGCTCGGCGACGACTCAATAAACTTTTTTCATACCTCAGCCCATCCAAGTTGATTTCTATCATTCCGGTTGTCAATCGTCCCAGTGCTTCAAGCTTGCAGAAATCATCTTTGTCCGGTACAAAGAGGCGTGGCAAATTCTGGTCTTTACCCGTCGACCAATGTGCCATCTGCGCCGAAAACGCATCTTCAAGCTTCAACGTGTCCGAATCCGCGACTATTCCCGGTACCACTCTCGTTCCGCGTGCTTCTGCAGCGGAGGATCCAGAACTTCCAGCATATCCTATCAACATCCCTTACATAGCTTCTTGTGGAGATATATATTGTTATAGCTGCCTAACTGAACGACTGATGGGAATAGCGGACGATACAGATAAGGAGCATGGATGGGAGTGTTTGAGATGTACGGAGGAGGTAACTAGTGCCAACAGATATGAAGTCGAGATTACAGGCTCAGGAAGTGGGAGCGATTATGAACTTAGCAGCGATATTGATCTAGATACGACAGACATATCTGGGTCGCTGGGTAGCTATAGAGAGTCCGTGTTATCTGACGACTATTAGACTAAGCGTCTCATCTGCGGGGTGAAAACATTAATGCGTCTAGCAAAGAAATTTTTATCAGACCAACTCGGCCTGAATTTGCTCAAAAACTGTGGGATCAGCTTTTACAACAATAGTTTTGAAGAATGCAGGATCAGAATTTCGCTCAGCCTCTTGAAGTTTTTCATTGATGAATGTGTTGAGTTGGATCCTTCTGACAGGGTCGTTATCGTAAACCTAAAATCATCAGCAAGCGCTCCCATTGATTTCAAGTTGCGTTATACATACTGCCTTACGTCGCTCATACTCAGGCGTACCCTCCGTATTTTGGTAGAACCACGAGGGAGCTTCGTCAACATCCCAATAGCGTTTCAGAGGCGGCGGAGAACTAGAAACAGGTAAACAGTGAAGGGAAAACCGCCTGTCGACGTACCTATCACTGTCAGCATATGAACCACTTAAATTCTGGGCTTCCTTGATCTCGCCAAAGACGTCCAGCCAAAGGTTGAATATTTCACCTGGCAATCGGGCCAAAATTTCCGTTTTTTCCAGTGGACAGAAAAGAGGCAATTCCCATGGCAGTCAACTTTCTATGTCGAGGCTCACTCATATTATCAAACTGCCGGGACTATCCATTAGCAGATGCAGGTGAAGAAAAATGAAGTATCAAACCTTGCTCCACCACTGATCCAAGAGACCCTCCATCAAATAGCTTTCCTTCTGATTCAATTGACCAGCTGCAGCAGATATCAGCTGTGAGAAAACTTGAGGGTCGGCCAGGGCGATCCGAGCGAAGACATAGATAAATTCAGTCATTACCAGAGTATTTGTCTGTCCAGACAGTCAGACGCAACAGTCATATTCATTTGCAAAAAGTCCACCACATACCTCGTTCTCGACAATCTTATCCAGAAGCCAAGCAAAAAGCCCAGAGGAGTGAAGGAGTGGTGCCCAGGCAGTGGGCGGAGTGAGCTGAATGCAGATGCACGTGAGACCGGTAAGGCTCTTCAGATTCGTAGGCAATGCATGAGATTTTATGGCCCGCGTGAGTGCTTCGAAAAGGAATGCACCGTATATCTACAAAACTTCGTAGGCACTAAGGAATCAACGAAAACTGACCCTACCTGGATAACCCCTAAGGCATCAAGGAAGATATACGATTCAACGATATTAATTGTTGTGCCAAGTACGTCTTTATCATCTGCAAGAAGCCCCAGAGCACTAGGTATGAGGTCTGACAGAGCCGGGGCACCATCAACGCTCGCTATCGTCGTGGTATTCCTAAGAGCCGATAACCAGAGATTCAAACCATCTTCTTGAAGCACCTGGGATGAGGTCAGCAAGGTTGGAGATCATTAGATCAGGAAACAAACGTTAGAGAAGCTCTCTTGAACAAGCGGGACAACCACAGCACCAAGCGTATTCGATTGTTCTTTGATGGCTTCAACAAGTTTGGTGACCGTAACCAATAGGGATGCTTTGAACAACCAGTCATCGCCAGCAGATGACCCTATCAAAAGTCAATCTCCAGCACAACTTTGTCTGATCAGCCACCCACATAGATGAGGAAGGGGCTCAACAATCATTGACACGAAAGGTGATATCTAAGGTATACAAGTAATTGATGAAGCTAATTCAAAAAAAAAGGATCAAACATACTCGATGTCCAGCTTGCTCGATCATGGTGTTGAGCGCAGTATCTACACAGCGTTTGCTTTCAAGAGTTTCGGCTTCTCCTAGCAGCTGCACAAGCTGTCTTATTGTAGTTGCAAGATGCGGGAGTAAGTAATTCATAGAGTACCCAAAAATCTAGTATTTGAATCATGGTGAAATAGGATTTAAGAAAAGGAATGATACGACATACGTCTATACAATCCTTCAAAGCGGTTGCCGCCGTCAAACGAACAACAGTGTCGGTTGAAGGACTACGATCTCCCAAGAGATGTACAAGAACATCCCAAATCAAAGGATTGTCTGGTGAAGCACAATCCTCCGAAACCCATTTTGCAATCAACCAGGCAATGCGACGTTTGATAATAGGATAGCTATACTAGTTGACTAAAGGTAGAAAACTCAGATCGTCAAAGTCGTACCTAGGATTAGTAGATTCCTTAGCTTCAACAGCCAGAGTGTGCTGGAGCCATTGGTCGAAGGGGATCTCCTTCTTGAGGTGATGTGCACAGCGCCCTAGTGCACAATAGATCGCTTCCTTCTGAATGACAGCGTTGAGATCAACCGCCGGTGTCACTGAAAGCCACATTGAATTTAATTGTGAACAGGGTTGGAGCTGGGAGTAGACGCACTAGCAGATCTGAAGATCTCGTACAACAAAGGAACGACATAATCGCTGTAATTGTTTATCAAAATCAACAACACTCGTTCGCTGCAAGGCTAGATAAGAGGCTCAATCATACAGTGAAAGCACGTTGAGCAGAGGTGGCTTACTCGAATTTCAAATTCCCACTGGTTATCTTCTTTGTCCTGGTGAATCAACCACCCTTCAGGATCAGCCGACCAACTTTCAAGGTCCGTGGGATTCAAAGGTATGAAACGTGTGATGAGCAGTTGTACAGCATTCTGCACAAATTCCTGTGTTAACGCTGTAATGATATATGAAAATATTCCTCATTACGTGCATGATATTCTTACTATTTGGATTTTCTGTCCCGTCTCTGCGTATCGGAGCCCATTGACTCAAACTCTCTTTAAATAGAACCATGCCCTGCACCAAGATTTGAGTCGGATAAACAACCTCATCTGTATCTGATAGGCAACTGATTAGCCCAGGATCTGCCCAAGTCATTCCAAACCTACCAGCGATTAGTTCGAGAGAGTTGTCCGTTGCATCCACAACTTGTTTCCAGTGATAGAGAACCAGATCACCGCACTGTGGTAATTCTACGAAACGGGATGTATCCAGTTGCTGCAGTCTACGAAAATATTTTCCACAGGTGCGAACATGCTTCGTGAGAGCTCGAAGGGGCTTATGGGCCTGGGCGGTCTTCCCGTCTCTGGTCAATGCAATCACAATGTCTTTTCGGAGACTGAACAATTTTTGGGTGAAATCATATGAGAACGTGAAGAGTTGAGCTTGCTGAGATTCGTTTATCAACAGGCCTAATAAGAAGCAGTAAGGTTTAGTCACTTACCCAGGTATTTGCGGCTGCTGCCTCTTCTTTTGAGTACTTATTCAACCATTGCCACGACCAAACGGCAATCTTGACCAAAATTTTGTAAAGGAGATGAGTGATCATGATGTCTTGAAGCAATTTCTCTGTCAGGATCGCGGAAAGATTGAGTGTTGCCGACAGAGTCAATGCTAACGTCCCAAAGTAACTAAAGAGTCGGTCTCTGAAAGTTTGTACAATCTACGAGATCATCTTCTAACCAGCAGCTGATCAAATGAAATTTAATACACACGTTAGCCATCAGCTGAACACCGTTTGGCCTTTTGATGGTTGTGAACTGCTTGATGAGAGTATTCAAGATCTCAAGGCCCCTGAGTAAGATCAGTGCATCTTGTTGTTCATCATGGCCTGCAGAGTAACGGCTAGTCAGCCTTAAATCAATTGTGACTATGAGATTGTCGAAGAGATCCGGCCTGAATGACTTATTTTTTTTTGACTTTTTGAACGATTGCGGGAAGTCTCACCAGTTATGAGGAAAGTCCAGGCGAGCTATCGTGGCGATGACAGTCCTGTTACACTGAGAGATCTGTACAAGAATTTAAACGGATCACACTATAAGATTGCGATTGTCCCCTACAGCATCATCTGCCTCGTCAAGTAGGCCCAATGTTCGAGCCCGAATTCTCATGCGGTGCTCATCTGAAAGGATTCTAGTTGTTAAATCAGCATTGTTTTTGTGCTACCGTCGCCCACAAGTACCTCCGTGATCTCCATGACGCCGACACTGAGTTTTTGAACTGTATGGCGGCCTGTTGCCGTATTGGTAAAGGCAGGCTTCTCTGGATTGCAATTTCCTGTAGTGCGTCGATCGTTCCCAGCATTCGAGACATCTGTTCCAATCGGGCACTTGAGGAATGCACCCTAGAAGGGTTCTGACTGGAAGCATCCACTATCGCTTGGTACAGTTCTTGTGGGTTGACCGTCTGTACAGGAGCTAGGTTTCCGTGTTTACCAAAATTCATGATTGAGCGTTTTTGATACGTCCAAGGAATTGACAAAGTTCAAAGGGACACTACAAATACCATCAATAACACCTGATCCTAAGGTCAGTGGTTCAGATCCCTAGGGATCCAAATTCTCATCTCGGTTCTATTTGTCTAGATATTGTTGTTCTGTTGCATCCTATACAACAGGAGCATTATTCCTAGCAACAAAGGAACAAAAGATCAGAACTCGATTTATATATTGTCTAGTTTTCAGCTGCCCAAACTGATCAATAGCAGTCACAATCTTATGAGCATTGGCTCAAGCTGGTATGTCTTGGAAAAAATGCATCGGAAAAAAATCACGTCAGATCGGGGAACTATTTGAGAAGCTAGGTCGAAGAAGCTGCATTAAAGCCGCGGCGATGACAGACGCTTGCGATCGATGGCACCAAATATATGATGTGCGATTGTATTTAGGAAACTTGTAAAGCGCCAAATCCATGCGATGCAGAGGATTGCGATCGCTTACCACCTGAGTGGCAAGATATATATGTTGGCATGAATCTCCCCGAACAAACACAAAAATTGTTTTATTCACCCACTATAGATGAACATTAACGACATAGACACATCTCTCAGGTCCAAGACACGAAGGACAATTTGAGACTCTACAGGTATAGGCTTGCCGTGAGTTGGAACAAATTCAGAAGAATTGCTGCCGCAAGCGAGCGGAGTGACAATATTATTTACCTAAGTGAGCTATAATACCGGTTACAATACTGTATACGAAGTAAAATGACAAAGTAGAGGAAGATCCCTTAGAGAAGGGTGTGTAACAATGATCTCGTGACACGTCAGCTGTCACACGCCACCGATGTACCGCGTCGCGTCGCGCGTCGCGATTTGTAGGTCACACATGTGACTAAGTGACATGGCGCGCGTTGCATGGGAGCTTACGAAAGCGCACTGCTTTCTCTGTTATACGCTCTTTTGGTAGACAATCAGATGGTGAGATCATGGTCATAGAGGAATTAGAGCTAGAGGGGGAGGTCAAATGCACGCCTCGGAGAGCTCAAGGCAGGGAGTTGGCCCCAGGCTCAGATAATTGTATGATCATAGATTCTCTGGCTTATGTTACTATTCATAAAGGTCATACAGTACAATCTGAGTTTTCACCAGAGCCCCTTGAAGAACTGCCACGTTCATCCCTGAATAAGTTTGCTTTTCAGGTTCCATTGTCAAGAGGCACTGTCCGTTCTACTCCACGGATCTTGCCTGAGAGTGAATCCAATGAATCCACAAGGGGCACAGTTATACGCAATCGAAAACGAGCACGTTTGTCTGCCATTGGCGTTTCAGAAAACACCATGTCCAAACTCCAGCGCTGTGTATGCTGCGAGGGGCAATGGAAAATCAAGAAAAGCATCTATGAGAAACTCAACCATATAGAAGCTTGTGCCAAGCAGCATGCACACACTCTTGAGATGGTATCCATCCTTATCAAAAGAGAGCTCAAAATGACTGTAGAAACTTCGAAACAAGAGAACACTGATTTACCGAGATCACATCTCGAGGAGGTGGTTCAGGATGTTTCGAAGAGGAAAAGCAGGTCAAAGAAGGAATCCACGTTGGAGGAGTTTAGTAGTCAAAAACGAGTGGACGCTATGAAACGCCTTCGTGCAATTCTCCGGACATCAAATATGGATGACATTGACATTGGTCTACCTTCCTCCTTTCCAGTGACCTTTCTTCCATCACGACTTCTCCAGTCTCGAAGACAAGCCGAGCTCTCTTTATCTCCTGAAAAGACATTCCATGTGAGCTGCCTCTGACTTCATTCTTGTTGAGGCTCATGATTCACACAGTTATCAAATCAGAAATGACCACAGCTGGTCTAAAAACACTCGGTTCCCTCTTTCCCCTAAGGCGTGAACCCACGAAAAGAGAAGGAGAAGGATGGTCTGCAATCAACAGTAGCGGTGTCATGGTTATCTGGTAAGGATGTATAATATTTCGATGAGCCAGTCCATCTTGACACATTTGTATGCCTTGCGTCAGTACTAATCTTCTGAAACTCCAAGGCATCATATCATCTTCATCAACGCTCGTCATTCCATCCATTCTCGATATATCCAATGAAACCTGACAATAGTGTATTGTAAATAATTAGTCGGCTTGTAAGAACTAAAGAGCGATTTCAGATAAGTCTGCGACCTCTAGCACACCGCCAACCAGGTGTAAACTGCCTGCCACAAGAACCTTCATCGGACAAGTTCCATCGTGTAACTTCTTGATCTGACTAATTGCATGTTCAATTGAAGGTAATACATAAATATTCTCCGTCGGATATTCTGGTACAAGAGAAGACCACGCAGTCGCGAGTTTGTTTTGAGTAGTTAAATTCGATAATTCTTCGTGAGAAATGGCCTTTGTTGTTAAATCTGGTTGTTTATGATTTAGGAAATTTTCATATTGAATACATTTCCTGACTTACCATCCTTGAAGCGCCCGTCGGCGTAGGTTACATTGGTGCAAAAGACAACATGGTCGAAAAATCTAGATGATGACTGCCCTCTCTCTTTTGTCCATGCAGTAATCTTTCCATCTATTGTTTTGAGGAAGGTTTGACCTGAGCGTCCGCTCGTGCAATTAAAGATAAGGACCCTTTTTGTCTGTGAGCTAGAAACAAAGGGCTCAGAATCCTTAAAACAACTCTAATTCAAGTAGGACATACGAATTTCCTTCAAAGTCAACACCAACACCGAGATTGAGAAACCAGTCCATGCAACAACCCAGGCTTTCTGCGGTATGCGCACCATCGAGATACCAGGTCAAATTGCCGTGGACAGGATCAGCAACCGTCTGGCAGCGACCTGGCCATCTGGCTGCTTTGAGTCCAGCAACAAAACTCGGAGGAAGCTCAGACGCGTCTTCGAGAGCCCGACGCTCCTGTAGAAAACGTCGTGCGAGCTCGACTGCAATTGTGGCATTCTGAAGCTGATGTTTTCCAGCAAGACCTGCGGTCATATGTAAGTCCTTCTTAGAAAAATATGGGATTAACTGACCCAACGGAATCTTGGATAAAGTGTCGGATGCCTGTAGGACGCTAAACGAAGATGACTGACCCTGAATTCAGTGTCTACATCGTGCATGTGTGATACAGGCACTAACACAGAGCTCTTTCGCTCGTTCCTCGAGCACTTTCAATCCTTTAGGTGGTTGGGTGACGGTGATCGCTGGAATACCTCGCTGGTAAAGTTCAGGTAAGGACACAAACAATGCATATGGAACTGACCTTGAAAATCCCACCTTTCTGCCATGCAATCTCTTCTAGTGTCTTGCCCAGTACAGACACATGATCGATTCCCAACGCTGTGATTCCGGTCACCACAGGTTCGGGTACAATATTTGTACTATCATAAGCTCCACCAACACCAACCTCGAGGACGGTTGCATCCACCTTCATTTTCAAGAAAACATGGAAGGCAAGGAGTGTCATAAAGCGGAAGTAGCCTGGCATCAGAGTTGTAAACGGAAGTTTGCGCTGTCAAGTAGATGAACCCAAGATATTTGGTCAACTCGGAATACTTACCTTGTCGTTCTCCTGAAGCTTATCCCATACTTCAAAAAAGTATTTGGTGAAGTCATCCTCAGAGATAGGAGCACCGTTGATGCGGATTCGTTCCCGCACTGCAACCAGGTGAGGTGAGGTGTAAAGGCCTAAAGTTTACGATATTAACATAGGATTTTTAATTGAAGATGCCTCTCATACCAACTTTCCATGATGGTTGAGAATGTTGCAAGATTGAATTCACGAAGGCGCTCGTGGACCCTTTGCCTTTTGTTCCAGTGATATGAATAACATTTAAAGCGTTAAGTTCGTTGGGCTGTCATGAAGAATGTTCGGGTACCAAACCACACTGGTTACCTGAGCATTACTGACGTACTGAATAGCCTATCCGTTCAAGATACTCCAACATTTCTGGAATAGCAAACTCGCTCGAGCGTCCGCCGGAGACACGTACAGCTTCCAGCGTTGCAACATTAGACTGAAGGCTGTTAAGATTATCTATGGCATCTCGGTAAGTTCGTATTGAAGTCATGTATCGACGAAGAATGCGTTCAACAATAGGACCAGGATAGACAGTTCTAAAGATGGGTATCGAGAGAAATTTAAACATGCCGATTGCGATAAAAGTTGTGTCACTATGTGATTGTCGTCACGGTCACGCCCAAGACACTGCGCCCGTAAATGTGTCCCTCAAAGTGTCCTTGTCTTTCGCGCCTAGCACTCAATTCATTTTTTTTATACTTTGCTATAAATGGAGCGCTATTTTCCTAAAATTGCCAAAACATCAACCTCAAAGAAGACTCGGTACCATCCTTACAGCCAACAGAGTCCTCTGACGCCCAAAGAAAAGGAAGGAAGTATGTTTGGACGTTCCAAGTCTCGCAAACATAGACACTCAGATTACGAAGTCCAGGCGATAAGCTTCAAGCCTACTATAAGGGAACTCAACAGGGGACTGCTGTGCAGCCTCAAGAATGAAGACAATCCGATTACACACTCGGATATAGGCAAGCGAACATATGGTTAGGCTATATAAACTTGCAATATTCATTAAAAATAAAATAATTTGGGTGATAGACCGTGTTGTCTCGGTCTCAACTGGGCATCAGGTTGCAGAAGAGCGGCAAAATCGGAGACTGTATCTTCAAGACAGGCAAGGGAAGCTAGATGCTCAATGGGCTCGAAATTCAAAATCCAACGGAATATTCCAATCGGTCTGTGTTTATTTGAGCGGGTACTTGAACGGTACGACGGACATTGAGATAAAACGAATCATCGCAGAAGGGGGTGGACAAACTGTGTAAGCACACTTAACATATCACATTTTATTTGCTGAAACTCGGCCAGCATGGTACCATCCCAATGTACGCATATTGTCACTTCTCAGTGGATGAGTGGATCAAAAACGCACCGACTTCTGACGACAAAGATGCGAAATAACCCCTATATTGTACGGCCAGAGTGGGTTTTCGAGTCGATTGCGAAAGGCAAACGACAACCAGAACGGACGTACGCGATTTTGATAGATAATAGCCATAAATGCCTACAAATGTAAGAACAGTTGTGTCGGTAACTAAAGGTAGCTGTGCTAGTAGTCCAAACTCGGTCATTGCATGTCCTAAAAGAAAAAAGGTTAGAGCTTGAGATTAGAAGGGCAAAGGCAATCAAGGTCAGGGCAATCCCGTGCGTATAAGGGGAGCCTAGGTATTGTTCGTCAAAGCGACACTTGGTCTGGTGCACAGCAAGAACACTCATCATGAAAGAGCAAAAGGATAGCAAACTTACCAAGACAGTGGTCACCTAGTGAGTGACTTAGGTTGGGCAAATATCAACTGTGTGACTTTTTTTGAATTGTTCCCACGGGCATCGTTTTCCCGACGTCACATACGTTGCACGTCTTTCAGGGCGTTGATGACATAGCCTGCACTGGTGACTCGCAATTTTACTTCCCCTTTTCTTCTCTTCCAAGCTTCTACGCCAGTCTGTGCGCAGTGCCTTCCATTTCGTCCATGCATATCTTTACCCCCAATCACGTGCAACTCCTCAATGCTTGCTATCCGCCCTCCTCTGCACTCGTTGCTGCTCCAAATTACGCGCCCAGTTCTCATGAGCTTAGTCGTCTAACCTACTATGCGTTAGTACCACAAAATTTACTTCCTCCGCCTGTTAACCTCAGAACTGCAGATCTAATAATCGCGGTAAATTAACGAAGCTGGGTATCGAGCTGGAGAAGCGCTCAAGGTCCGAATGCCGGAAGGCGTGCAGCGGAAATCTTCGTATGAGAGCGTAAGTCTTACTCTTACCAGTTTTCGGCCTGTATTCTGAGACAGATTGATCAAGGTCGCTTCTGATTACACTTTCAATATTCCGCGCTCTGGCGATTGAATGTAAAAGAGACATAGCACTTCTATCACCTTTTCTGGTTAATTCTGTCGATACAACTCTATCCTCTTTGATCTCCGACTTGGAAGTCGTTGCAAGAGCAGCCAGCGTTGTGGGTAGTTCATCCACAGCTTTCACACTTCTTACAAATGCTCTCCTTGTTTAGTTTACTGTTTGGACCACATACACTGACGGTCATCCGATAGGTGCTGATAGCGCATTGGCTGCAAGTTACCTTTCCACCCTTCGCATCTTTGCCTCCCTCAGCCGAAGTGACATCGCTGACATTGAAACCCGAAATCGGTCAGTACACTTACCGGAGAAGCTTTCTGGACCCTCCTCATGTAGCTGCAGCACGCGTTTGGTTGGATTTTCGGCTGTGACGGCTGCACTGAATTCAGAGGCTCTGTTCAACGACTTCGTCCAATTTCGAGCGCAAGTAGCTGTCATTCTCAATCCAATTATCTTCATCTTGCTTCAATCAGAGGTATCGGAACTCAATGAGCAGTGCGTGCGTTCTTTGATGAAGCTACATAAGTATTTATGAGTACAGAGCTATTGATGTCACTGATAAAGTGCCAATCTCCCCTACACTCGCCGAATTTCGCCAGTGTCCGACATACGAGCGTCGCGCTGCTTCAATCCACCTTCACGTGGACGGTGAACGAGGACCGTCGAGCAGACAAGTCTCGGATGCTGCCCTGAGGGCTTTGTTCTCCCTGCTTAGAAATGCAAATAGTCCGCAGCTCGGTTTTATCATGCAATCCACGTTTGACAATTTAGATAAACTTTCGGGCTGGATCGAGAAAGACCATTGCTGCTGGTTGGCCCAAAGAATAGCTGATTGGGCTCAATATCAGTATCGTTATGTTGTTCCCACTTGGCTTGTGGAACGGTTACTAGAAAATCAAAATTCAAAATCAGTCACTCCTATGCATCAAGCACTTACTGCCATGATCACCACCGTCCTCGTTTCGCCTACTAGAATGATAAATCTTTCGTCGTCTGATATCATTTCGAACCTGACAACAGTTCTCATCCGACGCTCAACTATTGACCCGGAAGACTCCCTTATTCGACTATTGGAAAAGTGCATAGCATCCCTTGGGACTCATGTCTACTATTCTGACCAGATTCAAGACTTGGCGGTATGTAACTGATTCTAAACTTACCAATGTATCTTGACTCTTTCACGCAGCAAGAATTGATCGTCCGCTTGAACACCGCCGAGATCCAAGGGGTTTTGTCTCCCGGAAAACCTGGTTACTTTCGTGTTCGGTCAGCCGTTATCCGGGCGCTTTTGGCTGGTTTGTCGGGCTTGATTGATACTGCCAATAAATCCGATTTCACAGCTGTGCACGTACCCTCTAGACCGAATTATCCGCAACTTGCTGATCGCTCGAGTCGAGACCTGAGTCAGGATAACCGTGTGGCTAGGAGGAACCGAGTTACTCCTGATGTCTGGCAGGACACCTTGAGCTTAATCTGCGACAGAGATGCTGCCGTTCGATTGGAATACACTAACGCTCTTGCATGTTATATCTCTCACGAGATGCCTAAATACGGTGACTGTCCCGATCCCGATGGAACAAAGCGGGCGCAAAAGCTGGCGGATGGTCCTCTTTTGCAAGCAACTAAAACAAGTGTTTTTCCTTCATCCTGGCGATGTCATAAACAAACTTTTGAACGCATTGCACGCCTATTACTACATGCTTCTTACCTGTTCTGTCCTGGGTCTTACGTCGACGTCGACGTCGACCTCTGATACTTCCTCCCCGGCAATTCCTGATTTTCCCTTCTCTCAAAGCTCTACGCACGAAGAAAACTTGAATGACTCATCAGCTCTCGACCGTCGTCCATCCATTTCTCCGTCGCAGATCACTGGTCGACCTTCATTCGCGCTAACGCAGGGACCAAGAGATAGAAAGACATCTCTCATTTGCAGATACGTCAAGCGCGCGCCAAGTCGTCTATCGACTAGTCCAGCAGCGTCTTTCAGAGACATACAAGATGCTCTCAGAGTGCTCCGAATAGTGCAAGAACAAGTTCCAACCCGAGGACTCCTCGCTGGTATCCCAATGTTTCTCGCTCTGCAGCGAACTTTCAAGAGCTCAGATGAGAATCCTACTCTATTAAAATGGATATTTGCATTGGACGAATTGCTTGCCAGGCTCTGGTTTTCTATTGGAACTGTCTGGAATGTGCAAGAAGTAGTCCGAATAGCCGAGAAGGTGCGCTTCATCTACCAATAGTACTATCAAGTGAAATCTAATTGTTCGAAAGGCCTTGGGATCGATGACAATCTCATTCATTGCAGCTCAACCATCCCATTCGGAGGATGCATTCCTCACGTTGCAAGATTTTTCATGGAATGGAGGCATTCCCTGGACCCCTGTTATCGGCGAGGTAGCATTGAACGCTTTTGTTTCCAATAAGGCCGTGCTAGAGACTTTCGGCGTTGATAAAGAGACACTGTCTCGTCGTCTTTCCACCCCATGGACTCCAGAAGCCGCTCTCAACGATTGTGAGTACCATATACGTTATCAGATAGGTCATTGGATTCATGTATGGACCAGTCGATCGATTATCTAGCTTTGAACCCGCAAAGCGGGGTGATGGCGTACCACCGCTACCCAGGATCTCGCCTTCCCTGATGCAGATGAACAATATGTCGCTTCAGAGCCTGACTCGCTCAACACGTGGATTTGGAGTCACTGATCTTCGGGAAGCTTTGGAAGGGAGAAGTAGCACATCCAACTCTGCAATAGCACGGCCACCCTCTATCTCCACCCTTGATCACACTTCTTCTCTAGTGAGCGGCGAGAATGGCCACCCACCCCAATCCCGTTCGAGATCTCGACCAAAGAAACGGCCCGCGCCTTCAGCTACAGGGGAGGTTCGAGATGTTCTTTCAAAGCTTGGTATCGGTAAGCCAAGTGGCAATCTTTTGAAAGCATCATTCTCTGCTAGGCAGAGATAAAATTAGTCATTGTTGTTTGCGATACTTGAAACCCTTATCATATATCTCTTATTTATGGATCGTGGATTATTGTACTGTTGTTTCTGATTCATTCTCCTATTGACATAATAGACTTCATATAAGTAAGGTCATGTATTTATTAGAGGTACCAATCACATCATTCGGTTATTTGAGGTATACAACTGTCTCCCACTTTGTAGAAACTCCTCCATTGCAATGGCTGCAGCAGCAGTGCCAATGAGATGAATGGGCTCCATGATTTGGTTTCTGTCCTGTTCCCTAGCCTTTTCAATAGCTTTCTGCAACTCGTGCATCTCCACTGGGATTTGGTTGATATCCTTGAGTGTCAAGTTCTGCCTGGTTAAATGGACCAAAGCTCTTCACAATAAAGTAAGAACCAGCAGAAATGATCCATGAAATCACCTCACCGTGAGGAGCAGCACCATTTTTTATAACAGCTTTCACCTGGTCAGATGCCTGCTTTATACCTGAGGCAAATGCATCACGGGCCTCAGAGCTGCTGAGAATAGTTGCAGGGGGAGGGAGGCCAGACATAAGAGGCAAGATAGGTCTCTTATGTTCAGCACCTCCTTGTATGTATAGACGACCATCAGGTGGAATTAGGCGGCCCAAACCGAGATCAGATAGGTTACTTCGTAAATCTCGAGGATTGCGAGGGTTTCAACGTAGTCGCAATTAAGGGAAGATGAGGAAATCTCCCCTTTGGCGAAGGCGCAGTGTTCTTCGAACATCTCATTGAGAAGGCCATATCCTATACCTTCACCAGCACTGTGAACCGACATCTTTGAGATTTCATAGAGATGCTGGATAGCTTCGATCTGTTGGGTGTGTCATATTGGCCAAACAAAATGTGATATACTCACTGGGAGTGTCATGGCCATTGGTGGTGCACTAAATTATTGATAAGATAATTATCTGCGGTCATGGGTGTGACTGTTTGTTGCTATTAAGAGCGGTCAAACTTCTACGTAGTATTGCTCTTCTTACTTTCACCAGCCTCACCGCCTCGTCGCTCAAATGTGTCAATGTTTCTCATATCGACAATTGACGACATTTATCAGACTGATCCACTCTCAAAATATGTGCTGGGCTATGGCATTGACAGGCAAAAACTAAATCAGCTCATCTTGAAGAAAGCTCCTGATATTGATCCATCTTTGATCAACGACACAGCTGACAAAGTAATTGCACAGCTCCTAGACGACGTAGATAACGACCAGCATTGGATTGCTGTAGGGAGGCTCAATGGCGACAGCTTCGTAATCATCTCATTTGGCCAGGAGGCCTTTGGCGATGACTACGAAGAGCTGAAGTAGAAGGATTTTCGCCCAATAGAGTGCCTTAACGCTTGGCAGAGTATCATCTGTGGACCTTCGAACTTCGTTCACTTTGACCGTGACATTTGATTTATAAGCTTTGACGGAGGCAAGCTCCAAATACTCTTTACCAGCCGCCTGCTTTTCGCCGAAATTACATACCTCACTTTCCATTCACTTGGTGTTGGTGTACTTCAGTTTGCCCTCCAAAATACCACCTAATTTTCTAGTCTTTGAATCTTTCACATGTATGATGAGAGTTGTTCGTGAACAGTATCAATCAATTGTAATGTTTTGAAGAACTCCATCCTACAGAACAAGACCATATTACTGTACTATTTCGACCGAGTGTTCAGGTCACGCATCATGGAGGGAGGAGAGAGTTCTGTGCTTATATACCGCAACCAAGCAAACAGGTGCTAAGACGCGGTCCCGGCCATTAGGCCAAGGGTCAACGGGATAGAGCTACGTACAAATGTCCAGAAGTATGTGTGTATGTGTATGGTAGATGGGTGAGGTTCTATGGTTGGTGGACGTTGGGTGTTGATAGCTAGAAGTTGGCACTGAAGGTAGTCAAGTCATAGGTAGCAAATGGCTGAATGTTGCTAGTTGCGGAACAATACGGTTTGGGGCTGCTGATCAGTTGGCAAGGTGAGCAGCGGGTGGGGTGCTAACAGACAGGCTGGTAGTTTTCGTGACGCTGAACTAGGTTTTAGGCTAGTCCAGTCGGTTGACGGTCGACTTGTTGGAAGGGAAGGGAATGTAAGATTTCGGGGCTCTCTGTACTTCAGGAGCGCTTGCGCATCACGGAGGGCTCTGAACAGAACACTTACGGGTCTCGTCACGGATAACCTATAGAATTCATTTGTTTTTCCATGTAAAGAAAGGCACGTGAGATTTAGTACCTGAGTGTTTTTGGACATTGTGCCCCTATATTCCAGATATTGCAATCCCATTATTCCAAGGACATTTGTGTAGCCACGTGAAGATGACAATTATCTCAGCACATCTTCGTTCCCTAATCGACGATTCGAATGACGGACTCTCTGATCACTCTCGAAGAGACATTAATGAGTGGCTTGCGTATGGCCAACTCACAAATTTCGGAATTCTTCTGAACTGAGTGTGAAACCCTAGGCTCGGCAACAGTACGCTGTCTAGCCAGGTTCATGTTGATGAAGGGGGCGAAGGCGCAGACCTTCCCGAGAGTACGATATTAGACGTCTATCTCCTGATGGATCAATAAGAGGAGAGGAGAGTGAACTGATCAGAAGGCTTCAAAGGTGTGCATATCACTGTCCATTTTATCAAGTCTAAAATTGTATAGGAATCCAAATCATGAAACGCTCATACCAGCTATCTACTCGCTCCTTTCATCTTCAGCTTCCAATGATATCATCTCAGATCAAATGGTGGAACTTATTGGTCTTGAGGACTTGGATTTAGTAATGATGCTTCTGGAGAAGCGGGAAACCAGCAACCAGATAGTGAGCTCGTTTCTCTGGGGTTGGTTTGAAGTTGCTTGATTACTCCCAGCTATCACACTACTCGACTTTGAGGCAGCATCAAACACCTTTGGCCAGTAGTAAAAATGATGCTTCATCAACAAGCGCTGAGCTTGGTATCGTTTATCCATAATTGTGTTGCGCTCGATTTACTCAAGGGCTCAGCAGATGATGACCCTGCAGATCTTTCAACAGAGGCTTTCAAGAGACGCATGGAGAGGAAATTCCGGGATAATGCAGCAAAACCCCTCTTTTCAGGAACTGCAGTCCGTGATTTTCTGTGCCTTTGACAAAACATGTCCTCATCAGCCTCCAGTACGAAGTACCTGAAACGCTCCCCCATGTTTACACTTCCTCGAGTTTATCGCAAAATAGTATGCTTTCGTCTACTGGACACAGATATCTGCTACCTTTGGGGACTGAGAGGAAACATTTTGAAGTCCGTTCGGACGGCGTAGTGCTTTTGAATATTCGCTCACACTCCTACAGGAATATGAAGAAGTCATTGTACCTCCTGCACGACCAGTTCCACCCAAGTCAACAGAACGCCTGATTCCAGTTGCTGAACTAGACCCTCTTGCGAAAGGGTGTTTTCCAGTAAGTCTCGTAATTCAAGGCATAGTGGCGGTCGTAGGATACCCTGAGACTTTTTTCAATTTAATAGGGATATTCATCTCTCAACAGGATACAATCTATTGTTTATCCTACTGCCTACGGTAGCAATGAGAATATGCTGATATGCGGTCAGTCTCAACTCTCCATCTAGTTCATAGATTCACACGTATGTCCTAGCTCCTACTGGTGCTGTATGAAGCCTTGAGTTACGGCCCGTTATGGCATCAACTAACTTTGCTAACCAGGGGAAAAACCGATGTTGCAATGTTGACCATTCTTCGAGTAATTGAACAACATCGTTCACGAGCATCGGGGACAGAGCTTCGTAGCACAATTGATCGGGATGCTTTCAAAATTATATATGTGTAAGTTGCAGAAATACCGCAACCCCTACACCTTCCCCCACTGAACTCATGTCATAGCGCTCCCATGAAAGCACTGGCTGCAGAAATCGTACGCAAACTAGGAAAACGTTTACGTTGGTTGTCAATCGAAGTTAAGGAGTTAACCGGTATGTTCTCCATGCTTTCCGTTGAGGAATTATGTTGACTGGAATAGGTGACATGCAGATGACCAAGGCCGAGATTGCTGCCACCCAAATTATTGTCACCACTCCAGAAAAATGGGATGTGATGACGAGAAAACCCACTGGAGAAGGGGAGCTTGCTTCCGTGGGTGTAATTTATATTTTCCTGGGATCATTGGACTGACCTCTCCATCTAACTTAAGAGTCTGAAATTACTGATCATTGATGAGGTTCATTTGCTCAATGATGAACGAGGCGCTGTTATAGAATCGATTGTCGCGAGGACCCTTCGTCAGGTATAGATAATCTCATGAAAAGGCGTCGAGATTGTTCGAGTTGATGCATCTTCTCTAGGTGGAATCCAGCCAATCGGTTATTCGTATCGTTGGTTTGAGCGCGACTCTCCCGAATTTTGTTGATGTTGCGGAATTTCTCAGGTGAGACAGCTAATTACAATGTTTAGCTCGACCTAACGATCATGCAGCGTGCCGAAATACAAAGGTCTCTTTTATTTTGATTCTTCCTTTCGCCCCATACCATTAGAACAGCATTTCCTGGGCATCAAGGGCAAGCCCGGGAGTACACTATCACGGAAAAACCTCGACCACGTTACCTATGAGAAAGTTTCAGAATTAGTGGCTCAAGGTCATCAAGTGATGGTTTTCGTTCATGCTCGCAAAGAGACAGTCAAAGCCGCTATAGATCTGAAGGAAGCTTCTTTCATAAAAGGAAATGCTGATGATTTCAGCTGTCAGGATCACCCTCAGTGGGCCCTATTCCGCCGTGAGATCAGTCAGTCTAGGAACAAAGAAATGAAACTTCTGTTTGATCATGGTTTTGGGATACACCATGCGGGTATGTTAAGATCGGATAGGAATCTGATGGAGAGGTTATTTGAGGCAAAGGCGATAAAAGTCAGGCCCAACATTCACTTCCTCTGACAGGATCGCCCATTGAGCTATCAGGTTTTATGTTGTACGGCCACGCTGGCATGGGGTGTTAACTTACCTGCACACGCTGGTAAGCTAATCTCCCGGCTGATTTAGAAGGTTCTTTTTACCTGTATCAGTTATCATCAAGGGTACACAGGTATATGACAGCTCAAAAGGATCTTTCCAAGATTTGTCTGTCCTCGATGTTCTTCAGGTTTTCGGTAGAGCTGGCCGGCCGGGACTAGAAACGAGTGGGGAAGGTTATATCTGTACAACACATGATAAGCTGGCTCATTACCTCGAGGCCGTAACCTCCCAGGTGAGAAACCATCCTTTTCGGAAATGTCAGCTCTGATCCAATGATTCACAATCAAGAATCCTATAGAATCTCAGTGAGTCCGACACGTTTCCTCTATGATCACCGTTCCTCAAGTCTCCTAAGGTTCCGCAAAGGTCTTGTCGACGCGCTCAATGCAGAAATTTCCCTGGGAACAGTGGCAAACCTTCGTGATGCTAGTCAGTGGATGGGTTATACCTATTTACATGTGCGAATGAGAAAAAATCCGACAAACTATGGTCTGTGCCTGGGATGGTTATATCCTCTATTCTTATCGACATTTTGCCAGGAATTTCCAGAGAAGATGTTGAGGATGACCCACATCTTGGCAGCAAGAGTCGAGAGCTTATTAATTTTGCTATCAACCAGCTAACGGAAGCTAGAATGGTGGTTCAAGATAATAAGACTGATAGCTACACCATCACTGAACTCGGAAGAATCGCCGCCAGGTACTATCTTAGGCACACCTCGGTGGAAATTTTCAACAAGGAGTTTCGTCCTAAGATGTCAGAGGCCGACGTATTGGCAATGCTCAGCATGAGCACAGAGGCAAGATCACAATTTGCGCTCCCTGGTTGCCATTGTTGACATTTCTCAGTTTGACCAAATACAGTTGCGAGAATCAGAAACCAAGGAACTGGATCAATTGATGGAGCGGACTCCTTATGAGCTCAAGGTATTTCGTACCCAATGCTGTTTTACAATATTTTCCATTCATTCACCCTTTCAGAGAAAGGCTAGTCACAGCGAAAGAAAGGGCGGCGTTACCACTAGCCAGGAGAAAGTCAATATATTACTCCAGGCATATGTTTCTCAGGAAGTTATCGATGACTTCGCTCTTATATCTGATATGGCCTATGTTGCCCAGAACGGTGGTCGTATCATTCGAGCTTTGCTCGAGATAGCGTTCAGTCGCAAATTAGCAAATATCTCAATGGTATTGCTCGGGATGAGCAAGGCGATCGAAAAGCGCCTCTGGCCGTATGAACACCCATTACGACAGTCCGACCTCAAAGCCGAGACTCTATACAGGCTGCAAGAGTGGGCAGGCGATTGGACCGTCCAGGAGCTTCTTACACTGGATGCCGCTTCATTAGGTCAACTCATCCATATGAACGAGCCACAGGGACAAGCCGTGCTGAAAGCGGCAAAACAGCTCCCATTGTTGCAAGTTGACTATCGCTTACGACCACTAAGCCATGATGTAGTCAATGTCTCCATTCATCTCACCCGGAGCTTTGTATGGAATGCAAAATCACACGGGACATCTGAGCCGTTCTGGGTTTGGATTGAAAGCCACGAGGGGGAGACAATACTTCAGTTAGGACACATCATTGTTCGGCCTTTGACAGAAAGAACAAAGTTGGATTTTACCGTTGCGATTTCCACTAGTATGCGGCCACCTTTTCTGACGATTCGTGTTGCCTGTGACCGTTGGATCGGAGCTGATATTGAAGTGTATGTTCCCTTTGACTCTATAATCATGCCAGCATCGACGCAAAGCCATACACCTCTGTTATCCATGCCGCTACTTTCTACTTCGATCATCGAGCAACCCGCGCTACGAGAGTCACTCCTACAAGAAATTCCTGTCTTTGATGCCATACAGACACAAGCCTACTGGACCATGATAAAAACTTGTCATCATGCTCTACTGTGTGCACCTAGTGGAAATGGAAAATCTACTTTAGCCAAGATTTTGACTGTGTGAGTGGGGATTCAGCTTTTTCCAATCGTTGTTATTGACAATTTTTAGTGTGAAAACTACAGAGAAGCCTGATTTCTGGACCTTGATTATTACACCTCACCAAGGGAGTGCGCTTGAAATGTATGCTGACCTCAAACAAATTTGCTCTACCGTAAATATTTCCATCGAGCTTGCCTCAGCTACGAGCGTTATTTCACGACCAAGGGGCAGATTAATACGTGTCACCACTGCTCACACTCTTTTGATGCCATTCCTCTTGTCTGACCCCCTCGAAGCAGGGATCGGCCCCAATCTGGTCATATGTGAAGATCTTGAGCAGCTCGACTCGACATACGAATGGGCAGTTTGTCTTCTTCGCCACACAACTCGATCCCTTCCAACACTATACGTTGGCTTCTCCGCTTCACTGAATGACCCTACCGACTTGGCAGATTGGTTGGATGTTCATCCAACTGCTTTCATCAGTCTCCGACCTCGCGATCGTGATCAAGCCCTTAAGTTCTCAGTCCAACCATTCACCATCCCACACTCTGCTTCGCTTTTCAAAGCTATGGCAAAACCTACTCACACAGCCATAAAAACGGTACCGCCAGGTGAAAATGCGATTGTTTTTGTCTCCTCCCGAGCAATGTGTCGCTCTACCGCACTCAATATTTTGACTCAGTGTATGTTGGAGATGGACTCTACGAGAGGATATATACCCGAACGTACTTCAGATGAGTACGTTGAGGATGCCTGTGCTCGGTTGCAAGACGCATCCTTGGCAGACTATGTGAGCAAAGGCGTTGGATTTTTTCATGGCGGTATCAAGAAGCAAGATCGCCTCATCATACTCGGTCTATTCGCAGAAGGTATCATACGTGTATTGATTGTCCCCCACGAATCAGTCATGTCACTTCCTGTGCGTGCAGCTGTCGTGGTCGTGATGGGTACCCAATATATCGACACCATGGAAAGATCGAATTCAGGGGACCACCAGGTACTCGATTATAGCCTTCCGACAATTGTTCGTATGCAGAGTCACGCTGTACGACATTCTGGAGCAGGACACTTGTTCTTGTTTTGTCAAACAGAAGCAAAAGATACGCTGACACGATTCCTTAATGACGGACTTCCTCTGGAATCGCAACTCGCGGAAGCTTCTACATTGGTAGAATGGTTGAAGACGCGAAAGTGGAATCGGCAGGACAAGAAGCAAGATCTAATTGACATTCTCTCCTTCTCATTCCTTGCACGGCGAGTAGTCACAAATCCTTCGTATTACGATTGCACTTCCACAGATGGAAACCAGAATCTGTCTCGAATTGTGGACAGTCTGTTCAAGCAGGTCTCTTGAGAGACTTGATGGTAGAGATGCTGTATAGAATTGTTTTCTAGACGACTGCAAACTATCATTACTAAAGTTAAAGTTAGGTTACTATAGGAACTTTAGTTAAAGATCGAATGAGATCAAATGAGATGAAAGGCAAGGCAGCCGATCTGTACAACATTGAGTTCATTGTCTAATATATTTCTTGAGTCCCTGCAAGCGCTCTGCAGCAGCTTTGAGTGTGTCTATGTCTTTGCAGAAGGAAAAACGCCCATAGCCAACGTTGGCATGTTCTTCACAATAAAACTGGGTATGTGTCAAAAAATGCTCGCATACGACAAATTTGAGATGCGCCTTTACCTCGCTGACGGGGATGGAAGAGACGCCGATCTCCGTTGCAATGAACCAAGATACCCTGTTTATAATTTGTTCAATGTTGATCTTTCAGTACACGATGCACCTTACCTAAAATCGCGACCACGATCCAAAACACTTTCAGGGAATGGATAATCTTCAGGGAGTTCAATAGAGGAGACATCCTTCGAGCAACATATCAGCAAACGGTCAGAAATAATACATAAAAACAAACCAGAAGGATGAAATAACTGCCTTCGGGTAATATATACTTCAGGCCGAGTCGGTCAAAAGCTTCAACAAGAACAGCACGGCGCTCTTCATACTCGGCCCGCTGATTTTCGAAAAACCTATGTTGGCCTGCTTGCTCAAGACCAACTGCAGCCCCCTCCTGGCAAGGAGAGTTGGCGCAGAATACGATCCGGGTGGTTGCAGCGAGCGTGGGCTGGATGATGTATTTTGGTGCGATAAGCCAACCGATACGCCAGCCTGTGGCAGCAAACGCCTCTATTGATGGTGATCAGAGAACGAAGGGAAGATGCGAAGCTGATACGTGGGGTAGCACTCACTTCCGGCGGAACCAACCGTCACCGTTCGATCCCACATACCAGGCAATGTTGCGAAACGGACATGCTCTTTTTTATCATAGGTCAGGTGTTCATACTAGGATTGGGATATTGAGGCGATAATCTGAGTCAATTCGAGCCGTCTACTCACAACTTCGTCTGACATTACGATAGATTATATTCCTCTGCAATCGTCGCGATAGCTTCCAGTTCAACACGAGTAAAGACTTTGCCGACTGGATTATGAGGGGTATTAATAATTATCATCTTTGTACGTGATGTGATAGCTTGTCTATCAATTGATGCACGTTGAGAGCTGATACCACACGATAAGAGTTCCAATGATGAACAAACATACCTGACTTCATCTGGATCAATAGTCCAGTCATCGCTCGTGGGTTTCTCGATATGAGGAGCAGGTGGATGCATTGGGACATAAACAGCTTTGCCACCATTGAAGATCACGGAGGGAACATATTGGTCAAAGAAGGGTTCAAACATGATAACTTCATCTCCTTCTTCAAGGAAGGCAGTGAAGACAGAGTATTGGCCTACACGGAGAATCTTCAGACACTGTCTTGTACCTGTGTGTGCTGACGCACCTTCATTTGCACCACTTGTGACCAAAATCTCCGACTCGGTATCGAGACTTCTACCAAGGAGCGGTTGATAGAAGTCCCTGATAGCCTCACGTAAACGGATGCGTCCGCGAGGGGGTGAATAGTGGTTTGGCGCTACTGTATTCAGAGCTTGTTCGGTTGCTTGGATAATCCAGTCAGGAGGTGCAAAATTCATATAGCCCTGCCCGAGGTTGATGCAATCCTTAGGGAGATTGACGGCGCTGCCAGCAATACTTGTATGACTAGTGAATGGCTCATAGGATGAATACTCACTTGAAGATGGACCAGACATCTTGTGCCAGAGCTCTACCCTCCTTCAATCGGGAAGAAAAGGGGACAAGATTAGAACGATCTAAGTACTTGGAGGTGCCATTGGAAAGAGAAAACATTGTGCGATGAATAGGGCAGGAGCGGTGTAGCAATGGCCTGAGAAAAGAACTTGCTGTAGGTCTAGAGGACCCAGCCTTTATCAGGATGGTCCGTGCCGAGATGCCGGCCATGGATATGGAGAAATGTCGTGATCTCGCACACAGAAGGTTAAAGAACCTTCTATGAATTGACGGATGCGATCAGATGATCTTGATGGCACCCGCTATGGAGATTGATCATACGGACTATTTATGTACACTGATGATGGTAATCATAATAATACAAAACATACACTGGAATATAAATTGTTCTTTTTTTTTGGAAACCTTCCCTGAGCTGCATAGCCTTCACATCGTCTCCACATTGACCAATGAGAATAAAAACCGCCTCAAACAGGGTTTTCGTATGTCCAGATCTTTGAGTAAGCAGGGTTGTTGCCAAATAGCAACACACAGACGCGTTGGACTTGAGCGACAATGAGTGGATTTTTCAACAAACCCAACCCTTTGGTTCAAAATTTTGCCAATCCTCCGAATCAAAGCCCAAGTCCAGCCATGAATACTAACCCACTTGAAGCCCCCGTCGGTGCGTGCGCGTTCTTATCATTCTCTTGAGTTTCTTCGTAGCTGACTTCGTGCCACACAGTCAGGCCGGGGACCAGCGCATTTGGAAATGCCTCAACCCTGCCTTCTTCAGGAGCTAGTTTCTTTGGAACTGCCGGCAATGCTTCTGGGAATGCACCTACTCCGTCTGCCTTTGGCAGTGGCTCCATCAACAGTGCCTCTGGAGGTGCCACAATCAATCCTACACCATCAAATACTATACCTGCGGGGGGGTCTGTGCTGGGACAGGGACCTATTACGACTCCTTCAACCCCCACCAACCCTTTCCTTATACCACCACCAGGAATAGCGCCATCCCTCTCAAGTAATGCCTCAAAGCCAGCTATCACTCCTGCTTCTGGTCCTTTATCCAGTTCTGGCTCGACAACCTTGACTACGGGAGCAGCTCCAACGATATCCCCGGCTGCGCTCGCATTATTTGGAAAACCTGGGCCGAGTCCGACTACTCCCGTCAATAGCTCTCTATTCGGAGCAACGGCTACCAAGCCTACCGACAACAATATCCCTCAATCTAGCGGTATGTCCAGTCTTATGGCTTATCTATGGTTTAACTCAGATCACTTGTAGTTCAGGGCACAACAACTGGCACAAGTTGGTTAGCTCAATTTCATGGGTCTGCAGTTACTCATGGCTCGATCCATAGCTTCAGCGCCCACGGTCCCGGCACAAACCACAGGACTTCCCCCCAATTCCACGGAGGGTACTTCCACCACTACACAAGGGTCAATGTCACAATCAGCTGCTGACGCATTAGCAACTTCGGCGGGCACGACTGGGACAGCACCTGTTGCAAGTTCATCTGTAGGTAGCGGCTTGTTTGGCAAAACGCCTACCACCCCTGTGACACCGACACCTGCTACTGGCTCTGCAGCGGAGACTTCAACCACCAAAACGCCTGCTACAAAAACAGAAGAAAAGAAGGATGGTGCAGCCACTACTCCGACACCTGGTGAGTTATATCCTTAGTCTTTGTCTAGTGCTGGACTCATGATCGGGCTAGGCCTCAGTCTATTCGGTGCAACCAAGCCGTCTAATGTGCAACCCGGTATATCTGCCTTTGGCCAATCCATGAATTGAATTGATCATCGTAACAAACAGCTGCCTCCTCCATGAATACAGCTCCAAGTGCAAAGTCAGCGCTATCTGGTATGTTTTTCAAATACCTTTTTTAAAAATATCCCAAAAACTCCATTTTGTAGTTGGAGCTCCGTCTATGTTGAAGGGTAAAACTCTTGAAGAGATCGTGAATCGGTGGTCCGATGATCTCCAAACATCGACATCTGAGTTTGCAAAATTCGCCGGGGAAGTCGCTGTATGGGATCGTGCCCTTATTGAGAATGGAAACAATGTATGCATCTTTTTTTGATGAGAATTCCCTCATCACTTTTGACACATTGATGTAGCTTTCGGCGCTGTACAGCCATGTCATAAACGCCGAGTTTCAACAAGACACTATCGATCAGACCCTGACCCACATTGAGCAACAACAAAAGGATCTTGCCGCGAACCTGGATGCCTATGAGAGCATGTCTCAGGATCTCCTTGGTGGTCAAGGAAGCTTGCGGGCTCTCGATACAGGCCCAGCTGACAATGAACGAGACAAGAGGTCAGAATTTTTCTTATGGCTGTTGATGTGTTTGGCTGATGATTCATTAGCTATGCATTGGCCACGACTCTACAAAATCGACTCGATGACCTCTCGGACATGTTGACACAGGTCATTGATGCTGTCAATGTTCTCTCTACCTCCAATAAACTCAATGGGGAGTCCAATGACGATCCAGTGTCCCAGATCTCTCAAATTTTAAGCAGTCATCTGGAGAGTCTGCAGTGGATTGATGGCGCTGTTCGTGAGGTTGAAGGTAAAGTTGTAGACATTGGAAAACGAATAAAAGACTCCGGATATAACCTTCCTGCGGATAGTAAAGGGATGGGGTCAAGTCGACTCCTCTAATATAGCCTCCACATGCATCAGTTCAATACTGCAATTATATACACACATACAAGTATATAGATTAAACAAGAGTGCATGCGGATCGAGAGAACGTCATCTAGAGAACACTGTATCTGCCAGTTACTGTAGGATTTCGCATCTCCGCTTGGATTGCAGCGGCCGAAGCTTCAATTAGAAGGCGTTTGATCTCGCGAACCGCTTGTTCCACCTGTGAAAGCAATCATTTGAGCGGGTCGCTGTGAATGGATAGAATACTCACCCGATACTCCTCATTAGATTCAATGAGAAGATGAAGTTTTGGGGGCCCTTCTGGAGGAGGCTCTTTACCAGATTCATAATAAATACCTACATGGGAAGAATAAGTATGCTGAATGGAGAGTGTACATCAGTTTACTCGCCCTTGTTGGTAACGGAAGCACCAGTAATGTCAATAAGCTGGATGAGAATATATCAACAAATGCTTACTCGAAAAAAGAACGAGCTTACCTGAGTCATGGTTTCTTTGTTAGTAACACGCCAGCGAGCCTTCTGGGGATAGTCATTAATAGGAATGATAGCATGGAAATCGGTAGAATCGGGGTTGATCTTGCGTCCTGAATCCTCTGCTTGGATCTGTGACTGTGATACCAATTTTGAAGCTCTGAGCTGGACAGTCAGTTTTGCCATGACATTCAAAGCCTGTTTATGGGCAGGCGTATCCTTTCCAGCACGAGCAGCAGCCTCCTCAGCAGCCCGCATCTGATTTTGTAGCCTCTCTTCTTCTTTGGCATGAGCGAGCCGACGTGCAGCTGCAACAGCACCTGAGACTCCCAAAAGACCTTTGGACGAATCAGGTGCAGGACCACGCTTAATTTCGACTTTGAAACCGCCAAAATTCATGTCGTCCGTGCTACCATTGGTTACCGCTCCCGCCCCCTTGGCGTCTGTGACACCAGGTGTCATTTCAGCAGGTTCTTCCGTCGGCTCGCCATAAGCCTTTCTCTCTGCTTTCTCACGAGCATCTCGCTCCTTGTCAAGTCTATCCAAACCTTTACCACCAAATCCAGAACCCGCTGCTTGGGCTTTTCCACTTTTAACCTTTTCGAGGAAACCTTTTGTTTCGAAAAATTAAACATGTTTTGAGATGTGAGGAAGGGGTACATACCGTTGGCGAGATCCTCTAGTTCCTGCGGAATTTGAGCATTGCTCGCTTTGAGTGCTCGATGAATATCAACAGAATATCGATCTTGTTCAGGTGTAATGAAAGTGACACACGTGCCCTTATTACCGGCACGTCCAGTACGTCCAGCACGATGCACATAATCTTCCATATGATTGGGAGCATCGTGGTTGATAACCAACCTGAGCTGTTTGACATCAAGGCCACAGCACCGAAGTTGCGATAACGATAGGAACAACACCAGACTTGAAATCGGCTATAGTCTGGTCGCGGTCCACTTGATCTTTACCTCCGTGTAAAGACATACAGAGGTATCCTTTACGCATTAGTTCACGTAATAAGTTGTCCGCGGCCTCCTGACGATCAACAAAAATCAAGGTTCTGCATTCTGGATCCTCATTGTACATCTGACCCAAGATCTCCAGGAGCCGATTGAACTTGGTATCTTCTGCGCGAACTTCAACAATCTGCTCAATTTCCGCAGCCACAACTGATCTGCCGCCAACAGTTATTTCTAACGGTTTGCGTAAAATTTTCCGAGCAAGTGAATCCATTTGTTTGGGGAACGTTGCAGAAAAAAGGACGGTTTGTCTGTCAGGCCGAGTGTTATTGATGATTTTCATAACCTGGGGCTCGAAACCCATATCAAACATACGATCTGCTTCATCGAGAACGACATAGGTCACCCGTTTCAAATTGGTGACACGACCTGAATTGGCCGTCAGCAAGTCTATCATGCGACCGGGTGTGCAGACAATGATTTCGGCTCCCTTTTTGAGCTCTGCGATCTGGTCCTTGATAGGTGAACCACCATATGCGCATACAGCCTGTGGGGATATCTTTGAGTTCATGGGAGTGACCATCAAACGATTCACCCACTCGTAAACCAAGGACTTTCAAGAAGGGCTTACAATCTTTGTGAATTTGTACGGCCAACTCACGCGTAGGAGTCATTACAATGGCAATTGACCCTTCCATTTGCTCGAGTGCACGCTGATCCTTGATATGGCGAAACATAGGCAACAAAAAGGCAACGGTTTTTCCAGAACCAGTCTTAGCAACACCAATGACATCGCGGCCAGACATGACTGCGGGTATAGCTTGAGCTTGGATAGACGTAGGCGCTGTATAATTTAGTCGTTTGATGACACTCAGACTAGAAGAGAAAAATTATCGGTGTATTGACTAGAAATAAAGTTGTCAGACACACCAATTAGCTGGCATTCCGAAATGACTCCACTTTGTGACTGGGCGAGGACAATCGACGCCACGGATTTTGATACCGTCTAGCTCTAAACGTAGTAGCTCGGCCTCATCGTCAGTCATGTTTGCAATATCTGGTGGCGGGATGTAGAATTCTTTCCTGAAAGGTTCGTAATTGACGCGTGAATGATCAACTGTCGCCAATTCCTTCTTTTTCACCTTTTTTGCAGCCAATGCGAGGATATCTTCTGGATTAAGGTCCGTCGCATCAATTTCGTCGATAGGAACCTCAGCCTCCTCCTCTATGCCGTCTTCTCCTACTCTTTCATCGAGACGAACACGAGATTGTGCACTCTCGATGCCGACCATCTTCTTCATGTCTTCGAGATTTACCTTCTTGACCTCCTCCTTGACCTCGCTCATGAATACATCAAGAGGATCGACTTCTTCTTCATCAACTTCCATCGCATTCTTGGCTTTTGCTTTCAATGCCTGATCCATTCTGTTGGCCTCTTCGTCGTCGTCGTCCACTTCTAGGTCGCCAACTGTTGCATCGTCCTTCATAGTCATGTCGATAGCCGGCATGTCTTCCAGCACCTCGAGCTTTCGCTTCGTCTCTTCTGAGTCGTCCATTGATGTCAGGCCCTTGGCAACAGAGAACTCAGGCTTGAGTGGAAGACCTTTCAGGCCCAAACCACCGAGAGCAGAACGGTTGAGTTAGCCCGTTTTTGTTACAGGAGCTGATGGGCATTAGCATTAAATCAAGTGCTATGAAACCATGTCGATTCGGAGAGAAAAGACAAAACTCACCTGGTGCTGCTTTCCCTGCGAGAGCCATGGCTTTCGCCTTTGCTTCATCGAGGGCTTTCTTTGCATCACGCTCCCTTTTCCATGCTTCAAGTTTAGCTCGTTTAGCCTTGATTTTGTCGTCCTCCTGGGGCGGAGTGAGTGCCGCAGAACCTTGTGCTGGGGGTCGAGATGGTGTGGATGCACGGTCACGAGAGCGGGACCTCCTTCTGTCATCCCTCCGGTCGTCGCGTCCCTCTCGGTGAGAATCTCTGCGGCGGTCGTCTCTGTATCTGTCGTCTCGATAGCGGTCTCTGTCTCTGTCACGGTCCCTATCCCGATATCTGTCTCTGTCTCTCTCCCTTTCTCTGTCCCTGTCCCGCTCGTCGTCGTACCGGGATCTATTGCTGGGCCTTGGGGCATTGCGCCTGGTTGGCGACGGAGACCGAGGTGAAGAGCGGTGAGATGGTCTTACCCGTTTATTTGAAGTGTCTGGTGTATAAGACCTTTCCCTACGAGGCATTGTGGAAGTAGTTGAGTTAATGTTATTTGGTATTGTTTTGGCATCACAGTTGCTTCAGTCCACGATATGTCTCAACGTCTTGACCCTGCTGCTCTTATTTCCCTCCTGCCGACTCTCTTGCCCCAGTCAGACTCTGTTTTAAAGAATCCGTACGATGCAATTACGTCTCTGGTCCACACAGCCATGTCTGCCTTGGCCTTCCGTCTGACTGCTGTAGACGACCAGTCATCATCTACTTACGAGAACAATGTTTTGCCTGTAGGATGGAATAAACTTGGCCCTGGAAACTATACTCTCAAATACAAACATGAGCAGAGCAGCCTTGAGTTTGTTATCAAATTGTCCAGGATGAGTAGTCGCATGCTCATCAACGCCATAGCGCTTGAAGTATGTTGTCATACTTTGACCTTGCCATCTGCTCACTTCCCTCAAGACGGATAAAGTTGTTACTCTCGACATCGCGACCGAAGACTTTACTTCTTCATCTTTTTATCCTTACCAAGTTGGGGGCACGACTGTGCAGCCCTTGATCCATGGATTTATCTCATCAAACAGAGTGGCAGATTTGATGAGTCAGCTCAAGTTAAAGATTCTTCAGAAGATTATGCCCGGCCTTCAGAAAGAAGGGTATTCGGATGAAGGTAGCGAAACTGCACGGACGATGGCGGAGGCTCAGCCTGGTCCTTCTCGACCACAAGCATTGCCTCCGCCGGAGGCCCCTCACAGAAATTCATTCCTGCCCCCGTCCCTCTTTCCAAATAATCCCTTGGAAATTGGAAGGCGTGATCTTGATCCTTTCACCCCAGATCCGTTCCAGCCCCCTAGCCTTTTCCCATCCAACAGAAGAGGCGGTGACGGTATGTTCGTTGGCCCTGACCATCCAATTTTTGGTGTCCCGCGGGGCTCCGGTGGTATGTTACCTCGAGGTCCTTGGGGTGGTGATGGATATCTACCGCCCATGGGGGCACCACCCGGTGCAAGATTTGATCCAGTAGGGCCAGAGCCATACCCTCGACGGGGCGGTCTGCCCGGCTTCCCAGGCCGAGGAAGAGGCAGCAACGACCCCACAGGCAGAGAACCTGACAATGACGAATTTATGCCGCCTGATGCTGTGAGTTTGAACCTGGCTTGGTGGAATTGTCTGCTGACTTTTTCATCTCAGAGTAATATGTACTTGTAAATAGTCCGGCCAGATATAGAAACGTGTTCTCACCTTGTATGGCAGTAGTTGACCACTTTATACATATCAATCAAATCATTCCTTCATCCACAATGTCTTTTCAAGCAACAAGTCCAACTCGGAATGCAAGAAGCTTGCCTTTGGGTAGTCCCAGATCTCCAACCTCACCTCAATGCAAGCAACAAGTCCCACCAGGTTTTCGCCCCTCAGTGCGTCCCAAACGACGTCCCATCGCAGAAATGACGATCCACGAGTTACAAGACCTCCGCAGACTCAACACAACCATATTGGCCTCACCGTACGCTATATCCCCTTCACCGCCTTCACTCACACCTATTGCTCACACATTGTCGTGTTACAGCGGAGCATCAACCTCCAGTTACGTTCACAGGGTACAAGCCGAGCAAGCTGCCATAGAATCTCGGTTACTTGAGCTCGACGGGATTGAAACTATCAACACAGGACTGAAGGAAACCAGGATACGCGGCGAAGATGATATGATCATCGACCTACCAGAACCTCCTACGAGTAGAATTATCGAAGCCAAGAAGAGAGCTTTGGCACGATTTGTGGGTCAGCATCAGATATCGTTACAAAAACTAAGAACAACTTCTAGAGTCAAAACATCGCGTTGGGCTCGCATCGTGGAGATGCGCCCTCAAATTTCAGCATGCAAGAAGCCATGGAACTTGAACGACAAACATTTCTGAGAGACAAGGAACGTGAAGAGCGCATCCGCGAGAAAAAGCGCAGGCAAGGTATTCCTGTAGATGGAGGGTACTACACCATGAAAGAAAGAGAGGCTCGTATATTGGCCTTTATGTGAGTCCAACAGTTCTGTGGTGTTGTCCCGATTAATTCTCTAAATATCTCATAGGAATCATAAGCCTACTGACTCAGATCTGGAGGACGACTCCGACATGGACTCGGACGACGACGATCCATCTACCTGGTTTGAAGACGATCAAGACGATGGCCGCAAAGGTCAGGATATTATTGAACCGGATTATGACGATCTTTCCAGCGTCATCCGTATCGACGAGAGTAGAATTAACTACAGCACTTTTTTGTGAGCCTCAGGACAATTTTGACTAGCTATTAGCAAACGAAATCAAATGTACTTGTAAATAGTAAACCTAATAGTCGAAGATGAAATGTAATTTTGTTCTTGCTCAGCGGGCATGGACCGGACAACTCTTTCCACGTTGTAACCAAGAGGACAGACAAGCTATGTGGATCAACCTTCAGAATTTGTCTAGTGAGGTAGGCATGACTACTCACCACTGTGGAAACTGCAGAAGCAACTCAAACGAGCAACAGTGGAACCTAAATCATGTATCAGTCCCAAATGACTTAAACTTGCTTTTGAGTGTAAACTTGACCTTTAACGAAGTCTTCCAAACAAATGACACCTTTAATAGTACCGTCAGCTTTTGAAATCAGGTAACCCACACGACTAACATTCGACACCAAGAAGGGCACTTTCGGCAGGAAGCCTATAGACGAGGTAGCGTGAGACAGAAGGGCCATGTCCTTCATCCAGACACCGCCTGACATGTTCCTCCTGTTCTATCGCGTCTCCGACCTCGTCTAGATTTTGATTACAGACAGGGCAACTGGTCAAAGAACTGTCAATTCTGGACTTCCAGTCAAAAAGGACTAGAACATACTCGGCGAGGTCGCTGAGCTGAGAGCTCGACTCCCTTCGCGTCAGACTCCCCGGAACGGACAGTCTTTCTTGATCAACGATTATGCGCTCGATGGGATACCCACGGTTGGCCAACCTATTTGGCACACCTGCAATGACCTGTTCATAGCACGTATGACACACACGCTGCGAACTAGAAGAGCCCGATGGCTCGGGGCTAGTCTGATCATGGACAATGTCTGTGGGGTTAAGCAAGACCCTGAAGGATGAACAACGATCACAAAAGATTTGGCCACACTTGCGACAATGCTGGAAGACGGATTGAATTGCCGTTTTCTTGCAATGAGCTGGTTCTGTGTACTTACATGCTGCAGAAGAATACATCAGACAGAAAGCTAGAAGATAAACATAAATGATCACGCACGCGGCGGAGGATGAACGTAAATTTTCTTTGACAATCTCGACATTGGCTGACTTGGTCGTCTCGCTCCCATTGGGCAGTCAGCTGACGAGGTGTTGGAGATATCCAATGTGGAGTAGCGACCTTCTGAGGAGCTTCCCTGGTTGGTACACGGAATTCGGGGGCTTGAGAGAGCTGGGGAGTGAGGTCAGTCGGAGCGCGGGAAACTCCTGGCCGACTGAAAAAATCAGACCGATGCGACGCTCTGGAAGTCGGCCTTGTGATCGGAGGGGTAGCAGAAGGATACCAAAATTCCTCTTCCGAACTTGCGTCTTCGTCGCCTATTGTTATGTGAGTAGTGTCAGGAAATCAGTTTCAATACATACCTTGACCAGTCAGAATCAACCCCTGAGCACTTGCCGCCAATCGACGACGTTCTAATTCTCGACTGTATGTGTTCAACAATACCTCGGCTTGTCTCCGACGATTTGTGTCTTCGTCACCTAAAATGTCTCTCAGATCATAGACCCCACGGCTCAGCAATCCACTGACTCAATATGCCATTGCGTAATTCTTCGGTAGCGCGTTCAAGCTTCGCAATAGTACGTCGGGCATCAATTGCTGACAACGGATTATTCTCTTCATCATTACAAGAGTCATTTCCGACAAGGTAGCGAGCACGTCCAACATAATCTTGAGTGGAGGAAAAGAAAGAAGACGACATCGTGCCTAGTTCTCGTCCGCTATTTTCATCAACATTTGACTGAAGCTCCTCAACATAGGGTATCAAGGTTCCATCTGAATCCAAATGATACATCGAGCCATCTGGCTCAAGAAAGGGTAAAGGGGGTATGTCTAGACGTCTTCTCATGATCCTGACCCAGCGGCGGCGGCGAACCCAGGTGAGAGTAAAACGACCAGGTATTGAAGAAAGAGAGGCATTACGAGAGGATGAGCCGCCAAAACCAGCCGCGACTACTCCGTTGCCTGTCAACACTCTCTCCAATTGCGGAGGCCGTTCACCAGTCCATTTCTCATCAGGATCATCAAAAGATTGCGCATATTGCCATCCTTCTTCAGCATCTACTCCAGGATGTGTCACATCGAGTGTCCAATCAGACCTTGTTTTAACATGAGCATATCTACAATTCAGATCTAATGGGAAGGCGTACAGCCAAAAATGGCTCCTTTCTGTGATATCAGGAGCAGATCTATCGATATCAACGGGACGTGGAATCTCCCAAGGTGCATCACGCAGTGGGAGTTGAACACCATTCCTAGAGGCAGGAATTAGACGGGCACCAGTAGCTCCATCAGGCCTAGGCAGCTTCAACTCGTAGGGAACTCGACGACCCCGCTTCCCGAGACCAGAAGCGGAAAATTTGGGTCGGCCACCGGAAGTAGCAACAGTTTTTAGTCGCAGGTCGAGCCTTTGGTATTCGTAGAGTATGATAGGAAGTGTCGTGTGAACTAAAAGGGGATCATAAGGTGTAGCCGTCCCCCGCCAACGCTCCGCTTCTGCTTGTTGTAGCACCTGCGCCAAGGCCATTAGCTATTCATACGAAAACCATAGTAAAGCACACCTCGCAGATCCAAACTTCGAAAACTGCAGCAGCAGCATCGTAGGCAGTTTCCCCCCATTTATTTCGAATCAGGGGATTGGCATCCTGCTTTGAGAGCAGATAATGGACAATGGGGAGGTGTCCTTTGGATGCCGAATTCACTTGAACATTGTTTAGACCGATAGGTAGATCCTCTTAGGTGTTCGCTACTTACTTAGAGGTGTCCACCCATCTTTGCTACGAATGTCGACCCCTGGTATCCCATCAACTGTAGTTGTGGCCCCTGCTTTCTCGCAAAGATACTTGACTATATCGAGGTATCCCTAGTCCATTTATCAATCAACCCGTCTGACAGGAAACGAGACTTCTGCACCTTGGAACATGCATTGTGAAGGGCAGTCCATCCCATCAGCGTCACGGACATGGACATCAGCTTTGACGAAGACCAGATAACGAATGATACTCATGTGGCCCTTGAGAGTAGCCTTATGAAGTGCTGTCTGGCGAAGGAGTTCAAGAGTTAATAAATGTTCACTGAATTCACCTAACATACTTCTCCTTCTCTATCTTCAAGGTCAGGCATTGCACCACAATCCTCGATGACTGTGGCACGTTAGATTTCGCATGCAAGAGTGGCCGATGTGATGACTCACGCCATTGAACAATTTCCAGATGACCGCGACTAGAGGCAACATGAAGCATAGTAAATCCTGTGCGCATTGACGCATCATTTGCCAGGCTGAATTGATGGGCAGCATTACTCTCGACCGCGTGCATGAAGAGCCTCTTGAGTAGTGGCAAGTCGCCGCTAGATGCTGCAGCATAAAGAGACTCTAGCTGTGCGGGAGAAGGGAAGCTTGGAGAAGGTGAAGGATGAATAATCACTTCTGAGGTCAAAGGCGGCGAACGGGTTGTAGGCGAGGGTTTCCCCAACGATAGGAGTTTCCGGAGGCGGCGATAGTGAGCGAGCTTGTTCTTTGAAGGGCGCCTGGTTAGAGTCAACAGGTTCCATTAAGGGTGTCTCCATCGTCACAGATATAGGTGTCGCCTCATTACGAGGCACGGAGCCTGCATCGGGATATACGAATTCTTTGGAGTCTTCTTCGCTCTCGTCCTCATTATCATCTGGTGCATTAAGGGGTGTGTGGGACACTTGCTCGCCAACCTGCACAATGTTCTGCCTTTCACTTTCCCAGTCTTCATCCGTTTCATGCACGTCGGATGCCCTGATAGTAGATAAATCAGCTACTTCCTCAGAATACTGTTCCTCTTTTACTTGCTCTGCAATAGCAGCCATTTGCTCAGTGTTTTGACTCAGTGGATCCTGCATGTCACAGGAACGAATAGGGTTGCTAAAACTCTTGATGAACCCTGTATGCCAAGGACTAGATTTCGTGGGACACTTTGCCGTTTACTGCTTTAGGAAATCTTTAGGAAACCTCTGAGATTTCTCTTCCTCACCTGTATCTCAAAAGCATGTACATCATCACTCTCCAATCCTGTAGCTATATACAGCGACAAAGAAAAGTTAAAATAGGAAATGATTCTACCAGGGGTTCTGCTACCCAGACTGCTACTTACATGGATATGGATGATTACTGCATATATACCCTTCCATTACTGATGACGCAGTAAATCAGCTATTTGAACAGACAACATTGGTCCCGTAATGTATGTTAGCAGAAAATACATTCTTAGGCAACCGGTAATGTCTATCTGAGCGCACATAAATTTGCGATAGCGGGTCCTGGAACTACTTAATGCTCTCTGTATCCTAGGAATTTGTGTTAAGTCTGCCAGATGCAACCAAGAAGCCATTTGAAAATACAACCTAGTCATTACACATATTTTGTCTCTTACTTCAGCCCATTGAATACACTTCCTCAAAACCTAGCGAAATAGCCTCCTTGCAAATAAGTTTGTATAGACATCTTATCCGGGCTAGAAAGGACTGACCAGGCATTTCGAGGGTTCACTAGGTAGGAAGGCGGATCGATCAAAATGAGACGTGCGATTTCAATGCGACAAAGTTCGACACAATATCTATGCTTTAATATATAATCCAAAATCTGATGGAAAAGACCCAGCAAGTAACAATAGAATTGATCAGACTGTAGAAGAGCTGGTTGCCAAAATTGATGCTCCACCATCCTCGGTCACCCGTTTTCTTGTTTTGCAAATGAGATATCTCCTCCCAAAAAGTCCAATATCTTCACCATCACGTGTGTTGTTATTTGAAAACATGCCGATCCCAGATGGCGCAAAAATGACTGATTGTCCGGTCTACAATGTGGGTAAATGTATTTCCCGATCATTTGAAATTGAAGATTACCTGGAGTCGGACAACTCGATCAAATGCGTCTCCAAGGGAAAAATCAGCCGAAACATGTTTGACAATATGTTCCCACCAAGCAGGGGACTGGAATCTATGCAGAATAATGACTGTGCAAAGATCTATAACAACTGGGGGAAGTATTGTTGGTTCTGCAGCAGAGGATTGAGATAATGAAGAAAAAACAGGAATGATTCGGAGCTTGCCTTGAGTACTTATGATAACTCGCATTCCGAGATGGCGCTGTTGGCGGATAATACTAAGAATTCTCTTCGTCAGGTCAGATGAACCACCCCTGGTCATAGAGAGATACTGAAGGGACGTAAGTTGTCAAGCCAACCTTGTAAGAAATTACCAACTTTATGCGCCTCATCAATGACAAGAACTTTGCCAACATCAAGATTTATGCGTGTAAACAACCGACAGATAATGTCAAAGATTCTGCAAGCAGAATCTGCATCGATAAAAGGATCGGATAAATCGATAATTGTGAGTTGACCCTTTTGCAAAACGAGCCGGTCGTTTGGACCTAGCCTTGGAGGGTTCCAGGAATGAATAAAGTAGGGATAACCGCTGATCCAGGCTTGCCTTCTGAAGGGGATTCAATTCCTCCTTCAGGTCAGCAAGTTCATTTTGAAAAGCGTAAAAGGTGAAGTCTTCTCCGAGTTTTCGAAGACGTTCCTACAATGGTATTAGATGGTTCGATTTTCAATTAGATCGAAAACACCATTGCTTACAAGGACAAGGTGCATGTATAAGGGTGCCTGATCAGGAGAGTTGATAGACATCATAGATAGAATAGCCGCCGCATCCAACTCTGCTTGAGTAAAATGCAATGGATAAACCTCAACTTTGTCACCGAGTGCATTTCCATAAGTTGCACACATTGTTTTGATACTGGAAGGTGAGACAAACACTCTGACTTTCGGTAGCTCTATGTCGTAAGGTTTTGAGATGGATCCTAGCCAAGTGACTTCACTGGGAAGGGATGAGGTCCCTCCTTCTCCAAAATGAAGAATGAGGGCACTCATGGCCTCCTCAAGCAAGCCAATTGGTTTGAATTTCGGGATAAGAAGATTCTCCAGCATTGTTGCCAGAGTATGAGATTTGCCTCCGCCTGATATCATGCTCAACCCGAATACAAAGAGGCTCATAGCAAATATGATACCTTGAACACCGCACAACAGGGCCGAAAACGGTGCACTCTGCACGAACGATAAAATGAGTGAAAGCAAAGGTAGACATAGCGGAGGACACACAGAATTCATGTACAGACGTTTATCTAAAGGAGCATCGACGGCTCCTTTTGAGCTGCCAACAGTAAATCAGAGGATGTAGAAAGATAGATGAAGTGACTGCTCACTGTACAGATAGAGTCTGGCCAAAAAGTCCATATTGAGAGCTGTGCTGCAGGCTGCTCAAGGCAGATTGCATCACCAAGGGAGCATTTTGACACTCATGGACAGTTGGTGTTACAGGATTTTCAATGGGTCGATCTACAAACATTGCTTCTTCATCTAGAAAATCCCATTCACAAACAGATGAGAGACTATCGTCTGAAGAATGGACAGACATGTGTGATGGAAAGGGATATGACTGGAGCTCCGGTCTACTTATATCTCAATTCATGATCGAGAGCCATGCAAAAAAAATTAGCCATTGAACAAATTAACCATTAAAATTAGCCATTGAAAAAAAATTAGCCATTGAGTCTGTCTATTCACAATGTGTCACCGTGAAGCACACTCCGGTGACAGCGGTTTTGTTTAAAATACTTATGTAAGTAACACTCCGATATCCTTTCGCGATATCCTTTCTTCCCAGTCGACACAGCCTCCTTACAGCGCCTATACCTTCTAGCATCCAAATCTCCATGTTTGAAGTCACCGGGTGGTCTGTTGGGGCTGTTCCCGTGCAGGACAATGACACCACTTCCTCTAAAAAGCGTAAACGTTCTATTGATAACTACCAAGTTTCCGAAGTTAACATGGACAAGAAACTGAAAAGTATTACGAAAGATAACGAAGGAGCAAGGAATTCATTCAAGAAAAAGAAACGGGAGGCACAGAAGAGAATAGGATCGAAATCTAGCTCCGGCAATGGCATGGCGTCGAACATCTCGAGACCTAAGCCATTGAAGCCACGAATATCTGTCGATGATGAGTTGGTTCGACCGGCAAAGAAAACAAAGAAACACGAATTAGTTGATCAGTCAACGACTACCTCGTCTCCAAAGTTAACGGCAATGCAACGAGGCATGAAACAAAGCCTGGATGGTGCCAGGTTTAGGTCCGTGAACTGTTCATTGCATGCCATGCGAAGAGAATCTTCATGGCTTTTAGGATGATTAACGAAACGCTCTATAAGTCCAGGAGTACTGAAGCACATCAGTTGATGCGCGATGACCCGAAGGTTTTTGAGGAAGTATGTCCGATGTTCTGATTTTTGATTCACCATTTGAAGGGGGAAAGTATCACATAGGTTTCCGCCATCAAGTTCAATCATGGCCTACCAATCCTGTAGAACATTACATATCAGTCCTTGCTTCCTATCCCCCTAAGACAGTAATCGCGGATCTTGGCTGTGGAGACGCTGCCCTTGCAAAGACACTGGTACCCAAGGGCCTAACCGTTTTGTCTTATGATCTCAAATCAGATGACGAATATGTGATTGAAGCTGACATCTGCAAGCACATACCTCTTCCAGGCTCAGAAGAGAGTAGTAAGGATAAGAGTTTTGCTCAGGTAGTGGATGTGGCTGTGTGTGCACTGAGTCTCATGGGAACAAATTGGCAGACATGTCTACGAGAAGCATGGAGGATCCTAAAACCAGAGTACGCTGCGATCGTTCTATAATGTTTCGCTTGAACTTACACCTGATATTTTAGAGGAGAGTTAAAAATAGCGGAAGTCGCGAGTCGTTTCACGAATATAGAAAAATTTCAGAGTTTCGTGACGAATATTGGCTTTCGCTTCAAATCAAAGGTAAAGACAGCCCTATCACCCAGTCAAACGACTGAGTTTATTATTAGGATCAGAGCAATACACATTTTGTACTTTTTGAATTCAAAAAGTCTACACGGAAACCGAGGACTGACATGGAGTGGACTGAACTGGTTTCTAGAGGGGATATGTTGAAGCCATGCGAATATAAACGACGCTGACATGAGAGAAATGCATCAATTCAGCTGATTGGATGGTTGATTGATTTCCATATATAAGATAGTTGGATCTGTCGAGCTCGTGTATCAGTATATCTGACTCGACGCTAAGTGCATTAAGCATTGAGCGATTTTTGCCATCAATAACAACTCTCTGACCTTTCTGACCTCACACCATGACCGACAAGATCCACAGACTTGCGAATCCCATCATCAACGACGAGCTTGGTAGGCTACGTCAGTCCTCGACCTCTGCGAAAGATTTCCGTGAGGCAAGTTAGCTTTCATCTAGCATCGAAGTGGGGCAGTTAACGTAGACAATAGGGTATCGGCAGGATCAGTCTGATCCTTGGTTATGAGGCCTCAAAGGACCTTCAAACGGAATATTTTCAAGGTGTATGTGGTCAGAAGTGGCATGAACCTTGAGTTTGAAGTGACTGTCAGACTAGCAAACCCCTGTTAGCGCATTTCAGGGACAGAGAATTAAGGCGAAGATTGGATTGACACCAGTCTTGCGAGCTGGCCTTAGTATGACAGATGCATTAGTGAGCATCTAAACATCTGAAAGATTCCAGCGGCTGAACACATCACCAGCTCTCTCTTTATCCGTCAGTTGTTAATCCGACTGAATAGAGACTCAAGCATTGATAAAATTAGAAATGCACCCGTATATCATTTGGGCCTTTTCAGGGAGAAGTCGACTCTTCAGCCTGTTGAATGTGAGAACTCTCGACTTGATTTTCAATGAATGATTAATTCATGCCGGGTGTACCAGACTACTCCAAACTTCCACCTTCTCCGCCCTGTGATCAAGTCTTTCTATTGGATCCCCTGATTGCGACAGGCGGGACCGCCAAAGCTGCCCTGACTATGGTCATCGAGTGGGGTATTCCTAGTGAGATACCCACACCTAATAAGGAAAAGTAACTCACGGGTTTCAACAGTTAACAAGATCAAGTTGCTTTCCATCTTGGCCTCGGAGGAAGGACTTCGCAATATTCTCGCAGAATATCCTCAACTTGAGGTGGGTTTATGAGCAGTTCTGCCTGCCGGAGAGGACCAATGATTTTATGTTGTTAGATATGGGTGGCTGGGGTTGATCCTGTTTTGACACCTGAAGGCATCATTAGCCCGGGCTTAGGAGATACGGTACATGGCTTTGTCTGCATTCGTCCTGAGTCTTACTAACTTGTTGCAAGGGGGATCGCCTTTTCAATACTATCCGACCCTAGTCTATTAGTCAGCTAATTACCCACGTGATTGAATACGCGATTGTTAGCACAAATTGATTACCTCCGAAGAGGCAAGTCAGAAAATGAGAACAAGTAGCCCATCTTCTTATACATTCAGATGGCCACTATTAACGGATCTGGCTGGTCAAGCCCTCTGTCGTCCAGTATCACACTTTCTACCCCTCCATCTCCACGCCTTAAACGAGCTCTGGATGCCTCTCAAGAGACTGTCTTTAATAACATCCATATTCCAGCATCTACTGTCGTGGAATACATTGCTTCCCGGAAATCCAGCAGCTCTATAATCTATGTTTTTGATGTGGCCGAGCAGGTCGGTTTTGGCACGCTAACAAAGACATGGAGAAAAGTTGAAGGATCTGCCACTGTAGTAGATCTGCAAACCAGAACTGGTGCAGGCTTGAGCTTGATTGGTTGTTTATTGCAGGGTACAAGTGCAGATGCAGGAAAGAGAGCAATTCTAACCGCCTACACGACTCCGGCTGGGCTTGCGTTGATGACACCCTCATTCTCCTATCTTCCTCCCCCTTCTGCAGAAAGTAGGCTTGTCATCCAGGTACCAACCGTTGTTTCCGTGGGGGAGTCGTTGACTCTTTCCCCAAGTCTTGCGTCACTGGCTTCCGCTTGGCCCTTGCTCGCTGAAAGCATTGTCGTGCTACTTTCCTGCACCCCTCAGCAAGCCGTCGACTTCGCCAGTCTCTCCTATCAGATCAAGGGATCTCATGTTATCCATCTTTTCGACCACTATACCAGCGGTCGAGAGTTTGGTCACACCATCACGTCGTTGCCCCAAATTCCTTCTACTGGATCTGTAGCCGAGATTATAGCAGCTGCAGGATATCAGTTTTTTGACTTCACTGGGAATGTCAACGCACATACCGCCTTCGTGTTATTAAATGGTCCCTTGGCTGTGACACTCAAAGCACTTATACAGGATAGCCCTTCTAGCGGGCTGGCTGTAGTCATTGTCAATGTGTTGCGCCCCTGGGATGGGAATGCACTGAGGCATATCATACCATCTTCTGTCCGGAGCGTCCACGTCTTTGATGATGTTCCTAATGCTTCGACGCATGGGAACCTTTATGGTGATGTTCTAAGCGTATTGTGCACATATCCGCTTGCTGTATATAACTGTAAAATCACCCCCTCCTATACCCACCAGCTTTTGAACAAGACCGGTGCTCTCGTTCAATTCATTAATAACATCGTTCCATCTTTTCCCGTCGATTCAGCGACTTTGCAAGCTCGAGCTGCGAAGCGCTTGTTATTTATCAACAATCCACGAGAATCACTTATCTCGCTTTTCGATGTTGCTGAAAGGCTCTTCACTACAGAGTCCACCCAACCGCGCCTTCTCGTCGATCACGATATTTTCTCCAAAAAAGGAGGTATCACTGTCAATCGTCTTATCCTGTCCGAACGCAATGACCAGCAATTCATTCCTCTTTCCCTTGAAATGCCGCTAGAACCTTCTGCAGAGGGCTCTGCAGACTTCCTGGCTATTCTTGACCAAAATCTACTAAAATCTCACCATATCTTCGACCTCGCTAAAGATCATTCGTTTGTATTGGTCACAACTTCATGGACGCCCGAGGAGATTGTTGCCAATATCCCTTCTGATGTCATTACTTCCATCTTGGGGCATGGCATGATATGACATCACTCATGGGATCTCACAAGATATGTTCGTCCGTCTCAAGGGCGTGCTCGGCCATCTCCCTTCAAAACTTGGTCCCCGTGCTGCGATGTCTACGGTACATAACACTAATCAAGGCTGCTGCAGCAATCCCGCAGTCCAGTCTGATTACCGGCCCAAGGGTACAATCAAGCCTTTCGGCGACTTCAAGCATGTATATATCACCGGTCCTGCGAGGAGTGACAACGCGCTGGTCTGTGTTTATGACATATTTGGGTGCCTGTCTTATGAGCAAGTCTTCAGTGCATGGGAATGTTGACCGTACTATTTCTAGGTTTTACCCGCAAACCCAGAAAGGCGTAGACATACTGGCAAACTCGTTGAACACGACAGTCTATATGCCTGATTTCTTTGAACCAGACCACTCTTTTCCCATTGAAAAGTTCCCACCTGGGACACCAGAGCAGAAGCAAGAACTCCAGAACTTCTTTGCTACTGTTGCAAATCCATCCAAGAACACTCAGAAGCTCTTGTCTTTTGGCCAAGCACTCAAGTCGGCTGGTACTCGTAAAGTTGGTGCATATGGTTTTTGCTGGGGTGAGTCTGGATGATGAATGCATGCCATTTGCAGTTCTTGATACTCGAACTATATAGGCGGCAAAGTTACTGTGGCGGCTGCTGGAAAAGATACGCCCTTCAGTGCCTCTTCCATCATCCACCCAGCGTAGGTCGCTCGATTCAAGGCCTGAAATACCGCATCACAGACCTGGATAGGATGCTATCCATAGATGATTCTGAGAAATTGACCATTCCTCTGGCTATCTATGTTTCCAAAGATGAGCCTCTAAATGAAGTCCGTTGGTTGCTTTCGCAGTATTGTATGTTTGCTTTGTTTGCTTATGGACTTGACCTCCGGTACAGCAAAATTCTGAGTGTCTTATCGAAGAAGCTTTTTAGCCACAAGAATGATTACAAGAATTATTCCAACATGTTGGTTCTCCTTCATGAGTCTCCTTGTTTCGATTGACAATATTTTGCAGTCAGGTTTCATGGTTGGGCTGCCGCTAGAGCTGATCTCCAAAATGAGGAGAATAGAAAAGAGTATGTATCTGTCTCCTTTGGTTATACCTCACTCAAGTATGACAGGTTTGATGATGTTTATGGTCGATTGACAGAATATTTCAAAAAGAATCTGTCCTAAGTATGGTGCATTGAATCTGTAATTTCTTGTTCTTTATGTGAAATCCATGGTTCGTCCACTTTCCACCTTCCAAAACCAAAATGGACCTGGGGTTGTTTTGATTGCTGAATCATTTGCGGGAGACTGGTTCACTTACCTACAGGATCACCTATCACACTGACCCTCAGTTCACAAATCTACCAGATTCAGATAATAATCTTACCGTGTTGGTGTGTTGTAGTTGTCCATACACCCACAGCACCTCTTGCGCTATCAACATCACCAATTTGTATACCACTTGAACTGATGAGGAAGTTAATCTTCATTGTCCTCAGGCAAGCAATAAACTAACCTCCACTGAGGGCTGTTATCATGGATCGAAAGCTTTTGCTTGTTCAGGATGGCTCAAGGTGGTACAAGCCTGGTACTCACAAGTCTCCATCGAACTGTCCCATCAACAGCTCGTACGTATCCCTCAATTGTAGTTTCGTTTCCATTGACGCCTTGGGAAATGCCATGAAAGAAGGTCACTGGATGTTTTTCATTACAAGAAGGTGGGATCCCAGATGGTTCAAAGAATCGGATTTCTGTTTGGGGTACGATATGAAGCTTGACGTCAATTAACCTAGTGGCTTCGCGGAACCGAGGATCTTCGAAGTATTTGGGGTGCAACGGACCATGTGCGTAATCGGAATACTGTTAAGAGGGCAATATTAGTTAACCATAACGTTGGCAGAATTGAACGTTCAGTACATTGAATGCTTATCATGTCACAAACCATAAGCGGATGTAAAAAAGGTGAGGATCCTGGCCAGCTGCAACTTACCGAAAAGATCTCTATGGTGGATTGTAAGTCAAGGTCAAATTATAATCTAATCAAACCGGATCCTTACCTGTAATCCATAAAGCAAACGTATCTTCGCCAGTTGCCTTATTATCATAAGCTGGCTTCTGTAAATAAACAGCGAACCAATCTTCTACTCCTGCCCAATCCTTCGGGGAATAGCCTCCCGGGGCGGAGTAAGGACGGAGGGAACCAAAACCTGAAGGAGGTCGGGCCGATGATACAGTTTGCACCGGAAGGTCTTGCAGATTGGAGGAAATCACGTCGATGATGCATCCAATATGGATCCAGTTGACCTTTCCGTTTGCATGACATGGTGCATAATCATTTCCGTGGCTATAGTTTTGGAGGTTATAGACAATGGCTCGGCTTCTGTTACGCCTCTTGCATTGAGCTTTTCTATCCCAGTTGAATTCGTCCATGCCAGATCGAATGCGTGCCTGTAATTCATGAATCTCTCTTTCATCTTCCAGGCTCAGTGCTCCAGGTGCGATCACCATCGACTCAGAGAGCACCCGCTGTGCCCATTCAATGTCTGCAGATAGATCCTGAAGTTGACCATTGCCTACATCTGCAGGGAGTGCTTTCTCAAGTATAGAGATGAAAAGTTGGAGGACTGCTTCTTTATCTCGCAACGACAAAGACGAAAAGTGTTGCTGTCTCTTTGTCACCAAAAGCTCGGCCCTCATTCTTTGGGTAAATTGGGTCCTCCATTGGTAATCAGAAGAGAGTGGTTCCAACTCTGGGGTATACAAGCCGACTCCCTGACGATAAGCCAGGACAAGGTGAGGATTGTCGAAGGAATACGTGTGCCATATTTGACGCCAGAGATACCCGTCCTGCACGACTTCATTTGCCGAGCGGCATGTCCGAGAAAATGAAGCTATATCGCATGGATGACAGAAGATCAGAATGCGGTGAAGGAGCTCAATGGGGACGGTAAGGAGCTGCATGGAGCAGTGTTGGGTGACTACTGGTTGGGTAACTATTGATATTGTGATCTGTCACGAGGCTGTCATGTATTTATTTGTGTCCAATTCTTGCGAACACCATGAAATACGCGAAATTTGCACTTGTCTTACCCGCTGTTGCTTCTTTCCAATTCTCTTTACCTGAATTCATCAAACTGAGATTCTTGTCACAGACCACTGAGCAGCCTGCCGAGGTTGTAGTTGCATTTGACACTCCCATTCCTGACATTCCTGACGTTCCTGACGTTCCTGATATCCCTAACATCCCCGAAACTCCTCGACTGGCTATTGTTGGTGCGGGTGCAGCAGGCAGCTCTGCGGCATTTTGGATATCCAAAGCCAAGGAACGGTTTGGTCTCGATGTCGACATCGATGTCTACGAGCGGAATGACTACATTGGAGGCCGTATGTGAAAGCGCCCACAAAATCGTTTTTCGACTCATCCGCCTTCGCAGGTAGCACGGTTGTATACCCTTACGACAATGACAACCTTCCTGCGATAGAACTAGGTGCTTCTATCTTCGTGGAAGAGAACAAAAATCTCTGGAGAGCATCAACTGAGTTCAATCTAACCCGTTTCGCGGAGGAAACAGATGGTGTAGGGATATGGGACGGTGAAAATGTTATTTTCAAGGTACGTGGTGTATATACACTCTCTGCAGTGCTCACGACCGTCTAGTATGAAAGCGACTGGTGGGGATACATCAGATTTTTATGGCGGTATGGCCTCGCATCTCCCAAGCGAACTCAAGAAATGTGAGTGATGATAGTAATTTCTCAAGCTTCTCATCTAATCTGCCTGAGCAGCGTGGCTGAGATAATTGAGCGGTATCTTGGCTTATATACGAAGGAAACTCCCAGATGGCGCAATGCTGCCCAACTTGTCGCGACATATAACTGGACAGAGCTAGTAGAGAACTCCGCAATGGAGTATTTGCTTCACAGGGGTGTCTCTAGACGATTCATCGCTGAGTTCGTGGAAGGAGCTACAAGAGTTAATTATGGTCAAGTAAGCCTTTGGTTGCATCGAGTGGAATTTATCTCTGATATGGTCATCAGAACATTGACTCTATTCACGCATTCGGAGGCCTCGTTTCTCTTGCCGCTGACAATGCCGTTGGGATTAAGGGAGGTAATCGTCTTATTTTCGATCAGTTCTTGAGACGATCCGGTGCTTCTGTCTTTCTTGACACAAATGTTAACAGTATTGTCCCGAGTAAGAATTCACAAAATTGGACGATTACAACATCTCAGGAAAGACGGGACTACACTGCTGTCATCCTTGCCGCTCCCTTCCACTCGGCCGATATAATTGTTCCTCAAGCCATCTCTCAAAAAATCCCTCAACTTCCCTACGTCCACCTTCACGTTACCTTACTGTCCACAACTTCAGAGTATCCCAACCCAGATTATTTCAACTTGGATGCTTCGGCCAAGCCCTCGCAAATGATGCTTACTACATCTGAGAATGTTCGTAAAAATGGAAAGGCTCCAGAATTCAATTCACTTTCATACCATGGTCTGGTCCGTGACAACGAATGGGCAGTCAAGATTTTCTCCAAGGAACGAATCAGTGATGAATGGCTTGCCAAGGTTTTCAATGGCAAAGTTGGATGGGTATTCAGAAAAGAGGCATGCAATATTTTGACCAGACAAAGGACCTTGCCTGACAAATTTTTGTTAGTGGGATGCATATCCCAGATTTACTCCGAACATTTCATTCCCTCCTGTCAAGCTGGATAAAGGCTTTTACTACGTCAACTCGCTTGAGCCGTACGTCTTGTCACCTGAATTAAGATCGTTTGGTTCAGTGATCTCTGTTTTAGATTGGTTTCTACGATGGAGACCGAAACAATCTCTTCTCGCAACACTGTCGACCTTTTGTTGAATGAGGAGTTCAACGCGAGTATTTGCGGCGCATCAAAGACTCCTGATTCTGAATTCATTAACTTTAAACTTGACTCAAAGAACGACTCTACTCGTACAAACGAGACGACCACGACACAAAAGCAAAAGGATGATTATGTATATGGCTGGGATTGTTGAGTGAACTGTGAATGAGCAAGAAACGAAGGCCGGAAATCAGCTTGATTGGAATTCAAAATTAACTACTTATCGGATACCCAAAGAGTAGAGAGGTAAATATCATACAAAGTCGTGCAGGTGAAAAGGGTGAAGTGCGTCATAAAATGCGTATGTGTGAGTGACAAGAGTATCAAGCCGAATGTCAGCACTGGGGGAGTTTTTTGTGTCTACAACTTCCAAAATCAGGTCTATGTCCACCCTCATTTCCTCACAAAATAAATATGAATATAGGAAGTGAGTTGAAGGTGCCAGTGTGGTGGGTATGTGTGGGGAGGAGACAGGTAATCGAGTGACACTGCACCACTTTATAGCTAAGCGATTGGCTGTGCGTGCTTTTCTTCCCATAGCGTTCGCAAGACATCCGTAAATGCCAATTTCCCTAGCTGAGCATTCTGCTCAAACCGTTGCACCAGCCACTTTTCGAGATTGTCCGCGGCTGACCGCCAGAGTGCCATTCGAGCTTGAATCTCAGCCGTTTGTGTGAACAGGGTTGTATCACGAGTTGCTGGTGTGTAGTGTATGCGCTCAAAACATGTCACAAATTGGGACAGTGAGAGGTTTACTGAAGTGATTGTTGCGTTCTGGGTGGCTGGGTCCACGTAGATGATTTCACGCACAAATGCATCCTCTGAGCCACCAAATAGCTGAGGGAGCGTTGATCAGATATAAGACACAGATACAACAAGTTAACGGCTTACCTTCACGATCCAACCTGGTGCCTTTTGCTTGCAGCCCAGCACCCGCTCCGTCCGAATGATGCCAGTATTAGGATCGACAGTACGATCAAGAACGTCAATGCTAATGACATGCGAGCACCTGGGGTTAGGGTACTTTTTCCACATTCCTGTAACAACATGAGACCAGGGATGACTGAATCGTGCGACCGCTTAGTTGAGAACGATGTATAATGGCTAATCAGCTCACCTGTAATCGAAAGTCTGAGAAAAGAAGTGCATTCTGACTTGCTAAGTACAAGCTACAAATGATATAAAGAGAAAGAAATGGATTCAGGAATGGTCCAGTTGACGGCCTCGTCAAAGTTTGGTGAAAGGTTTTTGAGGGAAAAGCATCGGGTATTTCCGTCAGCCATTGGTATCAGCTACTATTTCCCACGATCAGCTCCTGATCAACACGAACCAATCATAATTACTCGTATTACAGAAGTACATACACAAAGTCGCTACTACCCAGCTTCGACCGTCACTGCTGCCCTCAATTCCGACAGTCGGACTTTCAGCTTCGGACTATTCGAGACGTAAGTAAACACTCCGTTGGTTTTAGCCACCGACTTACACTTCTAAGAGTTTGGCCTCCAGTACCTGTTTTTCTTCCTGCAGGGCGAGTCGCTTCTCTGCGTCCAATTGAGTGCTGTCATGGACCGGGTTTCAGTAGTCTATTGGCAACCAATAGTCAGGAGTGTAACCTACAAAACATAACCGCCTTGACCGTCATAATGGAGGATCAGCTGATGATATTTCCACAGCGATGGCCTATGCGACACAGTCAACAAGGTGATTCCAAGATCAGTGGCAAACTCCATCATCATTCCTTCAACATCAGTTGGTACGAGAGATGTAGCTTCATCAAGGACAGCATACTAATTCGACGGAGAGCAAACGTAACGTCAGCTAACAAGATTGACACATAGTATCCACTCACCTTCGGTCGATGATAGAATAGCCTTGCCCAGGCAAGCTTTTGCTGATCACCACCGCTGAGTGATTCTCTCCATTCTTGTGCAGCATCCCAGCCGCCTTCTCTCTCCACAATGTTCTCCATCTGCAGCGTGACAAGGATCTGACGTAAATTATCGTCCGTAACCCCTCCTGAAGATCATTAAGTTGCTGAGCAAATGACCGAACCACTGGCGTACGCACGAGCTTTCATATCAGCCTCAGAGTGTGGATAAATAATTTGATCCCGAAGTGTTCCAAGTGACATATATGGTCGTTGGGGGATTAAGATAAACTGTGAGGATGGCGGTTTGCGAACAATTCCACCATAGACGGGCCAGAGATCACCAAGGATGCGGAAAAGAGATGATTTGCCACATCCTACAGCTAATGTCATGAATCCAGAAGCAAATATTTGCGCTGACTTACCGTTCGGTCCAACAATGAGGAGATGTTGCTGTATTTTTGAATCAGCAGGTATGTAGATCAACTTGCGAGAAGATACTTGCCCCTGGTTTGACGTGGAAACTTAGACTTTGTACGAGAATATCACCATTGGGCGTCACGATTGGAACATTCTCAAATTGAATGTCCTCCGCCTCCAAAACCTGTCCTCTTGCGCTGAGAACTATAGGAGAGACAGAATGATGTCACTGAATATCAAAACGAACATAACATACTTTTTTCATTTGCGTCCGTACTTGCGGAACTGACAAGGGCCTTCTCAAATTTGGCCTGCTTCACATCCCTGATTGTCTCAAGTAGCCGAGATACCCGTGTGGTAAAACCGGCAAGTTCCTGCAGATCTTTATAGGAATACATTACGCGACCAAAAGCATCTAAGTATGAGTGAGTCAATTGAGTTCGAAGATATATTGGACTAATACCGGAAGCTGACAGCAGAAGACGCCGATTCGTCACAAAACCTACGGGGAGATCAGTCCGTAAATCTGAGTGAAATGCAGTACCGCTGCTCACTCTCAGTACGACCTCCTAGGTCGGCAGACTTGGAACCAGGTAGCTTGAAAAATACGGGAACTCCGCAAAGGACAAGCTGGTGGGAATCAGCGCCCATGACTTATACAATTCATAGAGGAGAGACACACGCCAAACGAACTCCAAAGCCATTTAATGATACCTTCCTCCACACAACCGAACCACCACCGTCGTTCTAACACCCTCTTTTCGTGTTTCAACATGGTTGCATACTCTTTCTCAATGAGCAAACGTTCTGTATGCTCTCCTCCCATGAAAGCAATTTCTTCAGAGAACTCAAGTAATCGTGAATGTGCATGTCGAAGTGATCCAGCTAATTGGGCGGATTGGGCCGTGTAAGTACCGAAAGGAGGTGTTAGATATCGCACTGTGGCAGAAGCAATCAAATTCAAGGCAAGATATGTGACGATCAGGAGATAGCCCACAAAGGATAGCAGTAGACTGGACAGCAAATGTCAAACCAACGAGAGCCTCTACGCCGACGTTTTGCGACAGCTGATAGTTGAAGAGAATGCCGTCAAGAATGGGTTTGGCGAGATTGGGATATATTGCAGCCAAACTCGTCGAGAATCGTTGTAGGTCATAGGTAATCATCCTGTTGCATGTTAATGCTTCAAGAATGCGAAGCTCTGATCAACTCACTGATCGGGATTTCTGATCCTATCATCTAAGTTTTCTGTAGGAATAGAATTACCGCGGAGATCATTATAAACAAGGTAACCATGACCTACCAAGCTTATAATACATCTTTCCCTCTGGTCCTTGCGACGTTTCCCCTAGATACTGGGAAAGTACCTCATGGGTCAATCGTGTGCGGTAGGCAATTGCGAGCTTGTTTTGTATATAGCTCAACCAGCTGTTGCACCATGTTGCTGGGATAGCTACAAAAAGCCAACGGAGGATGTTGTAGAAAAATATCCGGGGCTCGACCTTGACGAGACTTGCGACAATCCTGAAGAGGCATGCTGAGTAAGCTAGGACTTTGTTAGTACGCCTATGACATACTTGCCATCAAGGGCAGCAACGTAGAGCGATATCGCAGTCCGAAACACCAGAAGGCTTGAGTGCATGAGGAGGAGGAGGGCTTCTTTGGAGCGTATTCCTGGGATGATAATTCGTAGGATCCGGGAGAGACGCCGGTAGAAAACCTCATCCAACTAACGAAGGGCTTTGTTAGTGACGAAGTAGAAAATAAAATGTCAACATACGGCCACACGGTCTGATTCTTCGCCAGGTTTTCGTTGAACACTAGCCTTTCCCCTCCCCTCCCTCACCCTTCCTCTTGTACCTCCAGAAAAACCATGATAAGTTGTACCAAGGACATATAAGACAAAGCTGATACTGAGTACCCGTTGAATGAGTGATCGGTTATCGACGTATGCTTTTGAGAGACGAGCGAGGTTTGCTTGTGCAGCCCTACTCCTGAGCATTGGTAAGGCCAAGAAGAGTGGTGCCAATGATGTCGAAGTCTCGGTTGAATGCCTTTCCTGCAGAATTCACCAACACACACTTGCACGTGCAATAAAAGATGAAGAATATACATTGTCATGTGAATGAGGAGATAATGTGCCTGATGTACAGCATAGCATTTGATAGTGAGATCACTGATCAGATCCGTCCGTCTCCCCTGGCCTGTTGTATCCATCGTATCACCTCACTCCAGTCCTTCACGCGCCATAATTGTGCACCTTCCGGAATGGATAGCATCTCTTCCTTCCAGAACTCCTTCCCGCCGCAGGCCTTGAGTCGAATGTCAAACGACATATCGTCGTGAGCATCATCTAGACTACAAACACGCTTGTTCCATTCATACTCTCCGAAGAGGAGAACTGGCATGGGAAGAGCTGCGTTGACGCATTGCAATACATTTTCAGATGAGTCGTCTATGAGTAGCTTCGCTCCAAGATTATGGCAGACCTGGAGGATTGCGCCATGCGTGACTCTATGAAATTTACACCTCTACCACTCACCTGCAATTTACTCAAGTTAAAATCGGCTTTTTTCTCAGCTGCTTTTCTATCCATGAACTGGCCAGTGAACACGATGCTGTCAAACAAGCCTGAAATCCGATTCTGGTGACTTCCACCTATAGTGACTTGGTGAGCACAGACCTGGAAAGTGCTCTGAGACCCATTTCCAGCTCTTGCCTGCGTCTTCTTGCCTTGCCGTAACGATGACGAGTCGGAATCCCATCTTTTTGAGCGTCCGTATCCCCTCCTGAGCTCCAGGAACCATAGCCACATGATAGATCCTGTTGGTCTTATAAAATTCCCTCACTTTATGGAATGTTTCTTCGACGGTTCCCCAAGATGGGTTCTATTCAACTTCGGGTCAACGAGAGTCCTGTCAAAGAGGATGCACGAGCGAAATCTCTCGCCTTCCAGTAATAGTAGTCTGCACAAAAGCATCTTGTCAGTATGCAAGCTCCACTCTCGTTGAAATCAATCTTACAATAAAATTCTGAGATGTCCATCTTGGTGGCGTATACATCATTGTGCCCTGATACAGCGATAATGGCACCAAGTCTGGTCTACAATTCCATCGACTTACACTCAGCGACGACCTTGTTAGTTTCACAGAGGACATCGTCCAGATCAATGGCAATTATATTGTTTGATGAACCAGAAGATGCAGATACGTCAATTTCATTCAGCACGCCATGCTCACCCTGTTCACTGACATCGTTTGACTGGAGGAGAGAAGCACCGATAGAAGCTGTTGCACTGGAAACCTGTATGGCTTTGAAATCGAGAGCTGGGAACATGATAGTTGCTGGTATTGAGGCGGTCAATCAATCTCGGTTCAGTTATTGTTATTTGTAATCGAAGCCCATAACGGAATGCCATAGAATTTATCGCTGAGATAATAAGGGATTGCAATATTTTGTCATCGAATACAAATCACAGTGTCTCGTACATTCGATTGCAGACGCTTGTCACGCCACAGGCTTTTTCCTGATGAGATCCTAGATCAAATTACTTTCACTGCTGAGGACAAAAGTCTCTTGTGGCACGGAAAACCGCTCTATCTCACTGGTGATATAAATTCATTTTGTATATACTGCATCCAGTATGGCAGACAACGGCGGGTCCACGAGACGCTAGGAGGGAATTCCAACGTGCACTTCTCCGAGTTGCGAGCTGAGATTCAAGTGATTAGAATACGAAGGTATAATCAAGTCCATGTACATCTGCACATCCCCCTACAAAGTAGCCCACTTACTTTAGATCTCATAGTGCAGATTTTCCGCGTCTTGACCACAAAAAATATCGATGACGTAGACAACAAATCAGAGAATGTATACCATGATAATGCTCAGTCAGCGGGACATATCTACAGTGATAGGTACTGATGAAGATGTGGGTGTGGAATGGTAGTGCGTTAGTGCGGCCATGGTACTATGAGGTATTTGTTAAAGTCAATTTATCAAGAGCCGTCAGGTGGTAATATTCCACCAATAAGTAGCTTCCCGTTGGAATAACTTTTGTCAAGTATAGATTTATGGACTATGAGCGAATGTGACGATAGGAAACGATACTGTCCACCCCTTGTTGGGGCCAAATGACAACCATAAGGTGGTGATCAAAGATAGACATGTGATGTTGACTGTGATGTGATGAACTGTGATTGTTTTCAACCAATCAAGCTGGCACGTTGGTGATCAAACATTTTGTCCTATTCCTAACAGACAACCCGGGAGCGTTCGCTTGGTCAAGTAAGATCACGCTATCACGGAGTCATTGAGTGCTGCTCCTTTATTCCTGTTTCTGCCTTTCTTTTTCTCCTTTTCTCACTTCTCTTGTGTCTGGATCAGTTGCGAATGATCTGGTTTTTTTCCGTTTCTCGGTAGGTATCTCTTTGTTTGTAGAGTACTGGGTACTTTACCGCGGACTGCAATCGAGCACCGCCTTATAAATTTATGATTTTTTTTAAAAATCTGGCACGTGACTGCTCCCTTATAGATGCATTCCTAGGCGACTCTACAACTCGTCATGTCGGCTCAGCAAATCAAATCTCTCTTGGACGTCCCAGACTGGCTGTCTTCTATACAGTCGACTACAAAATATTTAGACCAGTCATTACCAGCACTTGAGAGCTTGGACCAGCTCGAGGTCTTTTTAAACCAAACCCAGATTCGTAAGGAAGAACTCCAGGTCCAAGTGCGTGAACCATCTGAAAACGTTTGTTCATAACTACTCATAGTGAATGTGCTAGCTTAGCTGTCTTCATCTGATCAACAAACCCGCACCTGTATCACTAACTCACGTAATTCGGCGGAACAGCAACTGAGGACATCGCAAGAACTGTCTTTACTGCGTCATTCGCTGACTAACGAACTTTCTGAACTCTCCACGAACTTGTTTTCTGTATTGTCCGATGGCAAAAGCCAGTCCACATTATTGGAAGACGTGGAAACTCTGCACCGAAGCTTGAAGGAATTGGAGAGTGTTAAGAATTATGTCCAAGTTATCCGACATGGACTAAAGCTCAGGTTTGTGTGTGTTACAAGGAACTACTCGACATAAATTCTCATATATTTATACTCAGTGAGTCTGCTGTATCACAAGCTAAATCCATAACTCCAGTCTCGATCTCCTCTGTGACCATATTCCAAGACCTTCAGAAGTTCGTCAAAAAGAGTGACGAATACTTGCTCAAACACTGGAAGCGCTAGTGGTCAACAGAAAGCTAAATGTCATTAGATTTCTTGAGAGGGTTCGTGACCATACTTGGACAGATATCAAGGCCGCTCTTTTTGCGTAGGCCAAATCTCATTTATCCACGTCGTCACAATTGACGCTGGGGATTAGGACTCTGACAACGGCAGCGGAAACGCTTGGTTGGCCCATGAGCGTGAACTATGCGACTGTTGCGCCGAGTGACAAAAGTGCGTTCGAAGATGCCTTTGTGAACGTATTGAAACTGCAAAATGTGTGAGTGGTGGATGGAAACGTGAATGACATCGCTAACTACTTGTAGTGGGCAAGACATTGGAGCAGAGTTTACCCTTAACGAAAAAAAAAGTGGGCTGTATCCTTTCCAGGCGCTCATTCTGCCTGTTTCTCTTCGCTTCAAGTACCATTTCGAGGGGACTCGGCAAACAAACAGAATAGACAAGGTGATAACATCTGTTTCATGCGGTTTTTTTTGCTGTTCTGACATCCGTTCAGCCTGAGTGGTATTTTACTCATGTTCTCAACGTCGCCCACGAGCACCGTCAATTTATGGAAATGGTTGTTCAACCTCTGTTGTCTTCGTCGGAATACAGACAGGTACATGCATGGGTAAGCCCACTTCTCCTACGTTCCCGGGATACTTCTTTTCTTGAGCTTCTATAACTTAGCGCGAGTTTGCTCTATCGCTATTACCGCTTCTCTCCCGCAAACTCCATAAAACGATACCTGCACTTCTTCAATCACCTTCTCTACTAGCGCACACGATATACCAAGCTCTGTCTTTTCGATGCGTCCTTCATGGAGGAAGGGTTCCAGCTACGGGGAACATCTGCCATTCCGCTAGACGATGCTGATACCCAATGGGAAGGCATCAGTCAAATCTTACTAGGAAATCAACAATGGTTTCAAACTTGGCTGGTGGGAGAACAAAGATGTCAATTTTCTTTCATTCTCTCGATGGTCAATCGACTTACACACATGATATCTCAGTCGTTGAAGTCCAATATAATGAGGTATTGGGTGTCCTCAAATGCATGGGGCGTCTCGGATGACACAGAAGCGGGCTCTCAAATAACCGTTTTGAAATCGACCAATTCGGCACGCAGAGTCAAAGCGTTATTTGAACAAGTCACAGGTAAAAGTGGCTCCAGCATAACTATTGCCTAGTAATTAATTCATGTCATTCAGATCGATACTTGCCTTTGCCAAATCCGTCCCAGCGTGTGCAGTTTCTCGTCTCAATCCAATTACCCCTTCTTGATTCTTACCTTGGCTACATAACCTCTTTATTGGATGTCTTTGAAAATAGATCGTCGGCTTTTCGTCCGCGCTGTACCCTGGTGCACTGACTCTCGGGGGTAAAAGTGAAGCATCTGTCAACGTGAACACACGAAGCTTGACAAGCGGTGTGGAAAGTATTCAACGACTATGTGAAGCACTCTTGAGTGCTGCTTACATTGAATCAGCAATTGAATCTTGGGCAGAAGATTTGGTATGTGTCTTAGTTGAGGCTGACTCAAAGCCCCTATATTGACAACCCATATGTCAGTCCTTCCTAGAGATGTGGCGTGATATCCATCACGACCCTGCCCTCCGCTCTCATGCAGAAGCTAACTCCCTCCTCCCTTCTCCAGGACATGAGGCCCTTGAAGTGCCTAATGACACCATTTTTGAAGCCGTCATCAATAGATACACAACTATCATAATTCGCGCAGAAATTATGGTTGTACAACAAGTATGCATCGAGGTTGAAACACAACTCAAGGCTCATTTCTATACGTACGATATTTTTTACATTGAGTGTTCATCTCATATTCACACTCACAGCAGCAGTCCGGACCCAAACACTTCGACAGTAGCTGAAGCACCCCTCATCTTTCAAACTCTCTTAGCACCTCTCACTCTCCTCTCAACGTATCTGAGCTACCTTTTGTCCACGCTTTCCCAGACGACCTTCACCGCCCTTTATCGCCGCGTTTCGGCAAACCTCTCCGAGCATATCTTACATCGCCAAATTCTATTTAGAGGTACTTTTAACGCAGCAGAGGGTCGTACCATTCTAGCTGAATGTGAATTATTCCTTGAAACATGTAGTGCTGCGCTTGCCGGTAGTTTACCGGGTGGCAAAGTCCGTGTAGAAGCGCCATGGGGCAAGTTATTACAAGCGGGACGATTGGTTGCGCTGGAGGGAGATCTCTGGGATGAAGTGCTTGATAGTACGTTTGGTACATCTGATCAAGAGGAGTGGAAGGAGACCATGCGTACCATTACCAGTTACTCGGACTTGTCGAGGGAAACTGTCAAAAATATCCTTCGTCGTCGTAATGACTGTCATACCTAATTGTATACCTCTGCTGATGGGGCTTCAATATTGTAATCTGAATCATATAAACATCACATTCATTCTCATCGTAAATGCTCCTTTACTCAATGAACGACCGAAACAGAAGGAAAATAAGGAAAAGAGTGATAATAAAGAGAAGGGGATTTCGGGCACGAAACATGGAAACGAGTTGGAAACAAGTTGAAACCAAAAGCAACTATTATGATCAAAGGATACTAACACACAGCAATCAAGATACTAGAAAGCGATGATACGAAAAAGGCACAAATAGTGTGTTTGGACTCATCGGCAAAAGTCGAGCCACGCAAATAACCAGGAACTGAGAAAAGGAAATAAGACGGGGAGAAGTGAAGGCGGGAGGAAAAGCGAGAGGCGCCTGGTGAAGGGTAAAGCTATACACAGCATATTATTTTGATTACCCTACATAACTCTCAGAGTCCATCCATGCAAACCACCCTCTGCTGCTGCAGCCTGTGCAGCCGCTAGCCAGCTTGGATCCACAGAAGGCCCCCCGTTGGATGAATTGGCAGCCGCCATCGCATTTAAATCCACGCCCTGGAACACGTTCTCACATGCGATAGTCCTGCCAGAATGGTATCCAACGCCATCTGCGGCTCTGATGAACAACAACGGAAGCGTCCTAGTTGCCATAGGTGTCGAGGGTGGTGGCGCCGACAAATTCCCATTACCATTTCTACTTTCATGAGAACCAGACGAGCCAGACGCGCCTGCCCCAGCATCAGGCGATTGGCGAGTACCTTGCGATGACTCAGATGAGACTGCGAAGATAACTCATCCTCCAAGACCTTAATGATGTCTTGTAGAGGAGGGCATCTCAACCACCACAATGGTGTGGATGGGTCCTGCTGGCATGTAACGTGATGGCACGGTAGGGGAGAGTGATCCTGTTGCGGGAGAGGCACCAGGAGTGCCTTCAAGACCTTGCGGTCCTGACATAGCTGGGACGAAAGGCGATATATTCGTCAGTGGGCCGGGAGCAGTCGTTTGATATACGCGAAGGCGAAGAGGACCGAGATTGCCGAGATAAACATCCAATGGTACTTGTTGCCTTGTATTAGGATCCTCGTAGAAAAAGTTGGAAACAGTGAGCTCAATAGAATTACTTGCAGGGCGGTAAACGGGAGCGGTGAAAAGAGTAGGGAAAGGTGTGATAGGAAGCTCGGGTATACTGTTATTCTGACCGAAAGCGTCAAAGAACGTGTATTGGAACTTGGCTGATAGTGTTGTTTAAATACTCAATTATAGATCTCCTGGAAAAAGAACTCACAGATGCCAACAATAGTCCAACAGAGATAGTCATCAACTTCATCAGATATAATTCGCTGACCGTCTTTTACTTCATCACAAATTCGTGGAGTTTGGAACATAAGTGGGTGAGTTCCTGCCTGATTAGACATTCCAGGAGCAGGAGGAGCAAGTATTGCATTTGTGCCAGGAAGGGGTCCAGCTGCCGACAAATAGTGTCGCGATCCATCTGGACTCACACGCTGGAGAGCAATCTTCTGCATCTGGCTCACGGGACCTCCGTCATCATTGCAAACTCGGCCCTTCTCAACCTTGCGGATAATGAGAGGGGATGTAGATATACCTGAGTGCGTATCTGAAAGAATAATTTCACAGCCATAAGTGACTGGTTGTGGAGCTCCAGCTGCGTGTATAAGTGTGAGAGCGGGAAAATTCAAGATTCTCATCACATGACACCCACCTAAGGTTGGCGGCTCCGTTCCCGTGCGACGAACAACATTGACATTAAATGCAGACCACGCGACATTGCTTGCGCACAATTGAGCATGATCAATGGTCATATATTTTGTGCGGACGGTTTGCGAATTGATACGATTAAAAAGAGAAACAGGCCCCCCTGCCAAGATACACGAAGAAATGTTGCGCGTTTTGGCTGTCTTTTTGGACGGCTTGGATATAATTGTGACAGGAGCCGAGTCAAAAGTTGCCCATACACGTCCACTTACGGTTTCTGCGCTTTCTGGAGCCAACGACGGAGTCGGCGGTTCAGCGATGTCCAAAGGAGAGTTGGAAACTCTTGGCTTTTGCAGTTCCAGTGACATGAAGGAACTTTGAAACTTGCCACCATGTTGTTATCGAGGGGTGCCTTTTGCTCAAATGATCTCTCACCAGCCTCCGACACAACAGCCATAGAAAGCTGCTGGTTACGCATGTACCATAAAGGACCCTCTATGTGAACGATAGGGGGCGGACAGAGAAAACGCTTCTCGCTGCCATACGATTTCTGGGCGACAGCCGCGTGAAGGCAGATCACCGTTGTCATAGGCATGACGCGTGCAGGATCCTGGGAAACATGCTCACGAACGATGCGGCGGATCTTGATGTGCGGGTCGTCTCCGTCTGATTCCTCCAGCTTGCGTTTGGTGGTCGACTACTCAATGAGTAAAAACTTAGCAAAAGACGCGTTGAACAGTAATCATACCTGTGCTTGGACTAGCGGGGGGTTTGACTGGGAAGATTGTGCAGAGTTTGAAGCGTTCCATGGAGGAAGTTGGCCATTGGAAATCACATCCTTTTTGGAAGCGGCTAAAATGGACTGAAGAGAGGCATTTGGATCAGGCGAGATATGAGATGCATCTTCTGATGGTAGATTCGACTTGGGAGAATGAGATGCGGTAGTTCGGGGACTGGATTGCTTGCTGTTTACCTGTTAGAGGGATGAATTGCAGAGTCTGAGGGGAGGGAGAAGGAGAATTTACAGGTGGGGGTGTGGGGGAGCGAGAGGGATGGGATGAGTCATCTGGCTGGCTGTCTGAGGGGCCAGCCGACATTCCAAGATGATGGTTAAAGAAGAAAGAGCTTTGAGAGATAGACATTATAGGCGTGAGAGCCAAATCTCACGAACGAGGCGAGTGGGAAAGTGGGCAGTCAGTGGGAAAAACAAGAGCAGCCGCGTCTTCAACACCTTGCCCGTGCGAATTCTACAGTAATACGTGGGAACTTTCCATGTCTCGGCATTTCGGCATCACGGTGTCCCGCGCACTAAAAATAACTCCCCATATCCTCTTCTTCCCCCCGGTGCCGCCATTGTATTTTCCCTCCCGCCGCGCCCTTTGCATCAGGTACAGCGACTGTTCATCCACAGCCTCATCCCTGCCGTATGGCGACAGCATACAACCGTATCCATCTACAGCAGATTAACCAAATAGGCTAGCATCTTTTGTTGCCCCAAGCATCAATAGAAGGCGAAGCACCCGAATAGTCCAGACTTACTGCATGACAGTACCTCCCTTCTGATTACCTCGCTTGTTTCTTTGCCAGTGCTCGCTGCCCTTCCTGTCTGCATGGTCGTTGGGGAAAAAGTAGACAGTTGCAATGGGTCGCCGCTGGGCAGAGCCACCGACGTATGTAGCCCCTGTCTCGATTTGATAGCGGCCACGCGCTGTTTTGTGTCCTTTTCAGTATTCACATGGGATGCAGGACACTGAACAGTTATATCTTCTGGATCTGATGATGTCAACGCAATGGGCTGTCGCACAGCTTCTGAACGGACAAGCGGTGTGGAGGCCATAGTTAACGTTTGGGGGGAAAGAAGGATGGAATCAGTGGGTGGTTTTATAACGGAGGGACGAAAGAAGAGAGGGGCTGACCAAATCCTGAATCAGATACATAGTTTAAGGCAATGAAAGTACTGAATGTACCAAGCTCATGCAGATCGCTGTCCTTTTCAAATCAAGCTCAGAAATGATTCCTACTGTACAATTGAATTCAGCAATCACAACATGAGTATTTACCTATAAGTATGTATCTGATGTGAATTTTGATATCAAGAACAAAAACAAAGCCCATGAAAAATAAGTTAACCAACAAGCTTGATGTGCACTCGCACCTCATCGTTATCAAAAATTAGATTTTTCTGGAGCCCTTCCATAAGTTGCTGATTATAATCTGATTTTATGCCAGTCCTCAAAGGCGGCATGACATTTATTTTATTCTTTGAGCTTGCACTATCAACTTGAGCTAATAAGCTCATAAACATTGTCCATCACTCAATAACACAGGGTAGGGTATCTTGTCCTAGTCACAGCGGCTGAGTTAAGAGTCATGACAAAGCAGGACCCTGAAAGTGTGTACCACGATTGCTCGCCATCAACATTGTCGTTGTTCCCAGGGGTGGGAAAATCGAACTTGCACCGTCAAGCAAATCTCATCCTCGTTTTTGTTTCTCTCAAAATACGGCACAACACAAACGCGACTCCCACTTGGTGTGAAAGGGTGTTTCTTGTTTTCCCTGAAATTGCTTTGCAACGGTACAATCCGAAAAGTCAACGCAAATAATAGTTATAATAATTTTTGAAAGACGAGTACTGAGTACTTCTATCAATTGTTCACACCTGACCCAAATTGCATTAGTCTTTGGCTTGATATACATGCTACTGCTTTAAAATCCAGAGGTGACGTTAGCCTCCTCCAAGAGGAAAAAGACTAACGACTCATCATCATTGTAAGCTGACAAGGTAAGGGATCGACAAACATAATCAATGCATCTTTTTCTCTTTTTCCATCATCCCACTCCACAAAAGGAAATAACAAATACTACACCCATGAAAAAAAAATGCAAGAAAGAAAAAAACAAATATATCACTCATCTGCACAGGACAAATTAAAAAATCAACGAAAGATTGAAAGAGAAAGTTCTGTGTATAAACAACAGTGAGTGGAACGGTCAAAGAGGGTCTTTGGGAATCAACGATCATTGTCCTCAGGAATATGTGATAACAATAAAAAAAAGAAGAAAAGACTGTAAATCAGCGTGGTGAAAACATCCAGTCGACTCGAATGCCACAATAATGCCAAAGAAAACCATTGCAATGTAATGAAGAGTAACCAAATGCGAGTCGAAAGGATGGGAGAAGGAGTGTAGAGATGGACTATGTACGTATGCAACACAGAAACCAAATAGATAAACCGTAAGCCAACCTACATACAACAAATCTTCATCGGAATGATGCAGGATTGAAAGAAGTGTCCTGGGAGAGGGAGAGGGAAATATAGATACGTTGGAGTTGTAGTCCGCCTATCATCATAATGGAGATAAAGAAAGCGCGGGAGGAGGGGTAATGGAAAAGATGGTGAAGATGTCAATGAAAAAAGATCTCAACACAATCTAGAAATGTCGAAAGAGTGGGAGGTATTTCAAAAAAGGCAGCAGGATAAGATGTGACTTCCAGTAAGAAGAATGAAAGTGGTGGGAAAAAAAACACTCGAGAGACGGAATCGACAGCATGAGTCTAAGGATATCATTGAAACCTGACAATATACGTGAACGCAGAGGGTCTGATGTCCGATGAGACGGCACAATGGATAGGTGAGTCAATTTTTTTCGCGTTCATGGACCCCTTATGTCAGTAGATCCTTGCTTCTCCTCCTCTGCCTCGCCTCCCGATCTCGGTTATTGCCAACCGCATGAGGTTTTGAGGAATGTCCCGGAAAGGGTACAGCAGCTCCTGTCTCTTCGTACCAAGCTCACCAACACCGGCGCCCCCAATGGCATCGTTACCTCCACCTGTACCAGTGTTTGCCTGGTATCTTTGCCAGTCTTCAACTTTCAGAGCTGACATTCTTTTTGATGAGTTGCCACCCAACCTGTCTACATTCACAGACCGAGATTGCCTCTTCCCACTCGATCCCCTGCTGGCAGTTCACTATCTCTTTTCGTTAACGATCTCGTTGCTCCATGTTGTTTCTTCAAGGCAGCAGCCTTCTCAGTGTGTTTCTTCAGCATCGTCTCCTTCTCCATCTTCTTTGCCTTCTCCCACCTCTCCTTTGCATCCCTTACATCTGCACTCTCTTTCTCCGCTTTTGTAACCGGGTCTTGAAGATTCTTTATTTTTTCCCGGTGCCTTTCATTCAGCTCTTCAAAAGTCTTGATTACAGGTTCCCTGGCCGGTACCTGTCGTGGATTAGGCGCAAGAATGTTTCCACCTGAATTTCGGCGCGGAGGTAGAATAGTTACGGCAGGACCGGTCGTCTTTTCGGGCTTGGCATTCGTCGAATAGCCCATGTTACCTAAACCAGTGACACCCGGTAAAGCAGACAGCCTCTCTTTCTCCCTTTCCTTGTCTCGACCATTAGCAAGCTTCACAAGGGGAACGTCATCTGGATCGTCACCACCTGTACTGCCAGCGGGAGTACCACTTCCGCTACTCGTAACAAGCAAACTTTCCCTTCGCTTCCTGTTATCTAGGGCTTCTTGGACGGCGGAAGACATTGGTACGCGAGGAGCCGGTGTGGTCGGAATCGGGAGGAGTAACACCGGAGGGAGGTTGCAGGAGCTTGCGTTCGTGGAGATATAAGTCCCACTCGGGATCTTTGGTAGGTATGCTTGTTGGTCTCGATGCCGACATGCCGAAAGGCGGACTGGAGGCTCTGCCAGATACAGAGCTGAAGTCCATGGAATAGACACGAGCACGGGGATCTATTTCCCGAGGAGGACGAGAGTGAGCATTTGCGGCTGTCAAAAGATGAGAGGTCACATCAATACTCAAGGCACGCTTCAAAAATTGAACTGACTATTAGTGGCTGGAGCGGCGGGCTCTTTCTTGAGGACTTCAATGTTCTTCCTAATGTTTTGAATCTCATACATGAGTTGTTCCTTTTTCTTGAGGTCTTCCAATTCTGTAAGGGTCATTTCCTTGACCTTGGCAGGCTCCTTCTTCTCCTTGTCCTCAGCAATGAAGGTGACGGGAACATCATCCTGAATGCCAAGACCAAGATCTAATGCAGGTAGCACTCCTGGATTTTGCATGAAGCGAGACTTATGGAGGTCTTCATCGGACGTAGGGGCAACCTTGAAGTCTGATAAGCCAGATAGATGGCGTTGTCGAGGGTCATCGGCGAGTGTCGCAGGTGACGAAGAGCCCTCACGTTCCTTCACCAGAGCAAATGATGAGAACTTGCCGTGCCTACTCAACGTGGGATGTTCACTCTCCCAAGCTTCCCTTTCTGTAATGAGATCCCCAAACCTTGTGGCAGCCTCCAGTTCAGCGACCTCTTCCTGCCTCCTGGTCTCCTCTGCGATCTCCCTAAGCTTGCGACGAAGAACCTTCATGATGCGGAGCTGTACAGCGGCACCCATGAGGGCAACAGCTGCAATGAGACCAAGCTCGATCTGCATAGTTTGTGACACAGGAAACCGAATACCATTCTCAGAGAATTTGGGAAAGAGGGAGTTAAAACCGAGATTCCACATGTAAAACTAGGAAGGAGGGTTGTTAGAGGAATTGCCTGGACGCAATAGGGCGTGTAAAGAGAGCGTACCTCCTTGAGGCCAGCAGTAGTAAAACAGTCTACACCAAGCACAAAGGCAGAAGAGCCGACAAAAGCCGTGGAGATGAGGAGGATGTGATAATGAATCTGATTTATTGTTGGACATGAATTGGAACGAGGCAGATGATAAGCTCACCTGTGGGACAGTGGCCAACGTAAAGCCTATTACACCGAAACCTGGATCGGGGAGGGGAGTCAAATCGGAGAAGTGATCTGCTGGCAGACAGACTTGCCGATGTAGAGGATCCATCTATAGCCAATAGGCCTGATGACGCCACCACTATGGAAGCACTGAATGAAGAGGGCAAAGGCAAAACCACCCCAGGCGCCGATGCAGTAGCGAGTGGCCTTCCAGAAAAAAATAGCAACGCCACCGCCTGCGAATCCGGTGATCACGCTGGCGAGAACGAACATGCCTCGAAGAGTTTTAGAGGGAGGATTTACAGCAGGTAAGACGCCATATCGGATGATGAGAACAGAGCAGGCGAGAGAAAGGGTGTAAAATCCGGCGAGAAAGAAGGACGTCCTGCAGAGTCGGGTGAGAAAGTAAGGAGGCTGGTAGGTCAGGGAGAGCCGCACCATCTGTTTTTGTGGCCCCAAAACGCGGAGGGGAGACCTGAGAGGATAAGAATACCACCGAGAACGCCAAAGGCAGGGTCGAGACGAGTGTCCTGCAAGGCAGAATGAGGGGAAAAAATGATGCAGAATGGAACGACGTACTAGGACGATAGGCGGCGGGGTAGGCGATGAGGACGAGGAGGCTGAGGGAGTGGTGGAGGACGGGACGGTGGAAGACGGAGCAGCGGATGAGGATGAGGGGAGGAAAGAGGATGAGGAGAGGCGGACGACGGTGGAGGCAGCGGTGGGGGCAGAGGAGCGGGAGATTGAGCGTGTGGAGGACGTGAAGGACAGTGAAGAGGACTGGGCAGCGACGAGAGCAGTGAATAGGAGGAGAGGGGCGAACCTCATGGTGGGGAGAAAGACAATCTTGATTTGCAAAAAACTCGTTCTAGTCTACTTGAACTGCCTAAACCGGACTGCCGCTGCACCAACTTGCCGCAGAATCCGCTTCATCCGCGAGCCGGCCGTCTCCGGCATCCCATCTTTCTCTTCTACCACCGTCACCACTGTCCCACGCCGGCCAAATCGCCCGACCCGGCCGGCAACGTGCATGTACGCATCAACTGATCGGCCTGTTACTCTCGGGCCATCCGGGATGCCCAGCGAGAAAACATGTGTCGCCTCCGGCATATCCAGCCCGCGTGCCATCGCCAGTGTCGTCACTAAAAGCACCGGATCCTCGTTCTCGTTCTCGTCCACTACAGGCTTCTGAGGATCAAATACCCTCGCATCCAGCCCCATCTCTCGCAGCTCGTACACCGCACGGTATACGGGCGCACTGGACGGAAGCACCAGCAACGCCAGCTGCGGAACATCCAGCGCCACTGCCGTGCCAATGGCCTCCAGGGCTTGGGGGTTGAACGGCGAAGGCGTGTTTTGATACCGCTCAAGAAATCCATCTGTCACGTGGTGTCAGTTTCTTGATGAATTCGCCATCAATTGGGATTCTAACCTTTATCTATCATGTGATTCCGCGGTGGCCGCTCATCTGCCAAATCACCAAGCAATTTGTGTGTGTCCACCTGTTCTGCTCCGTCCTCTGTCACATCTATTGCACCCTCGACATTCCGAACTTCAGTCTTGGACACTTCAATAATGCAATGCTTCACCCGTCCACTCAAAGCCCCCTCTCGCACTCTCTCGTCGGCCGTCTCCTTCGTTTTCTTCACCGGCTTCGAGCCTGTGTTTTTCACCTTCATCACAAAACTTTTGTTCAGCCACCCACTCTCATCATACAGGTAATTGCTCAAGTGCGTCCTCAACGTCGCACTCGACGCCACCAGCTGCGGCCCTCGATCCAACAAATGTATCCTTCCTGTATGGCTCCTCTGCCCCCTCGTCCCAGGCCCACTCTTGCATCCTTGCATTAATTGGATTTTTGGATGAACCAGTCCCGCCAGTATGCGTCAACATCCTCTTCTGATAGCACTCAGAAAGCTTCCGAACCTACATACACGGCGGGCAGGCATCTCACATTGCTACCACGTAGCATAGGCTAACGTAGCCACTGTAGATTGACCTCTTCCCTCCCCGAGGGGCATTAGGCCAGAAATCCCGAAGCGGAAGTGAAACCCGCCGTAGTCCGACCATCAGAATGGTCTCGAAACATTGAGATCTATATGGATTTTTCACCCCACAATACCTTCTTGATCAGCGATCTGGATTCCATACTCTCCAAGGGCTAAAGATGACGAACTTCAGCAAGCGAACCTGTTTCCTATTCGTCCAGTTGAGTATGCCGAGACTTCTCTGTCAGAACGCGCTTCCCTTCTTCTATAGCACCGTTCCATATCGGCGCTAACGTACAGTACCAGACCACCTACCCTTTTCTCACCCGATCGGCTCGATCGCCGGAGATTGGACGCCCGTAAGACTGGGACCAAGTAGCTGTTTACCGTAAATTCGGGATTCATATGTCATTATTGTGGACCCGGAGAGTCTAGGTCATTCCCATCCCTTGTATTTTGACCAGGTGATAGCTGAGGTCGTCGCAGAATATTAATCACCGTCAATGCATATACAATTTTATATTCATCGTTCCGTTGCAGTCTACATGATAATCAATATATAGCGACTTATCGTGAATCAATCCTGTGTCTGGATAACCTAGGAGTTTATGTAAATCCCTCAGCCTTTCATTTGTTTCGTTGTAAATGGCTGGGAGCAGAGGCTCAGGCGGACGTCGAAGCGGAGAGTATATAGCTCTCTTACTCTCTCACTTAATTTCCTCTTACTATTATTAAATAAATCTTGCGAGTGACTCCTGTTATAGAATGATCATACCTTTCTGGGGAGTCCTTTCTGATTTCCTGCTATTGCCATGGTATCAAGGACGTATCGTGAGTGCCGTGTTATATTGTTCTTGATGAATGAATGACTGATCTAACATTAGATTTTCCCAGTGGCAGACTTCCAAGACCGTTGTACGGATGATCATGTCTGGAGCTCCTCTTCTGGGAATTTCACCCCCTATATACCCATCGCGAAAATTATATAAATCTTAGGAAAGAAACATAAATGGGTTTATCGAAAATATTACACTGGTCATCATTAATAAACTACCCCCGTTGTGAACAATTAATTCAACGGATTGGGCATATGATGATTAGCTACCACAAGTCATCTTTCCATTGAGTATCAATGATTTATTGTTGATATCAGGTTATTCTTGCCTGAGAAACCAGTGACAGAGGAATAAGCACCTGACCTTCTGGGATACACTTGTCAAGATAAGAGATCGTACTCTGATTTTTATTTCAACAATGTCCGCCTTAAATCCACTTGATTCTGCCACTTGATTTCGTCTCAGTCCGCTCGACATATGGTAAAGCTAGGGTTATACCAAACAATAACAACAATTCACAGTGAAAATCTTCTTTGCAGGATCGGCTCTGCTTGACGAGCTCTAGCTTTCTCCTTTACATCTGATGAGGCTTTAAAGTTCAGTGAATTCATCTATTGATGGCAGGTGTAATTTGGAACACAAATGTTTTGAATGATGGAGACATTTTTTGAATCAGAATGAGATAAACTACAATGTGACTACAAGTTCAATGACCAGATTTTCGCAACATTGAACGTGTTGCTAATTATAGAATGATTGCATCAAAATGTTGTGATATGATGGTACGACGTCATGAATAGTGAAGAGTATCTGATCCAAAAAAAAATAGTGAAGAGTGTCAATGATGTTATTCTGTCTGACAGCTTTTGTTCAGATCCACGCATAACATATGAGATTGATAGACTGTAGTTGCATTTGAACATTAGTTTTGTCATGAAATCGATGTTTGAATTCGCTCAAAGATCAAATTCGACTTGCCCGCTTCTAACATTAATAACGATGAGCATCGTTAAAAAAATCGCATCTAATACTTAATAAAATACATGTAGTAATTATGTTAGGTCATGATAGGATTCCAACCAGAACAGGAAATCAACATCTGTTTATCTTAGGTCTGGCTAGCTGATTAACTCCTAACGTCTTACACTGAACATCTCAATTGCAAGCTTCGCTCGTGCATTGTCTTGGCTGTAACTCCAACCTGAGCTTTTTCGGGCTTACTATATAAAGAATCTGATTTGCAAATATCGTTCCTACATGTTGCTGTTGTATCATGTTGAGAATCACAGTACATTCACTTTTCAGATTCGTCCTAGGCTTCAATTCCTTTACGAAAACCTACACCCACGAGACACACAAAATTGGATACATGATGAACACTCGTTACAATATATGGAAATAGTTAATATAATTGGCAAGCTCTTTCATAAGAGCAGTACTCCTACTTCATTATCTTCCTGTCTCAGTCCCTAGTGCTCGTTTTTTCAAATGCTCTACATCCAGTAAGAGTTATTGTCCACTCACATCCAGACATGTGGAAGAAAAACTCGCATCTAGATAGGTGAAACGAAATCCGATGTAAGAATGTGTCGCTGTCGAAATGCAACAGCTGTCTGACGAATTTTAGGGAGGGAAAGATATGACCGAAGCAATGAGTGCAATGGTAGTAACACATCACCAACAAATGAATCAATGGTTTACTCAAAATTTCATGTATTCATGAAGCAGAAATGATTTATCTAGTACAACTGTGCGTGAAAACAATACAAAAAAATTGGTTGTGAACTACCAAGGAGAGCCTATAAATTACATTAATGTCTGACATCTTATCTACAGATGCAACTGGATGAAATAAATGGTAAGGAATCGGGTTCATACAAATCGTAAGCGGAAGACACCCGGGCGCATCAGACGTGGTGAATGAGATAAAACCATAAAGCTTGTTCATGAATCAGTGGAGTAGGAATTTCGGTAGTCTGGATTGGCAATGAATAGGTTCTGTCGAGGAACAAAACCGTAATCCCAGTTCTTTTTTGATAGTCGTTCCTCATATCGTCTCGTGTTAACTGGAAGCGGTTGCTCTTTATCCTGAGTCGACTTCCGCTCAAACATACGTACACGGGAAGCTACTGAAGGGCTTGACGTAGGGCTAAAAAACCCAGAGCGAGATGAGGTCGGAGGGGTCTCAGACGAACCAGATACTTTACGATGATGTAAAGGAAGGGTTGGCAGCCAGGATTGTTCAATAAGAGGTCTCTGCTCCAGGAGAAGAGGTGCATCGGGTTCTGAAGGGGAAGTGCAATGGATCGAAGCATCTGATAGATTGGTAACATGTGGTGACTCTGCAAAAGGTACAGTGTCGAATTGGGCCTGTAAACGATCATTTTCTTGGTCCACCTGATGCGTATGGGCGCTGAGTCCGCTGCTGATACTTCGGAATGTTCTTAGGCTACGGGCATGCCAACGTTGTGCAATATCCATTGCACCAGCCATCCGTTCAATGCGTTCTGTATCTGCTGTTCGCAGCGAAGTCATGGAATTCCCAGGGTCAGCTTTATATAATTTATTCTGAGACACTGGATGTTTATCACTACCCTGTTGCTTCGCGGAAAACTCGGCTGCTGGAATTTGAGGAATACTTTCAGTGATAGGATCGAGGGACGGTGGAATATTTGGGTCAAGAAATTCGGATTTTGTCGATGAACGTGGTGTCGATCTGCGATCAAGAAAACTGGTGCGGTAGAATCTCGACCACCATGAGTCGCTTCTCCGGACATTTGCCAAAGGGACACTTGCAGGGATGATTGTTGAAGGGAAGGAGATATGGGGTTTAGACACTTCAATGGATGGTGAAGGTTCAACTGTCAACTGCAAAGTAGTAAGTGAGGTATCTGCTTCCATTGGTATCTCGCCGGAATCTGCAGATGACAAAAAGAGGTCGTTTGAAGAAATACCGATATTTGACGTGCGTTCAGATAGTGGGCTCAGTGAGTGACCGTCTGTCGATGTCGGAGGAACTATACGTATCGTGGATAATTCATGTTGGGCTCGTAGTGCAGCATTGACGGGGTCATGATCATGTGTGTCATATGTATTGCCCTTCTCGTCGATAGGATCCGCAAAAGGATCAAGGTAGCTATGACTGCTTGCGCTGAGATGATTGGTCTCTCGACTGCCGTGAGTATCTGGCTCTTGATCGTACATCAAGGAAACGCCGTCAGAGGAGGACCCAGTCTTCTCTCGGAGGCGACTACTGCTTCCACGACTAGAGGTGCTAGGCTCATGGCTTCTGAAACGAATACCAAGGAGGCTTTTCAATGAGAGTGAACTTTTCCCAGTGCCACTCCATCGCCTAGTGCCAGACCGCCGTCCAAATTCTGGCATGTCCTCGTCTGCCAGCATATCTCGACGCTGATAAGTATCTCGTACACCTCGTGACTTGGCCATGACACTTAATGTTCCTGCAATTCCAAAAGCTGCGCCCATTAAACCACTCCCCCATCTGTCTGTGCTTAGAGCACAACTTCCAGAATACATAGTCGCAGCTGGGATTGCTGGATTGGCGTGTAAGCTGCCATTATCTTCATCGCCTGTTATCAAATCCTGATATCTTCTCCTTTGCTGCCTACGTGAGTTCATAACGATGACGACAATGATAGCGATGGCACCCAGGACACCCAAGACAATACCGACGATGATGACGGCAATAGGATCTCTTTTGTGTTCATCATCTCTTGGATTGTCTAACGTAGCTGTTGGATATACAATGGCTGTTGTACCGGATGGTACTGAAGATCTTTGATGGTTGGTGGTCGTTCCGGTTGGTACGGTTGATATCTGCCTTTCACTTGAAAACGTCTGGATAGTGGAGGCACCAGATATAGGGGGTGTATAAGAGGAGACAAAGGTGCCGTCAGACAGATAAAATATCTGTAGATCTGCCGGTGCTGGCCCTGAATCGAAATAACCTGACTTCCGAGTAAGTTCGGGTCGAGTCGTAGTCACAATTGCTCTCACCGAAACCGAAGACGACGAAACCATTCAAATAAACTGCATAATGATCACGACGGGGTCCGATATAGGATAATTGATCAACAGGCATCCAGACTGCAGGACTTTTTGAGGTATCCAGGATCCATCCATCCTCAAGATTGTTCTGCAAATTGACATCACTGCCACCTTGAATGAGTATCTTCCCTTGTCCAATCGCAGTTGCAGCAAACCCTCTGCGTGGGGATGGTAGAGAATCAGTACTAACTCGCATTGTTGACCAATATGGCACATCTCTTGAGGTGTCCAGAGCCCAGATTGTTGAAAGGGGGAGCAAGGAATTTTTAGAAGCACCACCAAATACAATCAATTTGCCATCCACAAATGTCAGTGATGCATGACCGTAAATCTCAGGGGGTGCATTCTCAGATGGTAACAGTGAAAAAGTGAGGGTTTGAGGGTTGAAGGCATAATGGTCAGACAATCCGATTCCTGAGCCATCCGTCTTCTGTCCTCCAATGACGTACACAATACCGGAAGGTGCTGTAGCAGATGTATGATAAATCCTCCGTATTGGTTGACCAGTCCAGGACGTAGCTTGAGCATACCAAGCAGGCCGTGAAAGACTAGAAAGGTCCAGAAGAACGGCTGAATCTGAAATGGGGGGTCGGGAGTTAGGGCCGGGTTCACCTCCAAAGAGTAGAGCACTGGAAGTGTTGAATGCAGAGAGAGAGTGCCAGGCCAAGGCAGGCCCCTGAAAGGTCGGTGGGTTGCTGGAGTTACTTAACAACTGCCATCGTGGGCTCGCTACCTGAAAGGGTTGAGAAAGAGAAAGGCACAAAAGCTCGTTGTTATTTGGAGCAGAAGTGTATGAGTAGGAGTTGAAGGGATCCGTCTTTCCTCCATAAACGAATAGTACATCATTTATCACAATGGTTGCTTGTGCCCACCTAGTGACTCGCTTAGCTCAGTACGTCCGTAACCGCAGTATTAGTACTCACCGTGCTTCTGGAACGTACCTTGCTGCCGAAATTTCACACAATAACAATACGATATATAGGATCGATTGAATATAATGCAAATTCATCTAGGATATGCAGTGAGTGAGATAGACAACTTTCAGATCAACAGTGGATTATAGATCGTTGCTGGATTGTTGACAGATTTTTTTCATGCGGTATGATTGTGGAGCTCGTAGATAGTAAGTGAAATAGATCACTTCAAATGTTCAAGGAATAGTTGAGCATAGCCATCAGGAAGCTTAATGTTCAACATTGCCTTATCTGGCTTGTTCAAATTTTAAATTAGACATGCTTATATTAGACAGGGAGCCGGCTTACTAATCTAGTTTCGTAACTAATAGTTTACACTGTGTCCGCTATGAGTCCCTTCAACAAAGACTCACTGTGACAAGGTATCACTACAACTATTCAATGGTCCAGAAAAATGCGACTGGTAGCAGAAAAGTCATAAAATTCACAGTTTTTTGAGGAGGCGAGGATCTATTAAACTGAAATGATAATTGATCGATGGTGATAAGTAAGTGTGAGTAGATTACCTGTTACATCATTCCGCATCTTACCAATACCTTGCACTAGGTACGAAGATTGAAATATAGGTATCGTCATAGCCAAGTCTTCCGGGAGCGGTCCTCAATGATAACGCGTTTTCAAGGAACCCAGAATGGTGATGGGATTTCACATGATATCATTGACATTCAGAATGCTGCTGTTTCACACGTTTCTTTGTCTACTCATTCTGAAAGTCCTTTCTCTCAATCTCTGTAGTAAATCTAACCGCTGCAATGGCCTTCATGCTACGCCAAATCATGCGAAATCCCTCTCCAAGACTCATGAGCGATCACTCAAAGGTCGGGAAGAAAGTAGGGGATGCGAGGGACGGGAACTTCGATGAATATGACTTTGTGATTGTAGGAGGCGGTAATATTGTCTCCTTCTTGTGTTCTTTGACAATACTCAGGTTTCATAGGTACTGCAGGTTGTGTTTTAGCTGCTCGGTTGACTGAGGATCCCTCGGTTCGCGTCTTACTTCTTGAAGCTGGCCAAAGGTGAGGCTCTGCAAATTATCTGTCTACATAGATCTGATTGTTTTCAGCGGAAATTGTCTCTTATTCTCCAGAATACCCATTGCTTTTAGTTTGCTATTTCACTCCAAACATGTCTATCAAGTATACACCGAGCCACAGTTGGATGCTAAGAACCAGAGAAAATTCTGGCCTAGGGCAAAAATGCTCGGAGGGTGTGAGTACCAACTTCTTCCTAGAAGACCAAGACCCTTACGAGTATCTGCTAGGTTCATCAATCAACGCAATGATGTAAGGCGCATTGTAGGATCATGTTCTTTAATTTCTTACCCACAACAGGGCCCAATATGGTGCACCTCAAGATTATGATGAATGGAGTAGGATCATCAACGATGAGATTTGGTCTTGGAACAATTTATCCAAGTGAGCGGCGTCTATTGGATTAGCTGACTGATTTTACAACCTGTCAGATACTTCAACAAATTTGAAAAGTATGAGGATGATGTTAGGTACCCAGGTGTGGACAGCAGCATCAAAGGCAAAGGTCCCGTCCGTGTGGGTTACTTCAACGACATTCAGAGCGTAAGCAGGGATTTCGTTCAGGCTTGCACAACGGTCGGCGTGCCTTTGAGTCATGACTTCAACACGAACGCTGGTACCACAGGCGTCAATCGTGTAAGTTACTCCCTATTCCTGTTCTGGAAACGTTTCTAACTTTCTTCAGATGAGTAAGCCCTTTCAGACTTCTGTTGGAGAAAGACTTAATCGATTATACAGTGACCTATATCGACGAGAATCGAACCCGCGTATCTTCTGAGACTGCTTACTTGACCACAGACGTTTTGGAACGGTCTAATCTGACAGTTGTGGTTGATGCTACCGTTACAAAAATCCTTTTTGAGAAGACTGGTGATGAGACGAAAACCGTTGGGCTTGAGTTCGCCAAGAGTAAGACTAGTTGCCGTTATACCGTCCGCGTAAGGAAAGAAGTTATCGTGACGTAAGTGGTGCTTTTTCGCTCAACTTCTCAGTTGAATTCCTGCTTCCAGTGCTGGTGCAATTCATTCTCCTCAGGTGAGTTTCCTGCACATTGCTGCCAATTTTTTTCTCATGTTTGATTGACTATAGCTCCTGTTGCTCTCAGGTATTGGCCCTGCAGATCAGCTCAAGAGTAAGAATATCCCTGTTGTTCGCGATCTTCCAGGCGTTGGGGCAAACTTGGTTGATCATCCCAATGTCAGTCTCTATTTCAAAGACAAACACGATCGTAGTGTGAAACATGTTCGGCCCTCTACTATTGGTGATATTCCTGGCTTCCTCGTTTTTTGTTCGAGTATCTCTTTCGCAAGAGTGGACCTATGACAGGTAACGTGAGTTCAAGGTCAGGTAAATTCATGCATATGCTCAATGGCAGGGATGGTAGGTTGGTGAGGCGGCTGCGTTCATCCGCTCTGACGATCCTTCGCTCTTCTTGGAGAGCGAGTTCAAGAATAAAGTCAAGGATAGTACATCAGGAGACAACGGGCCGGATCTCGAGATTTTTATCACTCCAATAGGATATAAGGTGCGTAACATGAACCAAGATATCATATTGTAAATGAAAAACTTTTCCAGGAGCATGGAGATTTTGTTTTACCCATGCATACATTTTCTCTTCATTGTTGCCTTGTCCGGTAGGTATCTTGCAGCGACTCCTGAAACCACTTAATATAAACATTTCCAGTCCCATGAGTAAAGGGGTATTATCTCTCAAGACAAACGATCCTTTCGATCTTCCTGCAGTTGACCCGAGGTAGGTTATGATCCCAAAGTCATTCCTGCCGTTTCACCTAATCTTCTCCCGTAGGTATCTCTCAGCGTCTGAAGACATCGAGAAGATACGTCGTGGTCTGCGTTTCATTTTCAAGGTCATTAAACAAGGACCCCTCAGGGATCATGTTGATTTCGAATACAAACACAAACTCTTGGACACCGAGCGTGACAGTGCTACTGACGAGGAACTCGAAGATATTATCCGGCAGAGGATCGAGACGCTGTATCATCCAGCCTGTACTTGTCGCATGGCACCTGAAGCAGATCACGGTGTTGTCGACTCTCACTTGAGGGTATACGGAGTCAAAGGATTGAGAGTTGCAGATGCCTCGGTGTTCCCAGTGATTGTTTCTGGCCACACTGTGAGTTTCAATTTGCTCCCTCAGTGTTGTGACTGATTTGCATTGTTACAGGCCGGTGCATGTTATGCTATTGGCGAGCATGCCGCTGATATTCTGAAGGCTGAGTATGGTCTCCAAAACAATTGAAGGCGGGGAAGAGATGGTCCTCCTTTATTTTATATCTGAGAATCATTACGAATGCAACTGATTTCGCGCGCTGAAAATTCTTTCCAAGAAAGTCTTGACATGGATTTCTTCCCAGTCTACAAGGGGTTTCACATTCTGTTCATGGATATGACTCTGATAGATATTTGCATTGTGTGTGTGTGCAGGTAATATTTCAGGTGATATGAATTAGCTCAGCTTAAATTTAGAGTCTTGAGAATACCTACTTTCCTCATAATCAACAATTGACGCAGAAAACTGATTCAGAAGCCGTCTACCTGCTCATGGCTCAGCACATATTTTTGCCTGTCAATGGTTGGCTCCCCAGCATATTGAGAAGAATGCGACCGGACAGTAATCAGACTGGAGATTTCTGCACAGATATGCATTGACACCATCACCTATCTCTCTCGATCTCATCTACCATCTACCGCACATAACGTAACCTCTTGTTACAACTCAAGGCCCGCCAAACCACTCTGGTGTCTCCATTGGTCTGATGCACTAATCCAGACTGTTGGAAGGAGGTGTATTACAGGGGCCAGCATCAGATATGATAAACACACAAAGGGTGTTAGAAAACAGTCAGAAATTTAGAATTACAGTGAAGTAGTAGTGGGACTTTGTGGTGTCCGTGTCACACTGACTGATGTGTTGTGGTACGCTTCGACCTGGTTATTCCCTTTTCCAAATCACTGGACTGAGAAAACCGTGACAATGTTCCTTCGCAAAGGAGGCAAGTTTAGCGCTCATCTTTGCCAAGATAGCTTCAGTAACTGGTGTCTAGATTGAAATTGACAGCTGGAAAGAGGAATAGCCAGACCATTGCATGGTCAAGAATTAGCAATTGATTTATGAGTTGACCTGGGAGAGGGGGAGAGGAAAGTTGACTATGAAACAGGTGTATTCTGGCCAGAATCAAGAATTTTTTTGAGGGTCGCTAATGACGCATGCCTTTTGAGGAGACAGACATATCGAGATAGCTGAAAATGAAAAGGGATTAGCCACTTGACAATGCAGTGCCTCCGCTCAATCGTCCTCCGGATACTTATTAAATCTTACTGTACCGGACTAACGGCACAGATCAACTTCCACAGCAGGCACCTCCGCCCCATGCCAACTATTGCATCTCTATGTTATATTCTTTGACTTTACTTGTGGAATGTACATTCGTCTACTCGGTAAACATTGGGATTCATGTCCCCATAATATCTGGGTGCCTATGAGTTCTCTCTCTCGCTATTGCATCGTGGGACTAGAAAAGATCCGACCTGCAGCACGTCAAAAACGTAAATCTCACGGAAAAGCATCAGACTGCAGAAACAAAAGAAGAGATAATAACACAAAACGGTGTCTGTCCGTCAGATGTGGATCGGTTGGTCGTAGCATCGCTCTGGGTGTAATGATACGACTGTTCACGATGCTAGGATGAAGATATGTGCAAGGATTGCTAATCAAATCTGATTGGCTCTACTCTCCTCGAAGAGGGAAAAACTGGAGGGAGAACAGGTCGGTTTGTGGGAATGTTTTGTTGCAAACGTTGTCCAGGGTTTGGAATAGACGTTGGTGCTGTCGCTGCAGCTGCATGTTGAGAGTTTCTACAAAGGGCTGCAGGGGGGGAACCAATCAAGCGAGACACAGTATATGGAAGCTCATAGCCTGCTTGGATGGCATGGTTGATGTAACGTGAGAGTTCAAGGTGAAGCGTAGGGTAGTACGTAGTTGATGCTTTACGGGAAATCTGGCATAAACCCATTATGTAAGACATGAAGGAAATCAATGGCGAGTAGTCACTCACGAGGATGATACGTTCAAGACCTGAAAGGAAGAGGTCCGAATGGAAGCGATAAGCGGAGAAATCGTGGTCTTTGGGCATGCCCAATGAGGCGACACTTTGAGCAATGGCATTGATCAATTTCATGTGGGTTGTCTTTCAGTTATCGAATAAGTAAATTTTCTGGAGTGCCTTAAATTAGCGGAAAAAAGTGCTCACCAGGTAGCCCATTGCTTCAAACTCGACGCCACCTGTCATACCACCAGGTGCACGAGGCTTTTCAACTTTGCTCTCATCAGTCTCAGAAAGGATCCAAACAGTGTTGTTGGGATGACAAAATACCCAGAAATAATCTCTACAGACATCGCACAGTTCCTGGAGATATGTTTTGTATATCCGGGGTTTATGAAGGTTTTCAATGAAGGCATGGGGTGAAATCGGTGTTTTAGGACATTCAGACGGAGGAGGAGCAGGAGTAAGTAGTAGTGCACGGATTAAAGAGAAGATACTCTTGTGTGGAGCAGGGAGAACAACGAGGTTAGAGCCAGGAAGAGACGATTCGCTTTCCCATGCTTCACGCTGCCGACGAGACGAACCAGATGGCAGAGAAGAAGGAGGATAGAGTTCAAAAAGTAATAGGAGCAAGTTCACGACAAGTTGACGGGTCGCGACATCGCCTGGCTTTTTGTCAGAATACAATAGGGAGATAAGTTGGATGAATGGAGTCGGGCACGAGCTTCGTAGAGCGAAGCAGCCGATGGATGATGTTGACAGTGCCTTAAAGCAGCACAAGAGTTCGTGAAGTACTTGATCATCGTGTTGTTCCTCTCTACAGAAAGCATAGTTGCTGAGGGAGAGCCAGATTCATTGATCAGAATCATACCTCCATTCAACCTCAAGAATTTCGTTGAGCCTAGTTAGAAGAGCAGAGTATCCTCCCAGTTTTAAGAACTCCTGTGACCAACTAAGCCAAACTTCAGTTCAACCTTGAATTTGACGGAGGCTAAGGTTTACCTAGCAGATTCGTTGCGTAAAAGCAGACGTAATTTCTTGATATCTTCGATGTCGAGTTGCAGGCTTGATGTGCCAGTCAAGATACTACAGAACTTCGTTGGCGAGATATTCTTGGATCGTAAAGTGCTTTTATCCTTGACACTGAGAGGGCCAGAACCCGAAGTCAAGTCCGCAGATGATTCAGTCGTAAGATCGACTTGACTGCGGCTGAAAAGCCGCTGTGTATCAAAAGAAAATCCACGAGTGTGATTAGAACTCGCTTTTCGAGTGGAAGAGGCGGAAGAATATGGATGTTGGTGAGCAGAGACATGACCAGCAAAAGGTAGGCGAGGCGGCTCAAAAAGGTCCTGATCAGCACTATTATTTCGTAAGGGAGACCCGAAGGACTCCGTAGAAGCAGCACGCCTGAGTGTTCCTCTCGGCGTATGAGGAAGGATAGGTACAGTGTCTCTCGGTTGCTTAGCAAGGATGGTTGACGATTTGAGCATGGCAGCCTTCACTGTAGATTCCATCCCCACCAGCTTTGGTCGTAAATTCAAAGGAATCTGTAGGTCGTCCTGAAGCTAATTGTGAGACGAAACAGCTTTTACGTCAACCATGAGGATACATACGAGGAGCTGGTCAAAGGCACTGTCCGTCTCGGCCTCACTCAATGTTGAAGGAATAAATTGGTCTTTATTCTTGTTATCTGTTTTCTTTTTCCTCTCATGAACGGAGGCACCAATCTTGCTGTAATGGAGAACATCCTTCATGTTTCGGTTCAATGGTTGTTGTCCTATCCCGAGGTTAGGATAATTCTCCTTGGCAGTGTTCGAGACGTCGCTCAAACTAGTAACCATTGTAAAGTCTGTCGAAGGGAGTCTCCGAGACGGCAGAATACTCTTGAACATCGTGGCTGTCTGAGTCAAACACGGCGAGTCGAGGGCGAACCGAGTTGAACTTCTAAATTAGGGGATGTTTGAATAGCACGCGTTTGCCATGTGATCGATCACGAGACCTTCTTAATTTAATTGGCACCTTCCACCTTCGTTGCCTAAACGATGGCTTAATCAATCTTGGCTCCTTCCAATATCATTACTGAGTTACAAATGCGACTTCACGCAGATAATCCTTTCAATGATCCTGGAAGCAACAATAATTCCAGTGCGGTGAGTGCGGTCCACTAGTGGGCTCTTGAGCCTTCTGCCGATTATCCTCGCATTATATGCCTGCTCAAGTCACAAGCTCATACTTTGCAAAATACACAGGCCGTTCATCAGTACGACTATGGTACTTCTCAAGGCTACTCAGCAATACCCCTCCATAACCAAGGCGACCACCGCAACATTGCACAGCCTGATTTTGGTAGTGCCGGGAATCAGAGTTTCGTGAATTCACAATGGGACGGTTCGCGCTATAACCAGGGATCGACATGGGTGACTGAGCAGGAGAAACAGTCTCGTCGTTCAAAGATTATGGTAAGTGGTATAGTCAGAATCATCGACCGTGCTTGAAGCTAGGGTAGACCATTGCTGGTGTGATTGTTCTGGTCATTATCATTGCAGTGTCTGTGTCTGTTGGCGTCGTAGTCAGTCGAAGAAACTCCAACACCCGCAATTCGTCGTCGTCGAACTCTGGCGCAGTTAGCCAGACAGATCCCAATGATCCTAGCACTTTTGTTAAAAACCCTAATCTACACCAGGCCTTCTATGGGATTGCTTATACTCCAGTTGGGTCACAACTGCCGAATTGTGGAAACAGCTTGGGCATGTCGCCTCTTTTGTTGTCACCTCTTGTCAGAATTCTTATGGATTCGTTTCAGCTGCTGTCATCCAGGATATCCAAGTCAGTGTTGATCTAAGACCTATTCAAGTCTTATGCTGATAGTCCGTCGCGTTGCAGCTTCTTTCTCAATTGACAAAGGTAGCCCCATTTTCAATATACCCTCGAATTTAGTTAACACTGACAATGTAGCGAGTTCGAATTTATGGCGCAGACTGTAATCAAAGTGCTTTAGTGGTTAGCTCCCCTGAACTGCTCTTTCCCCGGAGTAGAATCCTGGCGATCTTATGATAGCTGGAGGCTATTAGACAAACAAAAGTGGACGTCACGGTGTATCTCGGAAATTATGTGGTTCCTACCGATGGTGGTGCTTCTTACAACCGCCAGAAAGGCGTCATCCAGCAGGCTGTACAAGTATATGGAGCAGATCATATCGGTGGCATCACTGTTGGTAACGAATTCATGCTCAAGTGCGCCTATTCTACGCACTAGAACCAGAATTGATGAATTTCTAGCTATCTCACTGCTAATGGTGTCTCAGATCCGAACTCTGCGATTGGCAACCAAGGCGCCCAGCTTCTCATCCCTAATATTACGGATACGGTTTCTATGCTCAATTCCATGACTCTGAGCCACCATATTCCTGTTGGTAATGCAGATGCTGGCAGTTTCTTCAATAATGAAGTGCTTCAAGCTGTTGAGTATGGGGTAAGGTTGTTCTCTCCTGAACTTGGTATGGGTATATTTAGGACTTCAGATGGCGAATGTCCACCCATGGTTCGCCAATGTCTCCATAGATGACGCAGCATCTTGGACAACGACATTTTTCCAACAAAACGATGTTGATACAGCTAATTCCCTACCCAATAAGCCTTCTATGTCTATCGCTGAAACTGGTATGTATAAATTATTTCGCTTTTTTGATAAGTCGATCGTTTAACAAATTCAATAGGCTGGCCAACAGTATGTGTTTTGGTTTGCTTTTGAAGCTGCATCTTCATTTTTTCTCCTTCATTTTCTCTTCTAGAAATCGTCTGACGCGGGGAACGCCAATAACGGCCCATCAGTCGCATCAGTCGCCAACCTACAGACCTTCCTTGATACCTTTGTTTGTCAGGCTAACTCTGCAGGCACCCAATATTTCTTTTTTGAATTTGCTGACGAGGATTGGAAAGATCAGCAATTCGGCGGTGTTGAGGGTTGGTGGGGTCTTTTCAACCAGAAGTAAGTCCTCTCCTCAGTGGACCTGTATCATAATCATAATTCAACTACATAGCCGAACGCTGAAGGAGGGTATCACGATCCCTACCTGCCAGGCTCCTTAACGGTGCTGGCATTGTTGCCTACGGTGATATTTCATCCCATTTTTCTCATCTTTGTTTCCTGTCTTGACTTTGATTGCTGCATGAACATTTTGCTTTCTTTTGACACTGTCAAAATTTCGGACTCTAGAACAATTTTGCTTGGACTTTAATAGAATATTATTGTTTGTTTTGTTAGCTTGGTATTGTCTGAATACTAATCCTATTTTTTGGACCGTCGTCCTCTTGGCGAAAAATACTTTCAACTGCATTATTGAATCGCTCGAGTCTACATCAAATGCTCGCCTTCAGGAAAATGAAACCAGAGGAGCTTGACGGCCGAATTCCATCCTCGCCTTCTGGGGTTCTGCGAGATCTTTATCTGTTCAACAATCTGACAGAGCCAATCGCAAACCACGCGTCTCCAATTCTGCTTCTCATCCTCCTGTATTCCTGAGGCCGATCCCTTCAACAAGCCCAAGGAAGTGTGGGCAACAGCCACAATTTGTCCTGTCGAACAAAACCCTTGTCACCCATTCCATGGGTTATTCTGAATCACAACGGCGTTTGAAGCAGGCAAGTCGATGTCGGGGATATTGACAGCTCATAGGGTCACCGATAGAAGGTGATCAGATACGGCTGTCCAGGTCGAGTTTGAATTGCTATCCTGAAGGTGTATTGTTGACAGACATCTGTTGGCAACACTACCAAGATCGTTTATATGTAGGGACTTGTCAAACAGCTCCAAATATCAGTCTCGTGTAATCGTTTTTGTCATTATGAGCAACATCCTTAACGTCGAAGACATGTTCCAGTGTCTTTGATCAACTCATTGCGCACTCAGTAGGATTCGAATTCCAATGCTTAACTGATTTGATCATTTTCCGGAAACAGATGAACTTCAATTCAGAAATAGACATTACATCTGTTCGCCCACACTCCAACTTATCGGACCCCGACAATGGTTGGCTCTGCTCAAGAAGGGATTACCAAGTGCATGGTAAAGTCCCCACTTTGTACCTTTTTGATAGAAGAAAGGCACACTCAATTTTCCATTAAATCTGTAAGGCTTCATCAACCCGTGTAAGTCCTAACTTCGGGTGACAAGTGTTCAATGCACTCCGCTAAGTTCTCTCTGTAGTTTTAAGAAAAGCGGTCAACAACGCTGACACATCATCGAGCAATCACCGACGGTGATCAACTAAGATGACGAAAATACTAGATACTGACATTGTGAGCTCCTCAGGGCAGAGATGTCTGGGACGCATCCCTTGGATGACCCCTTCCCCTTCCCTCTCGCTAAGGAAGCAATAATATAAGCGATGAAATGATGCGACTCACAAGAACTGCTTAAAGAGGATTCAGTCAAAACTTTCGGGGAGATATAAGATGACTTTTCTAATTTTCACTACTGGTTTAGAAACTTAATCTCGTTCCCTTCAATCAACAGGGCTCAGTCATGAATTTTAGTCTTTCACGTCCAACGGAAAGAAAATTGGACGAAAAGAGAAGATCAATGATCATACGTTAGAGTATCTCAACTAAATATTCACCAACTAACTCATACTCTCATACAGACATGTACTCTGCTTTCATGTCTTCTGCAAGTTTCTCTGCAATGGCAAAGCATCCACCAGCCTTGACTCTAGCCATGAATATTTTACCTGGAGTGAAATCGACATCATACGCACCGTATGGCCAGAGATGATGCTTGGGAAGATAGATGCATCACACACCCTGAGACCATGGATCCCATAAATCCTCAACTTGGCATCCACAACACCACCTTCTTCTCTTGGAGCCATCCTACATGTTGATGTCGGATGATATACCGTTTGTACGCGATCTTTAACCAATTCCGCAATCTCTACATCGGACTTGAGGTGAAGCTGGTGGTCGAGGTCTTCGTGAGCACTTGTATGATCGAGATGTGCAGCAAGAGGTTCAGCATGTGCGATTCTGAGAAGAGCTCTAACACCTCGGACAAGCTTCCACATATCCTCCGGATTCTGTAAGTAACTGAAAAAGTGATGAATAATTGGAATCACGTCATAGGCTATCCCTTACTTGGGATTAACGCTCGGTAGCTGCCAGGGGTCATTTGATTTGAGAAGAACAGCGCCAGTGCTCAATGGCCTGTTGAAAAAGGGTTAATCGACGAGTTTGTATAGTGGGAGTGACTCAGAAAACACCTGACGAGGTAACAATGGAGCGCGAAAGTATGTATATCAAACATGATAGCACCATGTTCCTGGAAAACTGGTTAGGGTACTTTCAATATTTAGGGGAGGCATACATTCATACTTTATAGGCGAAGGGTGTGGTGAATAACTCCAAGTCGGGGCTGTCTGCAGCCGAAGTGCTATCTGTCAGATGTTGAGGGTATTCTGAAGAAGGGAATAGTTTGGGATCATCCGAACGGATGAAAGCAGCTGATTCGCCAAACTTTTTTCTCTGGTTAGACGGAAGCCCGTCCAAAGGGTGATCGATACTAACGTTAGTTGCCAAAGGACCTCCACTACCGAGGACGAAGTATTGCACCATGGCGGTAATCAACTTGACCAAATCGCTGAATGATCGGGGTCTCATCCACTTGACAGAGGAGTTGCGTTTGTCCTTGAAGTATAGGTCTACTACAGGGTGATCGATGAGATTTTGCCCGATCCGGGGATGCTCGAAAACAATAGGAATTTTGTGGGACCGAAGATGCTCCACAGGGCCGACACCAGAGAGCATTAGAATCTGCAGTAAGCAAATACTTAAAACATTATCTGGAAGGGGAATCAATGCACTTACATGAGGCGAATGAACAGACCCAGCGCTTCGCAAAATAATACAGCGAATATCCCAAATCAAGTTTGTGGCAAACCAACCTGAGAACAATATCCCGCCTTGATTTTGCCCAATATTTCTTGCCATTCTTGTCCTTTGCAAACTCAACACCAGTCGCACGAATCTCACCTGCGGCTTCCTCGAAGATGATGCGAGTTACCGTTGTATTTGTGGCAACAACGATGTTTTTCCTCGTAAGAACCTCAGGCGTCAGATAGGCGGACTCTGAGGAGACACGTTGAAACATATTGTCGATGTAAGTCACTGAGCGATTTATCGGTCACAGCTTCATGAAAGAGATGAGAAATGGCGTACTGATCTATGATGGAGATCCTGATTTCAGTTCTATGTTCCCTGAAAATGACATGTGTCACTTACTCGACTAACGCCAATGGTCCCCAAAGGCCCATTGAAATCCGGAGTGAAGGGGACACCAATATTGATACAACTGTCGATAAAGGCACCGCTTAGCTTTGAAACATAGTTGTTATAGCCTACTTGGATAGGTCCACTCTTGCCACGGACAGATAAATCGACAAGAGGGTAATCTACGTGAGGAGTGCAAGTTTCAAATTTATTGAAGTATCTTAACAGTTGTCAATAAGCGCACTGCCATAAAGAATAAATAGTAACTCACTGTCGTAGGTTTTTCGAGGACCAGGAGTCATCTCCAATAATCCGGGCCCATTCATCAAAATCACCGGGCGCGCCGTACTGTGCCCTTGGCGTGTGTTCATGGGTAATCAAAGAGCGAAGGAAGGATCACGTACATTTGTGCATTGATGGACGAGCCTAAAAAGTCAGAATTCACATGCACTGCTGTCAGTCAAATGGCGCTCACATCCGCCCAGCATTCTGGCTGTCATTCATTCAGTAGGCATTATCGAGATAAGGAGTCACACGGACCACGAGGCCAAAACTTCCTCTTTCCCCCGGCACAAACTTGAGGCTCGGTTCTCAGCCGATAAACATGCTTTGACTCAAAAAGTCTGCCGTACATAGAAGGAGTACGGCTTTGAACGAGTGAGGTGCCGCTGGATCAAGTGAAATGGGGTCATTACTTGGTAAAAAGCTATATGAAATCACTTACCTCCCTCCCGCTTCAAGCAGTAAGACGTGAATATTGGGATCCTCACTCAATCTTGCTGCGAGGGCACATCCAGATGTCCCTGTTTGCCCCGTTAAGCCTTCTCTGCTAATTCGAGCCTTTTGTGCGCCTCACCTCCTCCAACAATGATGACATCGTAAGTTTTCCATGCATCTTTGCTCTCATTATCACTACCCACCTATGGCGACGTGAGATCAATGGATTTCCAGCTGCAGCGAGACCTACTTTGCTCAGATCCTCCAAATAGTATCCTCCTTTGGTTGTCCTCTTCGTGCCCTTCACGCGCAAAAATTTGACGAGAATGGCCAAAAGACCACTGAATGCAAGCAGTAGCCGCACTCGTGGGCTCAGCGATAACAAGTGTTGGAACCCTGGGGCAGAAGCGATGAAAGATGTTCCGGCTAGCGTACTGTGGACAGGCATTCCCGTTTCAAAGATGGAACCGGAAAGATATGTGTGCCTGCGTTTATATTAGTTGGCGTGGATGGGCCTTGTGGAAGTTAGCATTACATTCTTATCATGGGGCTTAGTAAGGGTCAGTAGGACGTTGTTCTATCACATGTGCCCTCTGCTAAATCCAAATCCGTTGTCAAAACCTAGAATGATCAACCGCAAGAAAACGACCGCTGTCAATGCTCTTCTGACCAACCTTTCTGGTTTCTCAGAGTTTATTCTTATTTTCATTACGATATTCACAGGCTTCAATGTGAGCGATTCACATGTCCGCAACTTAAAACCGCTTTTTGGACGATGCCATTTAATGCTTGAAATTATATATACACATCCCCTGCCTTGTTCCCTGAACACATAAGGAGCTTTCTCTCGTGACTTTTTGACTGCATGACACCAAAGATATCTCAGGTTACGGTGATCACGTGTGTTATTCACCATAACTTCGTGATACCCATACATATACATTTCGTGGGTATGTCCTTCGTGCTTGACAAAGAAAAAACACACGATCACCTCTGGATCACTCGAAAAAGGTTGTTCATCCTGTCTTGGCCGGATTACTGAATAATTCGAATTGCACATCTCTGAGCTGATGCTACACCAATATCAGACCTTGTAACCGTCCTAAGATCCGAAATATGGTAGCTTCCCATTATGGAAAAACAACAACATGTTCCTGCATTCCAGTAGGTGCCTGGAAAAGAGCCAATTTTTTTGAGGAAGCAGGCCTATCATCTCTGTACTTCTTTTCAGGCGTTGTCACCATAGTCCAAACTGTTGGAATCCAACTACGCGGCAAGAACCCATAATGCAATCACAGTGAATCGTTGAGAAGCTTCCCTTCTATTTCTATTCTGAGCATCGTTGTATATATGTGGCCCTCTTGTGAGACGAGCGTCGGTATTGCAAGTGACTGAGGTAGGCCCTTACTCACCTCTCAATCACTTATATTTTTACACAACAACTTATTACGTGTCCGTCCATGATCAGCGAATAATATTTCAATCCGATAGTTAGAGAAGTTCCGGATCAATTTAACTTGATCCAGAGGATCACCTAGCTCCTGACCGACAACAATTGACAATTCTGTAATCCAAAAAGAATGGATCACTATCCTAAGTGCACCGCCAGCGGACGAACAATACACTTGCTGCGCAGCAGGTAAACACAGAACCAAAAAATATTCCCAAGAGTCTGATTCGAGAGAAAAAAAAACATCGCCGTTCAAATTCATCTAGCAATCACATCCTCCAATGGACCACGGCCCCAAGTCCATATGTAATTTCTTGGACTGTCCCAGGGTTTCTCGTTTACATAAAGGTCAAAGTATGGAGGACGTTTGTTCTTGGATCCAGATCTTCACTTGACTGATGTTATCTTTATGAGGTCACCGCAGCCTAGTCTAGAAGTGTGATGCGGGGATACAACACCGATACCCTTAAACCGAATATGTTATCTGTGCCACGGATCACACATGTATTATCAAACGTTCAAACGCCACATCTACGTTGGGCTCCAAAGAAAGTGATCGCATCATCCGACAGGCTCTTCAAAACTGATCTCAACACATAAATCATGGATCAAAGCAACCCAGTGGGTCTAGGTGGGTACGAATACTTGAGTCATTCTCTCCGCAGTAAACCGAAATCTCGTCGGAATGACATTGACTTGCAAGCAAATCTACTTGTCTCAGCCATCAATCAAGCCACCAACCAATCATCTTTCAATAAGGGTGTATCGTCCAAAATAAATATTCAACACATCCAAAAAAATTCAGAGATTCTATCATACACAGAGAGAGATAAGAACAAAAGTAGAAAAATACACGCATGACAAAAAGGACTCAGAAACCATAAAATCATATGCAAACCATAAGAGAAACAAAGCCCGTTAAATGTAGATGTTACCTGAATCAAGGGATAAATTGGGACACAGAACCATAAATTTGGGAGGTGAGGGGAGGTGTGCAAAAGAAGTATGATGATTATACATCAATGATGGTGTCGTATGCCAAATAATCAGGGAGGTCGAAACGGTGGTGAGAGTGAAGCCAAGGATCAGATTAGCTGGCAGGGGTGGGCAAGAGATGGTGTATGAGAGGCAGTTGAAGAAGAGAGAAGGGCAAAAATAAATCAACACATGAGAATGATACCACCTTACGAATAATCCAACAAAAAGAGAAACAAAAGGGAAGATAGATGTACACATCATGACTGGTCGGAGAGACAAAAATGAGACGATGTCCGCAAGTCCTGATAATCGTCTTCAAAAAGCATACAACATGCGGCACATACACGCTATGGATTCGACCCTCCCAGAAGTGAAACCCGCTGCTGTATCTGCTGTTGAGATGCTTGATTTCCACTGGCTCCCACACCTGGCATAATCATTGATGACCGTTTCTGCTGCTTTTTCAACAGCCTCGACCGCTCCCTATGCGGTGCTTCCTTCTTCTCGATCCCTCCTACCACTTGTTCAGTCGGTGCGGTAGCAAGCGCATTCGTTGCGAAGTTTACACTGGGATTTGGCCCCGCCACCGTTGCTTCTCTCCCACCTGATCTTCTCGACCTTGAAGAACTGGGCAACGTCTTACTCCGTGTGACGGCAGCAGGCCCATTTGAGAGTACAGTGCTGCTGGACACTGGCGGGATAGAAGGTATTGTTGGACTCTCACTATTCATGTCTGGTTCTTCTAACGTTCCGTATATCCCAGGTTCTGGACAAAAAAAATCATGAGAAATCAGAGAAACTGTCAAAGTTCATAGCATACCTCCTCGCTCTAACGTGGTCCTCCTTCTGATCACCTTAAGCCTCTCCTGTTCTCTCTGAATATCTTTCTCGGACATCGTTGGTACTCCCTCCCCCTTTTCTGGCGCAATATCTCTCCAATGGATCCCAGTCTGTGAGGGTTGTGGGGATGCGGGTGTACATCCACGGTTGTTAATAGATGGTGGTAGTTGATGTGCCGTGTTCAGCGCAGATCTAGGTGCAGATATTGGACTCGTTGGAGGTGGTGTTACAAGAGACGGATGAGGAGCAGGTGTGTCGAGCATAAACCAATCCTGATTGGCAATCAAGAATTCCAATACTTGTTGGCTTAATGCATGCTCTGCAGGTAACATTTCGTGCGATGGATGTGATAGTATTCCCGGTCGAAAGATTACAGCAAGATCTAGAGAATAAAAAAGGTCAGATGATCAATGGTCCCTGAAAGAAGCACGACATATAAAGGTCAGACGGCAAGAAGCGGGAACTTACTCTGAGCCGTCATTAAGTTCTTGTCAGATTTGCGTGCGAAGACAGACAACAAATCAAGCACGTAGAGGAGTAGATACTGATGTGCTTGTGACATTTGCCTGATCAGGCCTTTATATTCCGCAATAGCAGCGCCTTGATTCTGAGGAGGTGCGTTGGCTGACAGTAGACACAACAATTAGTCTATACAAAAAAGGATTTGCCCTATGTGAGGAAAAGGCCAGCGCACCTAAAGCATCTCGAAACTGATCAAAGCCGATGAGTGGCAGAGTCGGGACAAGGAACCGAAAAGAAAACCCATTTAGCGCCTTTAGAATTGCACCTCGGGAAGCAGAGATGAGAACACACTTTGTGGTACAATCTATGGGGTATTACGGGTTCCTATCAAAGCGGAGTGTGAGCAGGATGGAAGAGAAAATATTGGCAGGACGCACAGGCATCTGAGTAAGATATCTGCGGAAGACGCTGGCAACATCATGGGAGGTGTAGGTTTCTTGTTTCCAGTTTAAATTTTTACCGTACTAGGTAGGAGTGTAAAATTCGAGATCAATTGATGAAGAGAAACGAGTTAGGACTGACCTTGGGCGGTGTCTCGAACTGCTGCTGGAGCTCGCGCATGCGCTTGTTTGAACCATTGACTCGGAAAGTACCTGGTACCTCCGTTGCTGTAGAGATGAGTGAGATAGCAGGCCAAGTAGCGAGAGTCTGAAGCATACCATTCTCTTTGAGATACAGCCCGCTGATCGAGTCAATGAGCCAGGGACTGCGGCAAGAAGAGGACAAAGAGCAGGCGCACCACTTGGCAACGACGACAGGGACATAACCCCAAACGTAGAGTTCTCCGTTGTGATTTGCAGTTGATATTGGGACGGACGCGTACTTGAGGCTATCCACAAGGGGCTTGCCGAAGACAGGATGCTCTGCCGGAGAGCCTTGGAGAGGGAAGGTGAATCAGGGGGTGGGGAGAAGAACGCCGGGAGACGGACCTTTCTCGTATTCGCGGACATAGCTGGGCTCCTTCTTTGTGCGCTGGATGAAGATGAAGTGATTCCACCAGGCCTTGAGGCTGGCTTTTGTGGGAGGCTGAGTATGGAGGTGTGGAGAATGGGCGGAGAGCATGGGGAAGGAAGGAAGGTGTGGCTGAAGAGAAATGGTATTTATATGGTTCTGTCTGGAGGCAAGAGGCAGCGAGCTTGAGTTTACAGCAAGTGAAGAAATAAGAAATAACAATTATATCAGCCCCTTGTCACCTTGGTCACCCTCCTCGTGTTCTACTTCGGACCATAACACCTAATATTGTGCACGAGGTCTACCCACCCGTATAACTACTTTCAGCAGTATTCATGGTCTTCGACGGGACTCCGGGGCGACAGCTCGAGGTACTAACACATGTTTGCGGGCCTGGGGCACCGAACAGTAATTTTAGACACCAGTAACAATCGCCACCACGTCATCCTCGAACGAAACAGAAACACGGCCTATCACATTTCGATGGGTATCAGCTCGGGAATCTAATGTCCATGTTTTCGGCGTTCCTTTATCAATATAATGACGGAGAGGTTTTGTATTATTAAGTCCAATAAACAAAAACCAGAGAACATCTTGCTAGGGTCGAAACAAGCCATTTTCTCAGCCTTGAAAAAGCAGACATAGTCAAATCACACCCGTGCGGTCAAGTTCTTCACAATTGTCTGGTAAAGATGGCGCATTACCACCATTTTCCTTTACAAATAAGCGTCATTTCCTTGCAAATCCAATATGAAAGAAAAGGATCATATATTACAACATGTAATTGTCAGCGATCCCAGAGGAGTATCATATACAACAAGTCGAGCGGTGTGAAGTAGCTGGGTTGGGCTGTGTCCTTCTCCTGATCTACTTTGGGTACAAGGCCGAGTACAGCTCAGAACTAGAAGATTGACTAAGCTAATTGCCATTATGCACGGTCAGTGAGGACAATGGGGTGAGCTGCCTGACCTCCCTAGACTTCTCCTTTGGAAGAGAAATAAATAACCTCCGATCTATATCATGGCGGACAACAACCTCTAATTGTTGGTTGCAAAAAGAGGATTTGGCAAGGCTGGTTAAGGGAACACCATTAGCTGTAGTTGCTGTTGCTGTAGTTGTTCCACTCAGCTATCAATCAGTGAAAATAAGGGTAAATAAGCTACCCCGTATCAGAGCTGATGAAAGCGAAGAAGGGAACTGGACGGTCTCCACTCAGTCGGGTCGAGCAGGAAGAAAATGCTTATATCTCATACCTTGAGAAAAAGCTGGGTTATGAGAATGGAAAACACAGAACGAAGAAAACTCTGCTTGAGAAGGATGGATTAGATGGTAAGTCGGTTATCTATCGTGGATCACTCACTTGGTTGTGACCGGTTCTTAGATTTGGAAGACTGGGCTCATTCTTTTGCTTTTCCTACGACGGTGGGCTCTTACAGACGATAAAAATGCCTTGAAACCTCTGATCCTAGTGTAGAGTGATCAAGGTTTTGATGACCGAGACGCCGACTTTGATGACGATAGTGAAAAGACTGACTTTGCATCTGACAATGAGGATATAAAGTGCCAAGAAGACGAGGCTATGGCCACGGGAGAACAAGACGAATGGGGAGAAGATGAATGGCAAGGCATTTCTTATCGCAAGAACGGCGAATATAACGTTGAAACCGAAAGCCCGGAAGGGAATGCTCTTGATAGAAATTCTGGTTCTCGATCTCAGCAAGCAACGGGTGCGTTTTTCGATGTGTGTGTACCGTCCTTGAACGAAACACATTTCAGTGACACGTTATATCCCACCTCACCTAAGGAACAAGGAAAATGAACCGGAATCTGAAGTTATCACACGACTCAAGAAACAAGTGAAGGGTTTACTCAACAGGTGCGTGGTGCATTCTACTATTTTCTATTGACTCTGATGTGCTGCTTAGGATGAGTGAACAAAATCTCTCTTCAATTATAGATAGTTTTGAGGAGTTGTATCGAAGTAATCGCAGGCATGGTTTGTGTCTCCATTCTCCATTCTGTTTGCAGTTACACATTTGACAGACGCGTAGACATGACATCCAGTATCACGAGCCTAGTCATAGAGGGCATCTCTTCTCACTCTATATTGCTTGATTCCTATGTTGTTCTCCATGCAGGACTTATCTCTAGCCTCTATAAGATTGTCGGTGTCGAATTTGGTATGAATGCGCATTGTCTCTTTTGTCTCAACTCATCGATAACTCGCTTAGCCGCCTATTTTGTACAAAATGTCGTAATGGATTACGAGCGTCATCGGAAAGAAATGCAAACATCCGAACCTCAAGAAGTAGAGGTCAAAGGGAAGGAATGTTCAAATCTCATGGTGCTATTATCAGAGTTGTACAACTTCCAGGTTATTTCGTCTGTGCTTGTCTTTGATCTCGTTCGCCAGCTCCTCGAAGATGACATGACCGAGTTCAACATTGAGCTCTTGTTAAAACTGATGCGCAGTATGCTTGTACATTCGATGGTCTCGGATCACATACTTATGTCTATGTTAGACTCTGGCCAGCAGCTGCGCCAAGATGACCCTTCAGCTTTGAAGGATATTATTGATATTGTCCAGAAAAAGGTTTCTGGGCGGGATGAGAGGTCTCTTAGGTGTGTTCGACCCCAAGAGCCTCTCTGTCCGGGTTGCTGAGGCCAAGTTATCCTAGCTCTCGAACACGTTTTATGATCGAGACCTTGGTCAATCTCAATAACAACAAACTAAAACGAAATGTGACCCAAAACCAAGGTGGTGAAGCCGTAGAACGAATGAAAAAATTCCTAGCTAGTCTATCTAAAAGAAGACACGGTAAATGGTTTTTGCATCCGCTCCTGAATCAACGGTCTCAAGAATATCCAAAGTATCAGCTCATGATGTCCTTCGAGTTTCCCTTGATGACCTACGCTCAGCAGAGAGTAAAGGAAAATGGTGGCTTGTGGGTGCTGCTTGGGGCGGCGACCCTCTGGTAGAGGCCAGAGACAACATGGCGGATATACAAGTGAATGGTCAAGATACGAAAATCGTTAACGATACCACCAACTATCTCCTGAAACTCGCGCGGAAGCAAGGAATGAACACTGACATTCGACGGAGTATCTTTGTCATTCTCATGAGCAGCGATGTGAGTCATACTTCGTCTATCATCTTTTTTTCTGAACAAATGCACAGGATTATGTTGACGCCTATGAACGCCTTTCACAACTCAATTTGACAGAAGTCCAGCAACGGGAGATCATACGTGTGCTTCTTCACAGCTGTGGCAATGTAATGCAGTTCTGTTCATTCTTGTCCCTTTTATTGATCAACAACTGGCATAGGAGAAAACATACAATCCTTACTATGCCCTTGTCTGCCAGCAATTGTGTCAACAGTCTCATTCTCATGCCATCACGTTGCAGTTCTGCTTGTGGGATTTTTTACGAGATATGGGCGAAGTCACGGTTGGTGGAGCGGAGGTGGTCAAGAACACGAAGGGTGACGATGCTGGTGTAAAGAAAATACCAGGCTCGCGGATGCGCAATGTAGCAAAGGCCTATGCATGGTGGATTGCGAAGGATGTCGTAAATATGAGCATCCTCAAGGTAACTTGGGCCCTTGCCAACTACTTGTTTGTGCTGATGCAGTAATTAAAGGCCGTAGATTTTACTGTTCTTAAACCTCAAAGCCAACAATTTCTTCAAGAACTCTTGTTGCAGACATTCATCAGTAGCCAATCTGTGACACCACTCACTCATATCAGTCAAATGCCAACGACCCGAAACCGAGCGGCGATTGAAGAGATCTTTGTCAAAGCTGCACGAATAGAAAATCTTGCCATTGGTTTGGTCTACTTCTTGACCAATGTTTTCTTGAAACATGCATCAGACGATGACACAGTCACAAATTTTGTAAAGTGGGCTAGTAAGTTGGCATTAGACATACTTCGGACAGGCGTAGACATCATCCCATCATTGTGAGGAACTACAGTGTATAGCATCATGTAGATTTACGAAAAGCTACACTTGAAACCCTACTGCCTGTATGGCCAGCAAAGCTGAACGTTGGATGTTGTATCCGCGAACTGGGGGGTCATTGATTAGTCGAGATGGAAGGTACAAGATACTCAATGTAACTCACTAGTATGATAAGCCTGTTTCTTCGGTGGTGAAGCTGGCCTTCAATTCTTCCTCTGTGAAGTTACAAGCTAGAAGATCGAGAGCTGATCAATCATTTCGTTTGCAAGGGCGACTCCAAAATGGATCTTACAAGTGATGAGGAATATTCCACCTGGTTTAAGAAATCGCGCGACACGAGTCGGGTATTGAGCTGCAGGAGACTTTCCTTTTTCATCCCTCTGTCCTAAAGCAATAGCATCATATGTTCCTTTATCCAAGACAAGATCCCACAGGGCCGGGGCACCCGTGGCTTCCATGTTTGGTAGGGGAGGCGGGTCATTCTTGAGAAAATCACATTCCTCAAAAGTCACCTCGGCGGCATTTCGGTTTTGTGCAATGTAAGCTGCCAACTTGACGGCATCTCGGCAGTAGTCTATGCCCACAAGGAGCGTCTGATTATAGCCAGATTCTGCGAGGGCTAATAAAAGCGTTCCATTTCCACTGCCCACTTCGAGGACTGCTGGATTCGTGGAAGGAGGTATATGCTCGAGACACCAGTCAACCATCTTTTCTACTGATTCTTCTCCAAACCTGATCACATAGGCTTAAGATAAGCGATCAGGAAGAAGATGCAATTGGATGACGAACCAAATCTCTCCTTCGTCCCCGATTTCCTCAAAATTAGTGAGTTCCTGGGCGTAAACATTGTCCCAACTAGCAGAGACGAAATCTCAGATGGAATTTTATTTTTATTTCTCCTAGACATACTGTTCCTTCGTCCCAAGCTTTGACGGCTGCAAGTCAGTGCTCATCGTCGCGTGCAGCAAGTTATGAAGAGAAAACACTGCTTAGTCAGACAAGTGATATCTTTCTGAATTGGTGCGTAGATCCATGGTCAAGGCAGAAAGATAAGTTCATGAGAGGAAGATTTGTATTCAGTCTTGCAGTCTATTATGAGGATATCAAGATGGTGCGAAAATATGTTACAGCGAAGCCTAGTCTTTCATCAACGCACTGTCATTTCATCCAAAAAGCTCTCACTCATTAGAAAGTATATGTGTGTGTCATCGACCCCGTCCTTCTGACTTCTCGAGAAGATCTTTTGCCTCGTTGATCTTACTAGCAAGGTACGGTGAGCCCCCGCGATCGGGATGGTTTGCAAGCATAATTTGGCGATGTGCATCCTTTATTCTAGTTCGCAACATCGGACCATCTCTACAAAGTATTTAAGATGAAACAGAGGAGCAAGATAGATGAACGTACTTCAAGCCCAAAATTTGGATTGCCTCCTTCCGATCCATCTTGGCTTTGAACCCGCCTTTCACCCATTGTTCTGTTGTCGCTCTACCAATAACACCATTTCGAACGAGTGTTCTGCCAACTAATGCCGCAGTGATAGCACCGATGCCGAGTATGACTGGAGTACTCATGTTGAAGAAGGGGGAAGGAGGGTTTTCATTTGCAGAAATAATAGCGCTTATCACGTGGTTACGTGATAAAACTCCATTCCCTTTTTACACGGTGTTCCAGCATAGTCCGTAAACTCACTTCATTCGTTAATTAGGAAATGACGTTTTTTTTATTCAAACCTTCTGGCACTGTAACCCATTCTCACGAAGGTCTCTTGGCAGTAGTGTATACGATGTGTTTCGTGTGCTCTTTTGTTTTCAAGCAACCTCAAATGCGGAGGATCTGATCTATAACCAACGACAAGGATATATCGACCGAGAATGAGTAGGATGTGGATATGAAGCTTTTTGTTGGGACCGTGGTAGATTTGGGTCTGAGTATACAGTCAACGCTGGAGTTATGAAGGACCTATTTCGTGGAGGAAAGATGTTCAAAACTGGGAAGACTATAACAGCAACCCAGATATGGCTGTCTGTTAAGTCTACCTGTCTCAAACGCACTCAATTTCCATGATTAACATGGCCATTTTTTTGACAGAGGTATGTGCCTAATTTATTTCGGATGCTTGTAGTCATGAACTTTCACAGGAATCTCACTTGAACCAATCCAATCGCAGAGAAGATATCAACCTTTCAACCTGTCATGGCGTTGAACAAAATTGAGGATGACTACGTCGGTCAGCTCCTAGCTCAAAATTTATATTTTGACACGTGTATCAAGGATCTGAATTTTTACCAGGCAATTTATTCTAATTGTTAGAATATTGGAATAGAGTCGAGGTCTCGACTCGCTGCGGAGCTCACGTTCAATACAACACATGTTGATTACAGTTGGTCATGGTGAGCAGCAATTCTAACGTCTAAAATGTGAAAGTGTATACCGAAGGTCGCGATGGCCCAACAATGGCAGAGGCACAACACATCAATGTTCTTCAAGTTCTCAAGAATCAGTGAACTTCTTCAATGCCTCCCTTTGTCCGGGAAATCTGGTTCCAGGAACAACAATATATCATATTAACTGCAGTGAAGGCAATCCTCTCCAATCGGCCACGTGAATGAGTACTTACGCATAAACCTCCTGGTAGTGGAAGAACTATTGTTATTGCTGCTGCTATTGTCAAGATCATTGCAAGCTTGGATGCCAGCAGGAATGTCAAGTTAACCGCGCAATCTAATGTCACTATCAAGAGTATAGCAGGAAAATTGGGGCTTCCTTGATTTCAGACTCCTTGTCCATAAAGACTTTCATCATGGTTGACAAAAAGATATTCTGATGTAATTTCGAACAGTCATACGAGACCACGGAAAATGCGCTTCGCTCGGATGACTTTCCAGCATGCTCCTGTTGCTGAAAGAAAACTACTGGCTCAAGAGTCATCTTTTGCACTTTAAGTGTGCTCTTAAAAGATTGCATCTCCGCGTTCGATCTGGTAATTTCCCCGATGCTTCTTAATTGAAGTTGAATGTTATGACGATGCAAAAACCAGTCTTCATCGGTGATAACAAATCACAAACAATGATCGTTTCCTGTACTTTTCAATTTGACACCATAAATCTACCGTACAGGCAAAATGATATACAATCTCTGCAGTGTTTTCCAGTTACATCATCTATGAAATTGCACCCTTTCCCTCGATGCCCAGCGTTTGCTGTTTCCTCGTCTTTGTGAATTTGGCTGATTTCAAAATTCAGATCACACACTCAATATCATTTCCCAGGAAGGTGTACAACAACCGTCTTACATATACATAGAATTTCTACGAAAAATACTGTCGATCCCCCTTTTCCAGCATCACTACTGGTCAGGAAGAACGCCGAGGAAAAAGTTAGATAGGCAAAGCGAAATGCAATCTATTTTGGACCAATTTTGTTGTTCCAAAACAAGTAACAAGGATTGCAATTGACTCTCCGGGAAAGCTAGGATATTCTCATCGCATTGTATCATATGTCCATGGAGAATTCGCTTGGGAAGCTGCACCTAGATTACAAGAACAAAGTCTTCTTTCCGGGGTCAGCTAAGTTTTCTGTCAAACGGATGCTTATTATTTCGGGACGACGTAGACAGCTATATCATCATTTTTCTGACAATGTCGGACTTTGATATATGAGACGAGTAAACGTCGTGCTCACCCATTGCAAGAAAGACATTTGCAGAGGGGTGGCCAAAAATCAAGCTGGCAAACGTCATAGATAGATTTTCCCACAATTATTCCTACAATAGTAAATTGCTTGTTTGGTAACTGGGTGCAGGCATTTCCCAGCGTGGAATCCTCTGGCAAGAATTCGCTCCATCGTGTTTCTTTATCACTCACACCATGTCCGATAAGCGATCTGTAATGCTCTTCAAGCAAGCTCTTATTGATACAGGAAAAGACGACCCGGAATGTAAAATAACGACGGTGACGTACAAGGAGTTGAAATATCAAGATCTGGAACCATTTTTTGAAGTTGCCACACCCATTGGTCTCGATGTGGCGTACTGGGGAGAATCTATTGCGCTCGCTGCTCTGGCCATCGTTAGCGCTGAAATTGCCCTTGTCATCGAGTTTTCCCCACCAAACCGACGAATCGAGACTACACCTACCTACGATCTTGACAGTGAACAATACCAGTCACTCATGAGCTTCCTGAGTCGCGATGTTGGGGAATTTTTTGCGTTCGACCTGGCCCCTCTGGCTATGAGCTTATACGAAGAACAAGGGCTTTTCCTCAAAAATGCTGTCGACATTCAGTCCGCCTTTCCTGGACAGAATCGTAACAGGATTTCTAGCATCCTCAAAGATGCGCTAGGTGATGGAGTAAAGATATCAGACTACCAAGTTTCTCAAGCCTTCGGCAATGCAACATACAATCCCGAACAGCGAACCGCTGCCCTCGGGCCGGTCAAGCGGGGATGGCTTGCATTTTTTCTTGGCTCAGTTGACGATGCTGTCACCACATACAGTAACGTGAGAAGAATTAATACCTATGGTATGAACGAGGGCGTATGTCTTGTGGTTTCCAATACGGCTGAGATTTCATGATCGTTTTTTCCTAGTTTCTGGACGTTGTTGCAAAGATTACTACCGATTCTCAGCGTCTCGATCGCAAAAAGCCCGATCAAATCAATCGCGATTTCGATTATCGCGGCTATGATCCGAAAAATAAAGAGCATGCACTTGCCTCTAAAGTATTCAATAATCGATTCAGGAGACAAGAGGTGAGCAAATGACATCCCTCCCCGTTTAAACGACATTAATCTATGTCTTTTGTTCTAGCAAGTTCGAATCATCGTTGAAGACGGTAGCGGCAAATTTGCTGCACGCGGCAAGATTGATGCCCTTGGTCGATACGCAGCCTTCAACGAGGAAGGAGAGCTGAGTATCGGAAGCCGAAGAATCACAGCTATCACTGGCATTGGTCGTGACATTCCAACTATAGCCGAGGAAGCCCGCAGTCGAAATCTACTCCGCCTTTTGCAGGGCCTTGAGTCACCCGATAACCCGTGGCTGCAGAACATCTGGTTCAACAAGGATAAAGACGCTATATCGTGGCCTGATGAATGGTTTACCAGTGCCTCCAAATACCCCATGTTGTCATCTGAAGTCTGTAGGAGCCTTTCCATAGATGCCAAGCGGCTTAATGGATCCCAACACACTGCCGTCAACGCCATGATGTCTAAAGGACCGCAAAATGTCATTACCATCATCCAAGGGCCACCGGGTACAGGGAAAACCAGTGTCATAGCCTTCTTCGTTCAGATGGCAGTAGCACTTGGCAAGAGCGGTATCTGGCTCGTTGCACAATCCAATGTTGCTGTCAAGAATATTGCCGAAAAACTTTCCCGAGTTGGTTTTCATGATTATAGACTGCTGGTTTCAGATGGGTTCATTGACGACTGGTGAGTGGAGGATTGATTTACTCGACTCACTTGGTTAACTAAGCTGGGAAAGGCACGAACATCTCTATGGTGACGTTAATGAAAATATTATCAAATCTGGAGAATTCTCAACATCTGGATCAAGGGTCAAGGGGATCAAGGTTTTCTTATGTACACTCAGCATGTTATCAAGCGATGCCATTAAAAAATTCTTTACTAGACAGTGCCCCATCAGTACTCTTATTGTTGATGAAGCTAGCCAGATACATGTTGCTGACTACATCTCTGTTTTCTATAAATATGTCTCGCTCCGCAAAGCGTGCTTTATTGGTGACGATAAACAGTGTAAGTACCAATAGACTTTCTCTTTTATACAGGGAAGAACTCATTAATATTTAGTGCCACCTTTTGGTCAGGATGACTCCAGTCCCAATGCTTTGCCAAGTATTTTTGAGTTCGCCCACCTTCGGAGTCATGCATATTTTCTGAATACACAATGCAAGTAATTTATTTTTTGTAATGTACCTACTACTGATGGAGTTTTAGACCGAATGCCACCCCAGATGGGCGAGCTCATCTCTGAGGCCATCTATGATGGTCTTCTAAAATCCAACCCACGTCATCCCATTGGTAATAATATCATGGCTTGCCATTTTGTGGATGTACCTAGCGATGAAAAAAGAAAAGCCGATCCATTCATGGTGAATAATGTCTGGTCAAAGAAAATGATTTTATGACTAACAAATAATTAGAATGAAGGAGAGAGAGATGTTGTAATACAGATTGCACGGCATCTACAGAACAGACAACTCAATTACAAAATAATATCACCTTATGATGCTCAAAGGAATGCCATCGAGACTAAGATGAAGAATTCACCAGAAGGAATGAGATGGGAAAATACTTGTTTCAATGTTGACTCATTTCAGGGTAATTTCTTGTTGCTTCTTATTTCCACTCAAAAGTCTGACTTTTGTTTTGAACAAAGGAAACGAAGAGGATTACATCATCCTTTCCCTAGTCCGATCCCGAGATCAGGGTTTCTTGAAAAGCCTTCGTCGTACCAATGTTATGCTTACCAGGTTCAAACAAGGTATGTTTGTTGTTAGCAGTAAAAAGTTTTTAGCTGGGGCTGGGAGAGATTGCTTGGCTGGAGAGATAGCTGCAAAGATAGGAAGCAGAGCTTGGTTGGGTACAGATGATATTGCAAAGGGAAACTTTTTTGGACCCAGGAAGAATCTCAAGTAGATTGGGGGGAAGTCAGGGAAACTGAAAAATTTGCCAGCAATCATCAGTAATTAAATCAAAAAAATACAGATAAAAAGTTAAAAATTCACAAATAATCTAAGATTGATCTATGCTCTAGGTATTGAGTAGACCCATTGACCATGGACTGCATTCGAGCATCGCGTAATAAATTGTTGAGTCCGAAAAAAAATCCAAGATTAATCACAAGTTACTTTTGATAGATGGATTCTCAGGTAGAGCTGACACCACTTGGCAAATCTCTCTTATATCTCTCAAAGCATTGGTTATGGCTATTTTAAAGGTGCCTGTGGATGTCTTGGGGCCTGAGAACTTACACTCTACCCCAAATTTTATCATCTCAGGAGCAGCAAGATCTAATATATCATATTTCATCAGCCGAGGACAAATACACACGAACAAAAGCCCACAATTGATTCCATAACCATCTTTATATGCAGCACCAAATCCAGTTCCATTGAACCAGTGTCCTGCACTCAAACCGCTAGTACTGAGTTTCCATTTCTGACTTTCTTCAAAAAGGTAATCTGTGAAGAGTAATGGTGGCTGTTCATTGGAGTCGAGCATCAATTGTAAGCCAAGGAGGTGACGGTCAATTCCACGGCCGGTCGCAGCCTCGCGAGTAAGTCGAGTATGCGTATTGATAGCTTTTGTCAGGAGGTTCAATGCATTCCCAGCCTATTGAAAAATATGTATTGAGACGGGAGATGGGTAATAAGAGGAGATTACAACACACATTCAGCCGCCATTGGTCACTTTCCATAGCGAGGACCCAAGCACGACTTTCATTTGTGAATGTGCGAAGCGTCTCTGTACGACCATGTTTAAATACGCGCGTCAGGACAGTTTCGTATGTTGCTGTGAACTCGCGGCGAGTTCGGTACCAGGCAAGTTGTAGAGCCATTTGTATGTAAGCATCGGGTGAAAATTTGGCTGTGATAGTGGATGTCGGTCCTGAACGGAAGGTGACTAGAAATGAAACAGTGCACACCGACACCTTTAATCCAATCTGTGCCATACTGATCAAACCAGAGCACGCTGTCATCTGAGTCCATGATGATTGAAATCGAACGCTGTTTGGCCGCCTCGCATTCACTCCAAAGCTGGTCATCAGCAACCCAATCGATTCGAGTGAAACAGTCTTCTCCGTCAGGCACAGTTGGAGATTCACCTTCGAGTAATTGAAAGGCTTCTTCCTCAATACTCTGGACAATACCGTATTCAGCAACGATACTAGGTACGAGTGCGTCACAGGGCGAGTGCTCGCCCGTAGCGCCTGCATGGGTGAGTGCATCAACAACGATGGTAAATGGCTTGTCATAGAATCTATTTGCGAAGTTGTCAAGGGTTCCGCGAATCATGTGGAGAGGTCGGTCGTGGGTGTGATAATGCTTTAGTTCTTCCCGAGACCAAGTGGAAGAGGGATAACTACTGGGAAAATCGTCAAGACTTAGTGCCATGATGCTGTTGAGAAGTGCTTCGTGAGATACTTTGTTCTCTGTCGAGAGCAAGAGCAAGTATTGGAGATTCTGTGAATGGGTTAATGATTTTTCATATTTCCACAGAGCATCGCATGCCTTGGCCCAGATGTTCCTGTCATCAGCGCTCAGTACGCCAATAGGGAATGCCACCTCTTGAGCTTTCAGTCTTATATCAACATCGGCAACTACGCTGCGCAGTCTATGATATATGCATTGAGGCGATGCTAGCTGTCCTTGAGATGAATAAACAGGTATCGTATAACAGAAATTGTGGAACATGACGAGCAGAGAACGAGCAGAAAGCGAGTAAGGCCGCAGAGGCGGCGTCGAGAGATTATCACAATGTTTTTGGGGTATACGTGCGATATTAAATAGTTTGGATACATTTTCGCGAAGCCAAATTCCGGTATGTGTAATTTCCGAATGGTGCATTTGTCTGACAATATGTAGTCAGATTGGGCACCTAAAAGAAGACAGCCGACTTACATGTCAAGGCGTTCCTTAAATTCAAGCATGCGATGTATGAGCCATGCTGAACGTCGTAGTTGCCAGGTAGTTGCACCGGCTATCCCGTCCTCAACACGATGATGTTGACGAGCATCCGGCGGGATGAGATTGTCATCATAAAAGGATAACCACCAATTGGAATTGACAAGTAGAGGAGCGCGCCATTCAAGGTAAGCTTTGTAGATCCAGATGTTATCATCTAACCAGTTATTGGGCGATTTCTTGTCTAAGGCTGTTTTCTATAATAAGTTTGAATATCTATACAAGCTTTACAGAGGGCGTACCAATGAGCCTCTGTTGTAGGGTTGGGCCGATGCCAGAGTAAAACTGGTCTGCCCACTTTTTGCGAAGCTGATATGCGGCCGAGAAATCTTCAGGTGTTGAAAAAGACTCGCGGAGGAAAGGTTCAATTGACGTCAGATATTTATCAAGGGTTTTAAGAAGGTCTGGAACAGGAAGACGAGGCAAGGTCTTTGCAGTTGAAGACGGCCTTGTATGCATGACGGCAAGAGGCAAACGCAGATTGCGCCTTTGTAAGATCATTGAGCATTAAGATACTACGAATGGAGTAGTCAAAGTCCACGTGAACGACGCGCTCCTTCTCATGCCTCCTCCCCCTCATATTACCAGGTACTTTGAAAGTCGCTTTCCGCGTCCAAAAGTCGATCCAGTACGCAGCTATACTGCAATTGTATGTCCAGACTTGACAGGCACTTGCACATAGGAATGGCTGCTGGGTTGTCATGAATGGCTTATGAGCCAGCCGGGCGCAAATGACTCGTCTCACAAGTTTCTCATCGATGTTGAGCTGCAATTACTTCAGTCAGACTTGAGTGATTCTATGGTCGACGGGACAGGCCTGCCTGAGAACATTTCTCAGTCAGACCATCCACAGGCTAATACTCGGCTCGCTGGGCCTCCCATCCTTGTCGAGATTGCAGCTATGACTGAAATCGGGCACAGCGCATATCAGCTTGACCAGATCCGTGTCGTGCGTGAAGACCGGATGCGGCTTGGCCAAACAGATGAGGACGGTGAAGACGAAGGCGACCTGGAGATAGAAGGAGAGGGGCCAATGCCCAAGTATCCGCGAGGAATGCTCAAATTTGAGTTGTTTGATGGTACAACGACACTGACCGCTATCGAATACAAGATACTACCAGAGATCGTCCTAGGTAAAACACCACTTGGTTTCAAAGTATGGTTTTATCCACTTCATGTACTCAATTTAACCTCCTTTGCTTCAGATACTTCTTAAAAACCCGTTGATACGCCACGGTATCGCTTTCCTCGAGCCTGATACTGTAGAACTCCTAGGGCACAAGACTAATGATCGCGAGAAACTTCAAGCCAGTGATTTTGCGCGTGGACTGCGTGCCCGAATGGGGTAAGTACTATCATGTCCTCAGTAAAATCCAAATTTACTTTTGTCCAGACTGCCTGATCATGATCAATCCGAGATCAGTCCTCAATCACAGATTCCCCAACCCGTTGTAGTGCCACCTGTCCGTTCACCCTTGCGTGAAATTTCTCCATCAAATCCTTCATTGAACCCAACTTTGAACGACGACGAGAATCTCGAGCCGCGTCGTCGCAAATTACCATCTACAAGCGCGACCATCGCCCCCACACAGGCTTCCTCCACATCTGCTTCATCTGCTACACTCGTGGCTTCCCACTGTTCTGCCACTACCTCCCATTACTTCTCGAACTCAGAATCACCCTCTTCAAGTGCTAGTACAGGGTTATACGGCCTAAGATTCGATCTTACTACAGCTCAGTCATCGCAGGCACCTGTTCCAGATGAAATTGATGAGGAAGAAGAGGCGATGCTCAATTACTTTGACTCTGCTGTAATCTAGAAGCGCCTGACCCCTCCGTGCCTGACGAGAACGCTCCACCTACCGTGGTCCAGCCCCTCAACCCGATTCCTACCCCGTCCCAACCTAGAATTCTGACACCATCTTCATTCCCCACTAGATCCTCGACCAAAATCACACCGGCTACCCGTGCATCAACCTCCGAAGACTCCTCTATCGAGATTGTTCCTTCTTCGGGGAAAACTCGCAATCTAGCTACACATTCACCCGTTTCGAGGTCTTCCATTGAGATCGTCTCTTTCACTTCTTCTTCTCCAACCAAATCCCGTCCTCAGACTCATTCGAGAACCATAGGAAAGGAAAAGGCCAATTCGAGCGATCGAAGATTTTCCTCGGGATCCTTAGTCGAGGGATCGAAGGATATCGGCCCTGAGCGTCTTTTCTTGAAAGGTTCTAGCCGATCTACAAGTCCTGACATATATGTTGCTACATCTGCTTCCCCTGAGAAGAGACGCAAACGACCCATCAAACCACTTCCCAAGCGGCGCAAGTCGTCAAGCCAAGGGTCTTCTCATCCACAATTCAGAGAAGTAATCGAAATTAATAGTGATTCCTCAAACTCGCCCTCACCAAGGGCTGCTTTGTTGTCGGGAGTGATGAAGGGTAGTAATGATGATGATATAGAAGTTCTCTCGATCGAGAAAAGCGAAGGGTTCAGCGATGATGAACAATACGATAAGGAGAATGTGCCAGTCATGATGAGACATGTTAGAAGAAAGATTAATACTCGAAATGTCGCACTCAATGACACAAACTTTGGAAACGTGAAGAAAGAAGGCGGCTGTTCGGACGACGTAATTGACCTGTCTGATTGATAGATGTGTTTCTCAAGATGGTCACTGCTGTTAAGAGGTGCTTGATGTATATTTCCTTGTTTTGCATGATTCCATATTTTCATTTGCTCAGGACACTCGTTAGGGCGGTATTCTATTGGGCGTTCTTGATGATCAATCTTACTCAGTAATTAGGTGTTCCGTAATGATGAAAAGACCACATGAAGATATGCCTATTGTAGAGTCTCAAACTGGACTGTTGCACGAAGATTGCTCGGGGACTGATGACATTTAAGCAAATTGCACATCATGCACTCGAGAGAGTCCAAGACCACGGTTCATTCCCAGTTGTTAAGCGAACCTGCCATTTGATGAGATTGGCTCAGGCAGTGCCCCTAACAACAGAATCAGAATAGGGCAAGGAGCACAATGAACACTTAACTTTGCATCCTGATAGAATCTTTCGCGCTAGAGAAGATGTTGGTCACGTTGAATCAGTGAGAAAACAATCTATAATAAATACATACTACCGAAACGGCAGAGACATAGGACAAGTACAACAAGAAACGGCGACGTCCACTAGAGATGATGGACATTACAAATCCATTGACATCATGAAACGTGAGAGATGAAGAAAACAGGAGCATTAGATACTCAGCCAAGGACTGCCACCTTTTGCTTCTTCTTTTTGCGAGTGTTGTTATTTGCGAATGCTCGCCAGGTGTCGACACGTTCCTCTCGGCGCTCTATGATCAATAAATGGTGCTGAAGATGTTGATAGTCAAAAAGATACATACCCTCCCAAGCTTTGTCATCTTCAGCTTTGCGTTTCTTGGCAGCCGCTTCGTCCTCTTTCTTACGAGCCTCGAGACCTTCATTGGCCAAATTGAGCTTGATAGCTCTGACAAAAAATGAAACTGTCTTTTCTCGTGCGCTGTGCTATAAAAACGTACTTGCGTCGCCGGACTTCCTCATCAATGAGCATTTCTTTGGCTTTTGCTCTTACGCGGACCTTGAAAGGAGGGTCCCCTATTTCTCGCAATTTGGGATCGTTGTCAGCCAACGATGTAGACAAATTCAAGCTTCTAAGGAGCTCAATGCGGGCTTGGAGTATCACTGCGTCAAGCTCCTCGCGCTTATTCTTTTCGGAGAGTTCTGACTCCGCCTGTGGACGGCATATAAGAAAATCAAGAAACCGGAAAAGGTGACGATACCTTCTTTAAAAGGTCGAATGCCTCTGGCGCACGGGCATGCGGCGTCTTATCTGGGTGGATGACTAGGTGTCAAAGGGTGAGATTCGTGAACGAGGTCAGAACTAAAATAACGCATACATAGAGATAGTTGCCTATATTTCTTCTTGATGTCCTCTGGTTTAGCAGAGGTTTCTATATCCAATACATCATACGGGCTAGCCATGATAAATTAAGGATCAATCATAAAGCACACTTGAAACCCACTTGAGCTTGAATGCCTTCAGAATCCGTTCTACTTCAACCTCACGCTGAAAAGCTGAGGCTTCTCGATTGAGCAGTTTCTCGATGTCATCAGTAGTACTGGATGACGATGCTAAATTTTCCTTTGTATTTGCAGAAGATAACGATAAGCCGGAAGGTTCATCAGACATGAAGAGAGGATGGTGGTTGCTTGAAGCTTGGACGTAAATTGTTGTTGGTCACGTGCTCAAACAACTTCTGACATAGCTCCGTGATCACGACCATGTCCTTCTTGAGGGTAAGTTTTCTTATAATTATAAACCGTGAAACAACTCAGAATTTTGAAAGACATTTCTGCATCGTTCCGTGTTAATAGATCAATTGCATCGGCACCCAGTCACATCCCGACAGATATTTACTGGCTCTCGACTATCGTCAAGTCTTCCCTTCTCAGTCAAGAGAGAATCATTTCAAAATGGTCCCAGAAAAAACTCGCGAACAAGTTTATGCAAAGCGTAATCGTGCTTTGCTCATGTACTCCTCTGCAGTCGTACGCCACTTTTATCTGACCTCCAGACGACAGTTAAAGTCCCACGACCACGTAGATAGTTGTAGCTATTGGTGCCTCTTACGCAGCAGTTCCACTATATCGTATGTTCTGTGCCGCGACCGGTTTTGCAGGAACGCCAAAAGTTGGTACCGGTCGATTTGAGCCGTCCAGACTTGTTCCAGTCGAGAATGCCCGCCGGATAAAGGTCTATTTCAACGCCGATCGTTCTGATCAGCTTCCTTGGTCATTTCGTCCCCAGCAGAAATATGTTAACGTTCTTCCGGGGGAGTCGAGCTTAGCCTTCTACACTGCAAAAAATATGTCGGACAAAGATATCATTGGAATTGCAACTTACAATGTAACGCCAGATCGGGTATGTATCAGACTGTCATCTATTTTGAAGGCCACAAATGAAAGTGCTTCGCTTGATAGATTGCCCCCTACTTCTCCAAAGTAGAGTGTTTCTGTTTCGAAGAGCAAAGACTGCTTGCAGGAGAAGAAGTAGACATGCCTCTGTTATTTTTCATCGACAAAGACATGCTGGACGACCCGGCGTGCAAGAATGTGGATGATGTCGTACTCTCATACACTTTCTTCAGGTAGGAAAATACCCCATACATACAAGTGAGGCTGTAAACTCATTTTGAAACAGAGCACGACGAAATGAGAACGGACATCTAGTGCCTGATGCACCCGAAGACGTCGTGCAGAACTCGCTGGGCTTCAGTAAATACGAACACGCCTCCCATGACAAATCTTCCAACACACAGGGCACTTCAATCGCCGATATAAATTCATCCTCATAGATTCTATACGAAATATTCCGAATTTGGATACTCATAATCCATCACTGTGTTGAAGCTAGTCACCTATCTCCTTCGTGATTCCTGGACTAGCACACATACCAAAGCCTCAACAAGTTGTCTTCCATTGTCACGTGCCTCATATTTGAGAAGCTTTGAGAGTGATTGGAACACTTGGCCTTTGTTTGTATCAATTTTCCTGACGCCCTGAAATGCTTTACTCTTCTCAGATGTTTGTGTCAGTGACTGTGTTGTTATTTCTAGAGCAACACTTTATCAAACAAGGAACAGATCCGTAGATTGCTCACACCAACCATGATGCCTTATTGGTGTGCCGACAGCATGAGTCACGTCTACTGAACTCATTTATTGAATCTAGACAACCTGATGTAAAAGAAAACAAGAACTCATAAGTATAGGTAGACATTAAAAGCAATATGTGAAGTTCTCCAAAATCTGCGATTAAGATAGGACGATAAGTCAGGTGCCCGCCCGCCACAGCTCAAATCCGAGATCAAAGTTCTGAAACAAAAAAGTTGGAGTATCAACGACAACAATGCATAATATTATACAACCATCAGGATCTGCAGTCTTCACTCAAATGAAAGACTCAAATGAAAGACTGATAGCGAGTCCAGCCGCCCAGAGGCCCACTTTCTGTCTCACCATGAATGTTCTAGGTGAACCAGTTTCGAGTGTGTCAGCATGATATTTACAATCTTGACATTTCAACAGAAAATCTCGTTCTCAATATGTGACCTATCACTTTGGCAAGACCAATGGGCTGTTCCTGGGCGATCTGGACAGGAGGCGAAATACATCTAGACAGGTCGCAGAAAAGATGCGAAGACATACCATATGTCCTGCACGTGCTACTGTTGTTACTGACGCCATTGGTCGACCCTCAGAGGTATCACTCAAGGCGGCTTGGGCAGATGCTGGGCTAGAGTACAAAAATATCAACAGAAATTTTTGACAATTATGTCAAGACCATACACGCAATTCTTTCGTTCTCCCCATACAGTGTGAACAGGGATAGCGCAACACACTTCCCTGAGACATTTGAGAGCATCAACGTGAGGATCCATGTCTACATAAGCTTCCTTTTCAAATTTCCTGTGACATTTCAAGGCGACCGTTCCATCACCGAGCTCGTATAGACCCTGCTCCTGAAATGGATTAAATAGATCAAGGGCACAATGTGATCGACAAAGATAAAAAACGCACGGCATGCAAGCGAAGAACCCGAGGATTCCATGTGCTCCATTCACGCTCATTCTGAAAATACAACAGTGCCTCCTGGTTGGATCTCCAGCTTTCCTTTCTCGAGGAAACAAGAGCCAACCCGCCGAGTCGACGAGGTTTAAAATCCTCTTCCCATAATCTAGGCTGCATCATTACTGGCTCTATCAGGATCATTCCAATGATGCTAGCCGAGCTTAAGTCTTGGTATACTTCTGCGGCAGCGAGTACACTTTTTTGTTTTCAGATAATGCACAGGAAATATAGATGGAAGCAGACCAACGATATGCTTGCACCAACAGAATGACCACAGAACACAATACGATGTCCCTTCATGTATTCTGACTGCAAAAATTGGACAATGCCAAGGACCCAACCATATGTGCCTAGGAGAAAAGACGAAGTGATTATATAACTTTGTAGGGGACAAGGATAAGTGACTTACTGGCACCTTTGGTTTGTTTGTCTAGTAATTCTCGATTTAGGACTCCAGCGTCTCCATGACTGGGTGAATCAAACACCCATGCCTCGCGAATCATGGGATGGCTCGGATTAGACATTGAGAAGAGGTAATCGATGATAGGTTCCCAATGCTCTTTGACTTACCGATTGTTAGATTTAATCAAGGGTGGAACTGGAGGAAACGTACATGTACCGAGGCAATGCAAGAAAATTAACGTAATACCATCGACAAGAGGGGTATTAGATGCCCTATACTGTTTTGCTGTAATGCTGAGGGAAGGCAAGGACGAATTTTGGGAAGAGAGATTGAAGACACATTTGTGTGAGTAATGAGCCATTAGGCCCAGGAACCGACACTACTTACTGAATCTTGAGCCAGATTAAATAGGGAAGAAAGGGATTGATAGGAGTGATCGCGTTCGAAGCAAGATCCAGAAGGGCACTGTAGTCACAGCCGTATACGTTTGATCAGAAGAAAAACCGATTTCGGAGGAGAAAAAGAGTGATTTCAATCCTTCTGATGTTGAGAAGGCTGCACTGCGTAATGGGTAGCAGTGGGAGTGAATGCAGTAACATCTATCCATCTGTCAAAAAAAGTTCCTAAATCAGAGAACTGCTATGTTACACGGCGCACATCTTGATGTCAAGTCGCCCCATGTCACCTCACCTGTCACGTCATCTAGACTTGTCACACAGTCACACAGTACTCCTTGTCTGTACCTTTACTAATTGCTGTCGTCACATCCAATGGCCAACTCATCCATAGAAAATTGGTGTCACGTAATACTCGCACAGCACATCTACGGAGAGATGTGGTAATATTATCACATATCAGGTTGTCATTAAACTAATCTATTCTGTATTGCAGTCCCGAGACAAAGTCTCCTTACCCACAACAATTGACATAAAACCAGAGATTACAGATCAGGAGGAGGGAAGAGAGGGTACTAGAGTGGCAATTAATAGGATAGGAGCTGATGATCATGGTGTAGATTGTCCAGGTGCGTTGTCTACTAATTTCCTTCTTTCATCACTAAAGCTATCTGTTAGGGTATCAAACAACACACTCATTCCTTTATATGTTTGTGTGTATTTTTGCTGCTTGGCTGCATCTTACATGTGGAATACAACTGCTCAAGTTCTTGAGTTTATTGGTATCATCTTGAATTCTGTTAACCATCCCACCCATTTGTTATAATTCTCTTCTATTTCTCTTCTGATCTTCTTTCTGATCAAAATTCCATGTTGTCTCTTATGCTTCCATCCCCTTCTTTCCATATGTTTTACTAGATACACATAGGGGTCTTAGACACCATATGCAAAGGTAATCTAACCTCTTTTGTCTTTGTCTCTTTGTTATCCACTTTCTTTCTTTAGTCTCTAATTGCTTACTGAGCATTCTTCTCTGACAGCTTCTTTTGTCAAATGTGAACAGTCAGAAAAGGAGGGTAGTAAGATATATAAACCCTAAAAAATGTACAATACTTTCTCAGATCCAATTATATTGATTCTTTCCATAAAAACTTTATCTATTTCTAAAAGATTCCCTTAACAAAAGGTTGTAACCTGAGAGTATAAAAGAGGTCATAACACTATTGGATTCCTCATGTTTGATGGCTTCTGATTACTAGGTGTATGACCAGATGTGTTACACACTACCTGTATTATGACTTGGCAAAACAGCTAAGTCATTATTTACTTTACTTTACTTTTTCTTTTATTTTCTTTTCTTATTTGGACTTACTATACAAGAAAGGAGTATAGGAAAGTATCACATGATATATTACATGTGTCACAGGTCATAGGTTAGGGTGATGTCATATGATAGAGTCACATGATAAGTGTGGGAAAGTAGTATACAGACTATGTAGTAGTTGTATAAGTAGTATGTTATAAGATAGTTTCTAAAAAAGAAACTATTTTCTATACATTCATTAATCTGATGGGAAATATCCAGGAATATAATGTGGGAAAGATATAAATAGTATGGGAAAGATTATGTAAGATATATAGTTCTTAGTAAGGGTCATGTGATTGCAAGAGACAGGCACATAGATCAATAGATATTTGTACAAGTAGCTAAGGCAATCCAATAGAGAACTCTATCAAGTTCTTTTTAAACAACCATCTTGGTTGAGCCTAAGTCTTCATGACCTTACACTAATATAAGAACTTGATACCCACCATCAACTCTGTACCTTGTAGCCTTGACATTTCTATTCTTACTTACTCTCTTATCATTCTTGCTAATAAGTATAGTATTTAGAAGCTTTTTGGAAAGCAGGCTCTAGCTGTAAAGGAGACTTTACTATCAGTTAGGGACAATAGGTAGAAGGCCTGGACAAAACTCGTGTCCCTGCCTAAGACCTGATCTTTATACTGAGTAGGCTTGTATATAGTTTTCTTTGCTATTAGCTCTGTGTTTCTGGTCTATTGTGATTAGTTTATGTAGGGAAACAATAGTAACCTCTTAAAGGCCCATCTAGTTTAGAGATTCCCTTCTTAGAGATAATATTGTTTTACTCTTTTAGTCAATAACTAATCATAAGTTCAGACAAAGAAAACTACCCTTTTTCATATGAGAAATTATTATTATTATCATTATCATTATTACCATTACCATTGCTAGTCGATATATCCTGCTATCATAAATGGCCACTTACTGTCTATATTGTTGACTACTGAGACTTACTGTATATAAGATTATGGGCTCAAGCACTTACTAAATTTTACTTAATAGATTAAACAAACATACCAAAAATGACATTAACTACACCTATATTCTCTGAAGCAGACAAATTTGATGGTACTAACTAGTCATCATAGCAAAGACTCATCTATACAATAGCTGTATCAAAAGAAGCCTTTGGCTACTTAGATGGCTCTATACAGTAACCTTCTACTCTACCAGCTACAGCAGTACTCTCCAATAAAATATTATAGAACTCTAAAACCCCATCTTTTAAGGAATAGAAGGTACATAATGCCTGGACATTAGGTCTACTTATGCTCAACACAAAGAATCTGGTTAGACTGGGGATCAACATTGATGGAACAGCTGCCGAGGCCTGGACTTCATACATTAACACCTATAAAAAGACATCAAATATGGCATACTTAAATACAGAACAGACTTTACAGAACATGACTTACTCAGATCACACTAACTTCAATAACTTTATTATTAATATGTACAACAAATGGTCAGATGCTAGAGCCTTGGGATCAAAGATTAATGATGAAAACTTCAAAGACATAATTATAACTTTTTTACCTGAATCCTGGAACTCTATAGCTACACTACTCTATAACCCAAACATGACTTCAGTAGATGCTATAGCTTATCTCCAAATCTAGTATACCAAGATTAACAAAAATTGACCTACTAATATTGGTCAGAATGTGATGGTATTTCAAACAAGTACTTCCAAACAAAAGAAAAGGTCCCAGCTTGTTTGTATCAATCCAAATTACTGATGCTGAGGACACACTATCAAAATGTGTTATTGGCCAGGAGGAGACAAAGAGGAACAATTTCTCTCTAGTTTTAGCAAGAGAGGAGGCCTGAGAAGAATAGCATTTAGCACAAGGCAGTGAAAATTCAAGCCAAAAACTAAAGCTCACATTACAACCACTGATACTTTTGATGAAGGGAATAAGCAAGTTTTTGCATATATGTTAACAGATTGAAAGAACTTCAAGGTATTAGCCACTCTAACATTCATCACAAACACATCTCATGATAACCCAAATTCTTGCAGATATAATGAAATGATAATACAAGAAAGCACTTCAAAGAGGGTACAAGTAGCTAATACCTGGTCTAAAGAGAATTCTATTATTTTTTGTACACAGTCTAAGAATACACTAGACATTCTTACCTTTATCAACTCTAGAGCCACCAATCACTGTTTTGCAGACAGGTCATTGTTTATATCTTATACCACTCTAAGCAAACTATACTTTGGGATGTTAGCAGAAAAGGACTCAACATTTGATATTATAGGAAAGGGGAAGGTCAAGTTCAAAACTAGTGTTGATGGAAAAACTAGAAGAGTTTCCATTAATAGTATTCTATATACTCCTAACTTAAGATCTAACCTGATTTCTGTATCATAACTTGGTACAAAAAGCATAGATATGTTTTTCAAAGGAGGAAACAAAGCCCTGGTATTGACATCCAAAAGAGAGATCATAATAACTACAACAAAATTTGGCCAATTATATACAGTTAATATGAACAAAGCATTAACAGACATCTTCATTACCTAATCTAAACAGTGGGCTATAAGCTTTGACACTTGGCATAGGCAATTAGAACATACAGACACAGAATCAATATATAATATGATATCCAGAAAACTGGTTAATAGACTTATAACTCAAGGAGAATTGTCTATGAATGGTTTTTGTAAGAACTGTATTTTTGGCAAGCATATAACTTATCTATTCAACAAGACTGGATCACAAGAAACAGAGCTTCTTGAGAGGATTCACATTAACATCCAGGGGCCATTGCAAGTTTAATCAGCTAGAGATTGTATCTACTTTATACTAATCATGGATGGATTCTTATTCTACAAAACTATCATATTCCTTAAAACAAAGTCAGCAGAAGTGATATTAAATATACTAAAAGCTTACCATATTGAAGCAGAACAACAAACTAGTAAGAAGCTTAAGCACATAAAACTCAACATAGATAGAGAATAGTACAACATGGCATGAGAGGATTACTGAGTTGTATATGGCTTGGTGTTTGAATTCACTATACCTTATACCTACCAGCAGAATGGTGCTGCTGAATATTGTATGCAAATAATCCTCAATAGAGTACAATATATTATGGCTGAATCAGGCATGGCTCTTAAATACTGGACTGATGCAGTTTGAACAATTGTCTATGTCCAGAACTTTATTCCCTTCTCACAGCAACCAAAAATAATACTAGCAGAAGTTTGGCTTGGAAAACAGCAAGATATTTTCTATCTGAGACCTTTTGTATCAACAGCATATACATATATACCCCAGGACCTAAACTTATATAAACTTAGTACAAGATCAGTTCAAGTGTCACTTTTGGGCTATTTCAGGTATAATGGGTATAAACTACTAGATAAATCTACTGGTATAGTTTTTAGGTCTCAAGATGTCATCTTTGAAAAAGAGATAACATATATAGCCAAATAGCCTAATCCAATAATATTTGATGAAGAGAACAATATCTTTTGATCTAATCTGGAACTCAAAGAAAACATACCTGAATGTCCAAATATCAACCTTGTTCCAAACTCTGACCTACTACAAGCAACTGCCCCAAGACTACTACCTATCACAAGAATCCATGATGAAGAAAGGAAATCAAATAAGATAGTTATAGCCCAACCAATTAGCCAGACTATTAACAAAGAAAAGAAGATAAACTTACCCTTGGCTGTCTGTTAAACATGAAGGGATCCAAAACCTAGTACAAAACTCAAGGAATCCATTGAGTATCTTAATTGTCCTATTACTTACATGTTATGAGACAGCTCCTAAGAAGGAAACTCTTTCTCATATATTGTTATCAATAGACAATGAATGTCCTTAGTGATCACCCTAGGTAGATGTTCAAGAAGAACTCAATGGAGTTCTTCATTGGATTGCAGCCCTACTTATACTACTACTACAGTGGCTGTACCCTAGAGTCCCACAATTACATGTTCTTTCCAGAATGTTCTATGATCACCTGACCTTGTCATGTAATTTGACTTACTGAGTTCCCACCCTATTTATATCCTTACTCCATTGTATGCTTTGAGGTTTTGGATTAAGTGTTCAAATACATGGGAAATCTTTTCCTGTTTGGGGCTCTTATAATATATATCCATCAACTTGAAGAACTTTACTGGTTTCCATAAAGGACTTAAATTATAAATAGTGTGGGAATGCTTACATAAACTATATAGTACCTAGTAAGGGTCTTGTAATTATGGAAGACAGGCACACAGACCATTAAACATTTATATAAGTAGCTAGTAAATCCAATAGAGAACTCTATTGAGTTCTTTTTGAACACTTACCTTGAGTAGTCCATAAGCCTTTACAACTAAGCAACAATCCTATACTACTAGTATGGATATTCAAGTACCAAAAACTTATAATGAGGCTATGAAAAAGCCAGATTTGTGGTTGGATCCTATAACAAAGAAAATTGAAATACTGAAATTGCAAGATATATTTGAGATTGTGCCTAGACTATCTAGTAAAAATGTGGTGGGGTCAAAATGGGTATTCATAGTAAAGTAGAATGAAAAGAAAAAGATTGAGAAAAGAAAAGCTAGGACAGTAGCAAAAGGTTATACTTAGGTGATTAAAGAGGATTATAATAAAACAAGAATAGAAATGTTACCTTAACCCAAAAAGCTTGTAGTAAATGTATGCTTGAGTATTTCAAGATAGATCACTGCACACCAACTTCTACTCCACTATCTCCTGGGAGCTCACTATTAATAGATAACTGACCAACAATATCACAAGAAACCAGTGAAATGGTAAAAATCCTATACTGTGAGGCATTAGGGTTATTGATATAGCTGTAAATAGCCACTCATTCTGATCTAATATATGCAGTGAATGTTCTGTCACAATTTTCTCACAATCCTGGTAGATTCTATTGGAATATATCAAAGCATACACTTATATATGTAAAAGGAACCATTGATTATGGAATTACATATAGAGGAGAAGAAACATTGAATCCTATAGACTATATGGACTCAGATTATGTAGACTGCAAAGATACAAGATATTTAACAGAGGAAAATGTCTTTATTGTTATAGATGGACTAGTATCTTAGGAGAGCAAACACCAAGAGACAGTAGCACTATCTATAATAGAGTCAGAATATATAGTTTTTATGTGCGCAATAGCTTAGGCATTGTAGATGATGAAATTTTTCACTGAGATTAGTCTACCTGTAACCAATCCAATTACTATCTATATAGATAATAACAGATCTATTTCTAATAGTACCAATAACAAGAACTGCCACAAACTTCATTTGGACCATAACTCTGAGAATACTTGACTAATTTCAACAATCTAAATGGCCACCAAAAGCCTTTAAGAAAACCTTTCAAACGGTACCAAAAATGTCTCAAGGTGATCAGTATTCACTGAGTTATCAGCAGATCAGTCAGTAATCACCAAGTTACCAGATACTAAAATACTGATATTCTAGGAACCGCTTAATGTGATCATTTGCTTCAATAACCATTGTGAAGCTCTCTTCAATATACCTCTTTTGGCTATAAATAGATCCAGAGGCAATAAGATCCCATGGAGATACAAGATCCTCAATATTTGCATATAATACTAATCTTTATCCATAGATTATCATCTGTCCTTGAATAGAACAAAGGACTACCCTAAGACAGTTAGGTTATCTCTATTTCAAGAACAATAGCACTTCTATATGTAGAACAATAGGTAGTGATCATATGGTAGACTGTCCTGGTGCACAGACCACCACAATCATGTATTTAAGGACTATATGTCTGAGGATAAACCTCAGACTTAACAATATCTTTTGCTACTATCTAAACTTCGCTTTTTTGAGCCTTTTGATTATTAAATCATTAACTCACAAATCAGTAAGTGGCCATTTGTAATAAGAACCATTGCCAAACAAAGCACATCAATATAAAATTCCACTTTGTAAAGAAACACACAAAGAAGAGGAAAATCATATTCATATATATTCCATCTTTAGATAATCTTATTGATCTATTTACAAAACTTCTTCCTTGTAAAACAATAAGGAGACTAGCTTTAGTGATGGACCTCAATTCCAAAGAGAGAGCTATACTGGTCTAGGGAGAGTATTGAAGTGAACTGTCACAGTTGTATCTTTGCAGTTATAAACAGTCAGTGAAGCTAAGTTTATATATTGGAGATACCTTTTTATTACATCTCAGTTATCAATTTATATTGTTGACCACTGAGATAAGATCTGTTTTGTTAATTCTCTTTCATATATATCTAATGACAATATCTTAGACTTACTGTGTAAAAGGTAGTAGTCAGTCATCAATTTATATTGTTGACCACTGAGACTTACTGTGTAAAAGTTATCAAAAGGAGAATCAGAAGTAAAGATGGCAGAAGAATTATTCAGTAAAATGAGAAATGAGTTTGAGAAGACAGCAGAGGAAAAGAGAAAAGTGGAGCAATTAAGAACAATAAAGCAGAGAGGAAGAACATGCAATGAGTATGTTCAAGAATTCAAGAAGATCGCAAAAGAAAATAGATATAAGAAGTAGCCTCTTATTGAGAAATTCAAAAGGAGACTGAATGGGACAATTAAAAGGAAGTTAGTAGAAGCAGAGAGCCTTTCTAGTATCAAGCCTGAACTACCAATTAGGTCTGATTCCCAACCTGAACAGCACTTGAACCAGTATACTCCACTCAGTATCATAAACTTTATTCAAACCATAACTCTAGGAATACTTGACCAATTTCAACTATCTAAATGGCCATCAAAATTCCTTAAGAAGACCTTTCAAATGGTACTAAAAACATCTCAAAGCAATCAGTATTTACCAAGTTATCAGCAGATCAGTCAGCAATTACTAAGTTACCAGACACTAAATTACTGATATCTTGGGAACTACTTGACATAATTGTTTGCTTTAATAATTATCATAAAGCCCCCTTCAATATGCTTCTTTTAGCTATTAATTGACTCTGAGGCAATAAGATTCCATAGAGATACAGAGTCTTCAATGTTTGTATGTGACATTGATCTTTATCTATAGATTATTATCTATTCTTGAATAGAACAAAGGACTGCCCTAAGACAGTTAGGTTATCTCTATTTTAAGAACAATAGCACTCCTATATGTAGAAAAATAGGTAGTGATTATGTAGTAGGTTGTTCTGGTATATAGATTACTACAATTATATATTTAAGAACTCTATGTCTGAGAATAAACCTTAGACTTAACAACATCTTTTGCTGCTTGTCTAACTTTGCTTTTTTGAGCTCTTTGATTATCAAATCAACCAATTACAAATCAGTAAGTGGCTATTTGTGATACTCAGTAGATAACAGAGGATTAAGGTGAAGAGGAATTGATTGACTAGGACTTAGAATGCTAAGTTGAAAACAAGCTAAGAAAGAGGATTACTACCAGCTCTACTTATACTAATAATCTATGGAATAATTATATCAGCTATAGTGGTTGTTTAGGAAGTGGCTATGCTATAGGTTACAATTGTGATACCTAGCACAATTGAGGAGTGATAGGAAAGGTCAGTAAGGTTAGATAGAAATTAGAGATAGAGTAAAGTAGAAGAAAGAGTATTGGAAAGGAATACAGCATGCTTATAGGGAAATGCACAGCCTAGAGAAGGCTTTAGAAGAGGATTATATAGAGGTAGAGAAGGACAGTAAGCTCCTAGCTAGCCTTCTTAAATATATACAGTATATTGTACTCAGAGAAGCTAGAAAATAAAGTTTCTTGTTAAGACAACACTAAAGGAGTAAGAAATGTATGGTATATACTGCAGCTACTAAGAGAGATGTAAATGAAAGTAGGACTGGTATTACAAATGGCCACTTACTGAATTGTGATTGCTTGATTTGATAATCAAATTATTCAAAAAAGCAAAGTTAGACAAGCAGTAAAAGATATTGTTAAGTCTGAGGTTTATCCTTAGACATACAGTTCTTAAATACATGATTGTGGTGGTCTATGCACCAGGACAGCCTACTATATAATCACTACCTATTGTTCTACATATAGAAGTGCTATTGTTCTTGAAATAGAGATAACCTAACCATCCTAGGGCAGTCCTGTGTTCTATTTAAGGACAGATGATAATCTATGGATAAAGATCAGTTGTCATGTACAAACATTGAGGACCTTGTATCTCCATGGGATCTTATCGCCTCGGGATCTATTTATAGCCAAAAGAGGCATATTGAAGAGAGCTTCACAATGGTCATTGAAGCAAACAATTATGTTAAGCAGTTCCCGAGATATCAGTGATTTAGTGTCTAGTAACTTGGTGATCACTGACTGATCTGCTGATAACTCAGTGAATACTGATCGCTTTGAGACGTTTTTGGTACTGTTTGAAAGGTCTTCTTAAGGGCTTTTGGTGGCCATTTAGATTGTCAAAATTGGTTGAGTATTCCTGGAGTTATGGTCCAAATGAAGTTTGTGACAGCTAGAAAAGCTGGAAAGTCATAAAGGGGTAGCAGTAAAAGCACTATTGAATAGTAGAGCAACAGGTCTATTTATAGACACAAAATTTGCAAAAAAGAAGGGATTTAAGCTAGAGAAACTAAAGAATCCCCTATTAGTACAAAATATAAATGGAACTATAAATGTAGAGGGAGCAATCATTCATCAGGTAAAGTGTAATATGTTCTTCAAAGGACATGTTGAGAGAGCACAGATAGATATATGCAATTTGGGAAAGATGGAAGTGATATTAGGTATACTCTGGTTAGCTACCCATAACTCAGAGATCAACTAGGAGAAAGGGAAAGTAAGAATGACACAGTGCCTATTTATATGTGGAAAAAAAAGCAGAAAATATAGAAGCAGAAGCAAGTAAAAAAGATAGAGAAAGGAAAAACAGTAGAGAAACTAGTATCTAGAAGATTCTGGAAGTAAAAGAAAGTGTTTGGAAAGAAGGAGTCAAAAAGAATACCCACAAGAAAACTATAGAACCATGCAATAGAACTAAAGAAAGGGTTTGTGCTAAGAAAAAGAAAGGTATATTCTCTATTGAGGGAGAAAAAAGAGAAAGTACAAGTATTTGTAGAGAATTAACTGTAAAAAGGGTATATTCAGCCATCAAATTTGCTATAGACTTTGCCAGTACACTTTGTAGCAAAGAAAGATAGCAAGAGAAAGATGGTACAATATTGTATGACTCAAGTCAAGTTGACTCAGCAGCTAAGTCTTTAAGGATTACAAAGAAAACTCAATAGAATTCTTGCTCAATTATGCCAGCTACTTATACAAGTATGCTATTTGCCTTTGTTTACATTGATGGTATCCTACAACTAGCTAAGAGGCTGCCAGTTCAATTCTCTTGTCCATCATTCTATAAATATATATTCTTGGTCATAGTCAAGGTAGCTCATGACATCCACTTTCAAGCCTGGTATCTTCATCAATCTCTTCAGTTTTAACTTTCTTGATCTCTCTATTCAATTCTTCAATACTTCTAACTTTTCTCCTTAGTTCTAGATATCCTCTCCTTTCCAGGTATTCTAATGGTATTGTCTTTGAGAGAACTGCTTTGGTATTTTTAATTATAGTGGCCATCAAAAATAATTGCTGAGATCTGATAGTAACTCTAAAGCCTAATTCATTAAGTAAGATGACCACCAAGCTATGATATTATTCTGCTAGAGAAAACTAGTTTCTCTAAGGTTTTGGTTGTTCTTGAGAATACTTCTAGAGAGGATTTCTGGATTGTATCTGATATAGAATGGCTAAACAGGCTCTATGGAGTTGGTCTAGTGGTAGTTATAGCCACTATTCTACTACTTAAGTGGTATACACAAGTCCAAGTCTGGGGATCTAGTAGTTATATTTGAGAAGTTACCTTCACTTTTTAAGCTAGGTTATAGTGTAATTCTCTTGATAAATTCCATGTATTTCACCTAAAAAGGCTGTCCAGCTGTTAAGGTATAGACTTAAAACTGAAGCTCTGACCCCAACTAGTAACAATTAAAAGGAAAGAACTCAATAAAGTTCTCTGTTGAATTCCTGCTGTTGTTATATACCAGAAATTCAGTATAAATTCATATTTATATTCATTTTCTTTATTATTATTTATCTCCTATAAAAGTATCATGTTTTAGGCTGGAAGGAGTATCACATTTCAGACTGACTCTCTCTTATTCTAATTATAGTATTGTAAGGACTCAGACTGAGACATCTTAGAACTACTCCTAGTCTGAGTTGACAAGGAGAACTCAATGGAGTTCCTGTTAAATTTCCTATACTACTTATACAACTACTACATGGTCTGTACACTATCTTCCCACAGTTCCCATGTGACTTAGTCATATGACATCACCTGACTGTAACTTATAACCCTGTGACTCTATGACATTTAGTTATGTGATACTTTCTCACACTCCATCCTTGTATAGTAAGTCCAGAAAAGAAAAGTAAATAATGACTTTAGCCATTTTACCAAGTCATAATAAGTATATATACTAGATAGATATATAAAAGCAACTTAGTTTATAGATTAAAGTTATAAAGTTACTTTTCTATATTCTTGTAGTACTTTCTGTGTGCTATATACCTTTCAAACTTCTTATTCCTGAATTTACCTTTACTTCAGATAATATTCTACTACTCTAAAATAAGCAACCACATACATAACAAAAAATTAAAACTGTCACAAACTTCATTTGGACCATAATTCCAGGAATACTTGACTGATTTTGATGATCTAAATGGCCACCAAAAGCCCTTAAAAAGACCTTTCAAACTGGAGGAAATAAAAAGAAGGAAGAGCAAGTGGACAAAGAACAATAAAAATGATAAAGAAGAAAAAGGAGAAAATTGAGCAGAGAAACTTGGGAATCAAGGAGTGGGCAGAAGAAAATAATGATAAAATGAAAAACATCTGCAATCCCTACTATAAACTGTAAAAATCCTTGGGATAAGGAATCTTAAGAGGAAGGTAGTGTCATGATATGGTCAAATAGCTAAGTCATTATTTATATCTCTTTTCTTTTTCTTTTCATTTAATTAGAGAATGACTCAAAAGAGATGCACAGGACTTTATAAATAGAATTAAATACAGAATATGTATAAGTAGTATATGGCAATTAAATAGGAACTCTATCAAGTTCTCTTTGTCAACTCAGACTTGAAGAGTAATTAAGTCATCTCAGACTAAGTTATTATAGTTCTGTAGCTAAGAGAACTTGTATATATAGTATAGAATACCCTTTCAGGAGCCCCATCCTATTCTCTGAGAATTCTTCTAGAAGGTAAGTTATAATATACTCCAGAGTATATTTATAGACTGAGAATTCTCCTAGAAGTTCTACTCCAGTTGCCTTCATAACTTTCTAGAACCTAGAGTATATATTTATAGTTAATTTATAGTAATTTACAGTATATTCCTAGCCTTCCCATGCTACTCTCTACCTTTCTGACAGTTGTCTCCAAACTCCTACTCTGTAAGGGAACTACACTAAGTTGCATTCCTAATATACTAGTAGTAGTCCACTAGAGTGGCTCTATAATAATTAAATAATAATTACATAACATTTAATTAGTTGCCTACTCCTATATTTCTAATCCTGACCCTTAGGACATTCCGTAGTTAGAATGACTTGTATATATAGTATAGAGTACCCTTCTAGAAGCCTCATCCTATTCTCTGAGAATTCTTCTAGAAGGTAAGTTGTAACTATTGCAAATTAAAGCTATAGACATAGACTTGATTTAGAGTCATACAATATTGATTTACTTATATAATATATATATATGTCCTGTTTTTACTCCTGAACTATATAGAGCACTGTCCTATTCTATAAGGTTATGGACCCTGGCTTCTAGAATTAATTATTTACTATCACTTTTGTTCTCCTACAACAATTTGCTGCTCACTATAAACTTATTTATTGCATTTTTATCATTATTATGTCTTTTATCCCTGCTATGTTATTATCTGTTGATTTTATTCCCATCCTTCAGGTTGGAGTTTCCTGGACCATATGGAGTTCTAGAATGTAGAAGGAGCTTAAAAGAACCTTTGTATAGCACTATATCTCTAGAGACATTGCCATTCCCTCTCTACCTTGCCAACTCATCCCTAATACTGTAGTTGAGTTTGTAGTATAAGTCTAACTTCACCAAAAGTACCAAGAGCTGAAGCATGCTTATGAAGATGCTCTCAAGGCTAATAATAAGGCCAAGGGACTTATCAAGAAATATCTTGCTACTGACCAACTACTTACTATTATCTCTCTGAAAATCTCAAAGGAAATATAGGATAAGTTAAAGACTATCCACATTACTACTTCTACTGGTATTATTGCTTTTTATATCAAGGTTGGAATGATATAGAAGCAATATACTAAAGGGGAAAATCTACCAGACCATCTTAACTTTTTTTTTATTGAAAATAGCAAACTTGCTGACAAGCAACAATTTTTGGATGAGTTTCTTGTATAACTTATGCTTATGTCACTACCAACTGAAAGTTCTATCTGGGACCCCATCATTGCTATGATTCTCTAGACAGTTACTGAAAAGTTACCACTAACTACAGCTCTTGTTGCTGAATATCTCAAGATGGAATACTCACATCTTTATAGCACAGGTAATTCTACTGATTCTACTAACATTGCTCACTAGGCTGCTCAGACCAAGATACAGTAGAGAAAGAAGCTCAATAGTCCAGTTTGTTCAATTCATTCAAAGAGCAACTATACAAATGCTCAGTATAGGCAACAAAGTAAAGAGAGCACAAATGATAATGGAAACAGTAGGAAAAAGAAGAGAAATATGACACCATAGAAACCAGCAAATGCTGCCATTGTCTAAGATCAATAAGATCTTAGTTCAGATACTAACTTTGCTCAGACTAACATCACAACTGCTGTCATGCCAGGTAGTTTTTTTAGGTAATTTAAGTGATAATTATCATAAATTTATACTATAATTTAGTTTAAGCAGTAAAGGTGACACCAGTTGTATAACACTCAACCTCCAGTCCTAGACTTATGTATATTACCTGAATAGCAGAATAGCAGCTATAACCACTACTATACCAGCCTTATAGAACCTGTCTAGCCATTTTGTACCAGACACAACCCAGAAATTTCCTCTAGAAGCTCTCTTGAGGACTATCTGAACCTTGGGGAAACTAGTCTCCTCTGGTAGAATAATATCACAATTTGGCAGCTGTTGTATTTGATGGTTTAGGCTTTAGTATTACTATTAGATCTTGGTGATCATTTTTGATGTCTGCTATAATTAGACATGTTGCGAGCTATTCTCTTGAGGGCAACATTATTAGGGTACCTGGAATAGAAGAGTTATCTAGAGTAAAAGAGAAAGGTTAGGAGTATAGGAGAATAACAGAGAGAGGTTGAGAAAGTTGGAATTGGAGAGATCGATGAAAATGTTGACCTTGAAAACAGATTACTCATACTGATTTTAAGGCTCCTTGAGCTACATTCAAAGGCCAAATTTGATAAAAAGCTCTAAGAAAAGACTAGACAGGAGGGTTGAAAGGAATAGAGAACACTAGCTGTGTAATCAAAAGAGGATCTTGCTTTATCATTCTACTCCCTACTATAATAGGCCATTGGAATGTTTCTTTGTTTTCTTAACTGTTAATTCTATGATTTGTAATTCTAATATATACTCTAGGAGTATAAAAGGGTCTAACAACAACTTACCTCTATTATCTCTCTCCTTCTGTTGCTCCAGAGCTCTATTGCTATTTCTGAGTGACTGAGTTTCCTGTTTGTTCTATTATAAAACTCTATAAAACTTCCTTTGAGGGATGTATCTTACTTTGAGAAGGACTTGGGCATTTACTCAACTAGAAGTTTAACCACTTGCTACACATTTTCAGAGTAGGTTTTCAATTGTATAGTCAGTTGAAGTAGAGTCTACACAAGAACATAGAAGTTCTAGGCAATACTGCTGTATTGACAGCAAGCTAGGCTGCTAGACTAGCTTGAGAAGAGTAGTGTCATGGTATAAGATAAATATATACCTTTGAGATCCACAATCAACTAGGGCTTGTTCTTGAGTAGATATTAAAAACATTTCATCTTCTAGGTTTTCATTAGTTCTCTTTACAGTAATCTTTGTAAGCTCTCTATTATTTGATTTACCTTCCCAGTGTCTACTCAATTGTATACAACTATGATACAGCTTGGAGATTTTGCCTCTTTGACCTATTCTATTTACCTTTGTTATTTTATTTCCCTACCACTGCTTTTTCTAAATATCATTATATATCTTCCTCCTCTTTTTCTGCTCATGTCATAATTGCTACTGAAGTTGTTGCTTTCCTTGCAAAGACAAGCAAAAATAATACCTTCTTTGACTCAGATACTACTTGTTATCTTAGCCCTTATCATAGTCATTTCTATGATAACACATATATTCCACTCTGGTAATGTATTTAAATTCATCTTAGCGATTCCTCTACCATTTATGCCACTGCCACTGCCACTGCCACTGCCACTCTTTAGTAAATGATAGATACACCTACTGGAAATACTATTCTTGTTAGAATTACCAACACTCTTTATGTTCCTGATATAAGCTATATCTTGCTCTCAGTCTCCTAGTTTACAAAAAATGGTTGACATACTGTTACTTTTAAGGGCAAGCAAGCTATTATTATTTATACTGCCTCTAACTCTTCATTGGTCTTGTTTACCTCACAATGAGTGGTCTTTACCATTTGCAAGCTTGTTTCTGTCTATCAAAGGAGTATGCCCACCTCTTTCATAACTCTACTGCAGTCAATATTAACCATGCCTATTGCTGTCTAGATTATCTTAGCTACAACAACATACATTGTCTAGTTGCAAAAGGTATGTTCAAAGGTATTAATTATTTAGAGGACCATGTAGACTTTTGTAAGGTCTGTACTGTAGGTAAACAATACAGATTTTCTTTTCCTGCTTCTAACAAGTAAGCATACCACAAGCTAGATTTTATTTACTCTGGCTTGTATAGTCCTTTTCCTCTATCATATCATGGCTATTGGTATTACATCACTTTTACAAATGACTATATATACTATATCTGGATTTACCTTTTTTATGCTAAAGCTGAGGCCTTTGTTCACTTTTGTGAATGAAAATCTATGATTGAATTGAACACAGGTATTTTTATAAAGGTTCTTTGAACAAATGGAGATAAAGAGTATAAATCCCATACTTTCAATTCCTTCTTCTCTAACTGTGGTGTTCACTATCAAAAGACAGCTCCTCATACACCCCAACAAAATGAACTTGCCAAAGTTCTTAATTGCATTATTGTTCAATGGGCTTGGTGTATGCTCTATGAGGCTAGACTTACTACTGGTTTTTGGACAGATGCTATTTGTACTACTGTTTATCTCAACCACTCATCTACAACCTGTCTCTCATCTTTTATATTTTATAAAGCCTGGAATGAATACAAACCTTCCTTGAAGTACCTTAAACCCTTTGGTTGCCCAGCCTATGTACTTGTTCTGCTCAAAGAAAAGAAGCTTAACTCACAAACTCATAAATGCAAGTTTATTGGCTATGAAGAACAAACAAAAGCTTATCAACTTTGAGACCCTACTATATATTGACAGGTCATTTCCTAGAATATTATCTTTGATGAACATTTGGACTCTTCTATACCTCCTGCTCTACAACCAGATCTCTATAAGTTCTTTTTATGAGGTCAGTATAAGAGCAACTAGAGCAAAGTAGACTCTAGAAGAATCCTTAGTAATATTATACTCCTAAATATATTATAACTCACCTATAGGAGAATCTTTAGAGATTAGGATAAAGCTTCTGGAGTATACTTCTACAATATATATACTCCTACTGTTAAGATGTCTCTGATTCTATAGTCCTGTTAGTTAGGATCAGAAGTCTCTGAGTTAAGCTAAAGAAGGTTAAATATTACATAGTAATATTTAATTAAGCATAGAGTTGCTCTAAGCTGTGAGTCTAGTATCTCAGAGGCAGTATTGGTAGAGTCCCCTTACAGTCAGCTTATCACAAATGGCCACTTACTGATTTGTGATTGGTTGATTTGATAATCAAAGTGTTCAAAAAAGCGAAGTTAGACAAGCAGCAAAGGATGTTGTTAAGTCTGAGGTTTATCCTCAGACATACAGTTCTTAAATACATGATTGTAGTAGTCTGTGCACTAGAACAGCCTACTATATGATCACTACCTATTGTTCTATATATAGAAGTGCTATTGTTCTTGAAATAGAGATAACCTAACCATCTTAGGGCAGTTCTTTGTTCTATTCAAGAACAGATGATAAGCTATAAGTAAAGATCAGTATCATATACAAATATTGAGGACCTTGTATCTCCATGGGATCCTATCACCTCGGGATCTATTTATAGCCGAAAGAAGCGCATTGAAGAGAGCTTCACGATGGTCATTGAAGCAAACAATTATGTTAAGCAGTTCCTGAGATATCGGCAATTTAGTGTCTGGTGACTTGGTAATCACTGACTGATCTGCTGATAGCTCAGTGAACACTGATCACTTTGAGACATTTTTGGTACCATTTGAAAGGTCTTCTTAAGGGCTTTTGGTGGCCATTTAGATCGTCAAAATTGGTTGAGTATTCCTGGAGTTATGGTCTGAATGAAGTTTGTGACACAGCTACCTAAAAAAGACCAACCTGGCATCTCACAAGTGAGAGATAAATAAGATTCTAATTCTGATCTTTATTCTTCTTCTATTCCTTCTACTTATACTACAAGTGACATAGATAGCTCAAACTCTTTATCTCATCTAAACTCAATAGATGATTTTTTCTTTCATTTTTCTTTTTTCTTGGAAGTTTATCAGAATTGTCAAATCACTATTAATTTTAAATCCTGCTTCTTTACCTTTACTAGTAGAATATCTGTCATAACATAGCCAAATGGCTAAGTTATTATTTATATTTTTTTCTTTTCTTTTCATTTAATTAGGAAATCAATAGATATATGAGAAGGAATAACTCAAAAGGAAATGCATGGGACTTTATAAATAGAAGTAAATATAGAATGTGTATAAGTAGTGTATAGCAATCAAATAGAAACTCTATTAAGTTCTCCTTGTCAACTCAGACTAGGAGTAGTTCTAAGACATTACAGTCTAAGTTCTTACAATATCCTTCTTGTTAATTATACTACACTGAGCTAGAAATCCTTCAAGATGATATAGGTCCTCTAGTAGAAGGCAAACATATATGTTATTCAGTTAAATGCTACAATAAAAACTTACAATCTGTTCTCTTTTCAACTTCTGCTAAAGAACCTTCTGTTGAAGAGCCTAAAGTAGTCCCTAATACCGATGAGCCTGAGAATAGTGTTGATAACCTTGCTTTAGCCTTTGCTGCTATTGTTTATATACAAACAATTGAGGAACTATATACTCTTTTTGAAGTCTTGAACTCACCATAGGTTAACAATTGAAAAAATAGAATTACAGATAAAATTAGATTCCTTCTTTAAACTGGCATATTTGAGTTTGTCTCTACTCTTCTACCAAACTGAAAAGCTATTAGCTCTAAACTGGTTTTTAGACTCAAATGAGAAACCAATAAAACTATAAAATAGTATAAAGTTCAGTTGGTTGTACATGGATTTATCCAAATACCTTGGGTTAACTTTGATCAGGTCTTTTCACCTGTTGTCAAGCTTATTTCCATTTGTATTTTGTACAGTCTAGCTGTTTGCCTTCAACTCCACTTTTATTATCTTGATATTAACACTGCTTTTTTCAATAGCAAATTACAAAAGTTATATATATGTCTACTACATGGTATTGAAGAACATTTCAATAGATTAGTATACCTTCACTGCTTTATATATGGTCTAAAACAGACATCTTGTGTATGAAACCAATTGCTTGATTCAGAACTCAAGAAAATTAGTTTTCATCATATTCATGTAGACCACTATATTCATGTTCTTTGTTAAAAAGAGTATATTACCTTCCTTGCTGTCTATGTTGATGACATAGGCCTTCTTAGCAATGATCTCACTTTTATACAAAAAATCAAGAACAAGATAGAACAACATTTTTGTATCAAGGATCTTGGCTGAATTTATCAGCTACTTGGAATTGTAATTGAATATAACTTTAGAGCTCAAACTATACAATTGTTGCAAACTTACTACATTGAAGACTCTATCATTCACTTTGGCTGTAATGATAGTCATACTTTTACCACTCCTCTTTCTTTTGGTACCAAGTTATCAAAAAATAACTCTTCTTCTCCAGGTCAAGAACATGACATTGATCCTTTCTGGTACCAGTCTATTATTGGTATTCTTATGTATACTATACTTGGTATATGGTCTAACATTGCTTATGCTATTAGTTGCTTGAGCAAATACAGTGCCAATCCTAGTAAGATTCACCTGGATCAAGCTCTATATTGTCTTTGCTATCTTGCTAGCATTAAAACTTTTGGACTCAAGTATAATGGAATCTTAAATAGAGATATATTCTCTCTTATTTTGGGGTACTCAGACTTTGATTGGGCTGGAGATATAAACACTTGCTATTTCACTGGTGACTATGTTTTTTTTATGTGCAGAGCTGCTATCAGTTGGAGTAGTAAGCTATAGACTTCTCTAGCTCTTTCATCAATTGAAGCTGAGTATATGGCTATGATATGTGTAGCATAAGAAGCTATCTGAATCTGTCAGCTACTTGAAGATCTGGGTTATAAACAAACTAGTCCCACTACTCTTTTAGGTGACAATCAAGGTACAATTGCTCTTGTAGGGAATCCCAGTGACTATCCACAAACTAAGCATATTGCACTTTGCCACCACTTCATTCACTTTGCTATTTCAAATGATGCAGTTCTTTTGGAGTATGTTTCTACTTTAGAAATGGCTGCTGATGGGCTTGCAAAAGAGCTCTCTGGACCAAAGCATTATAGTTTTACAAGAATACCAGATCTAAGTCTATATATAAGTGGGAGTGTTGTAGATTAAAGCTATGGACATGGACTTGATTTGGAGTCATACAATATTGATTTACTTATGTAATATATATATACATCCTATTTTTACTCCTGAACTACATAGAGTACTATCTTATCCTATAAGTAACATGCTCTGGAGCATATTTATAGACTGAGAATTCTTCTGGAAGCTTCTCTCTGGTTGCTCTCATATACTCCTTGGTTAATATATCTCAGAGTATATGTATATTTCATTTCTCTTATTAGCTAGTACTCCTATTCCTTGATATATACTATCTTAGAACTACTCTATTAGCTAACCTCTACTCTGCTCCACATCCCTGACAACCAGGCAGCCTCAAGGGCACCACTGGTGGCTCTGTGGGGCACATGACCTGAAGAGCAGACATTCATGTAGTATAGTGGATGTGCTCTAGGCCTTGCCTGAAAGGTGGGGTGTTTGTAAATTCAGATAGAATATATACTAATATTACCTGGCATTCTAAGATTCCTTATATACTCATATGTCTATACCTTAGTATGTAGATTGAGAAATCCAATCATAATTGAGCATTGTCATAATTAATGTAGATATTATTTATCTATGACTCATCATCATTTTATCTATTTTCAGCGATTTGAAACTTGGCCATCAAATAACATAGTACTATTTAAGAAAAAAATTAACATAGCACTCAACTATCAAGTTAACATGTCGATGAAATGAAGAATGCCCTGATATACCAAACTCCTGTTCACTGTGTCTTCATGTAATGTGGAGTATGTGTTCAATTAGACAACCACACTCATGTGGCATTACTGCCAGGGTGCATGACTGACCAGGTACCTACTGGATCATTCACATCCATTTTTGTATAGTCAGACTGGTCGGGTACTTGTTGAAGGTATGTCATGGGATAGATATATATCCATGGAGATGAAGAATCCTCCCTCAGCCGTCTATTCGTTTGTACGACGTCTGAGTTACATATCTCTTAGTATGTATCATGAACTGTGACCAAGCACTGCATTACAAATTTTTGAAACAGGAAAGTTAGAGCATCAACGACTGCGTCCAACGAA